>VZTY01030326.1:208981-449364 GCA_013400935.1 Turnix velox | reverse complement strand
AAGATGATCAAAGGGCTGGAGCAACTGCCCTATGAAGACAGGCTGAAGGAGTTGGGGTTGTTCAGCCTGGAGAAGAGAAGGCTCAGAGGGGACCTCATAGTAACTTATCAGTACCTGAGGGGGTCCTACAGAAAGGCAGGGGAAGGAATTTTTAACATAATATCGGATGGGAGGACTAGAAACAATGGATATAAATTGGAGGGGGATAGATTTAGACTAGACATAAGAAAGAAATTCTTTACAGTGAGGGTGGTGAAGCACTGGAACAGGTTGCCCAGAGAGGTTGTGGATGCCCCCTCTCTGGAGGTGTTCAAGACTAGGCTGGACAGGGCGCTGGGCAGCCTGGTCCAGTGGGAGGTGTCCCTGCCTATGGCAGGGGGGTTGGAACTCAATGATCTTTGGGGTCCCTTCCAACCCAAACTATTCTATGATTCTATACTCTGCCCAGAAGGCAAAATAATGAAGACAAATCAGTCTGTATGATTTGTTCTTTCTTCTAGTTTATCATTCAAAACTCCTACAACATTTTTGCTTATCACTCAACTCCTCCTCCTCACCCATTTCTCAGCAACTCTGTCCTGCCTCCACAAGGCACCAACTTCTCCCTCCCCTGCTAATCCACTCCTCATCCTAATGGGAAGCTAGAGGAAACTGGGTTTGCAGCAGGGACCACCTTGTTTAACAGCTGCTCCTTTCTCAAAACAGATTGTAAGGCAGATTGTTGCTCAGACTCTGCTGAAATGTCCTTTGTCATGATGCAGTGCTTTGTGACCCACCACTCCAGAAGACCAGGCTTCTATTGCTGTAGCCTTCAACTGTCCTCTGGTTATGTCTGAACTGCAAGGTGAAGCATGAGCTTCCACACACTGAGCCCTCAACGCTGGTGCGCTTCTGACTTTCACAGCTGACTACCTGTCTGTAGTGGGGACTCAGCCAGGTCTTTGAGATCTCCATGCTGTGCTTGTTAGAAAAGCCAAAATCAAGGAAGCTTCTGGTAGAAAAAAACATCCCACGCCCACCCTAACTCACCCTCTGGTGCTGCCAAAGGACTGAGAACTAAGGCACTGAATATTTTGCTGGTCTGACCAGAGATAAAGCAACTGCCTAGAGCAATCACTATCACATGCTGTTGGTCAACTGGTCTTCAGAGTGATGCAGCCTGGGCATCCCTGTGTAGCTAACAGCAACAATGCAGAAGAAACTTCACATTTCCCAGGATAAATCCACCAATTCAGTCCTCAAAGTTCAGTGACAGACAAGCACTGCTTTTCGAAACATGCACATGTTCTTAATACTCATTTGAATTAAGGAGGGCTTAGTACATGCCTAATTTCAAGTATATAGTAACTCCCTTCCTAAATTAAGATTTCCCTTAGTAGCTGTAAAAGCAATTAGTTTTAAAACAGATCCCAGTGAGAAGGAAAAGTCAATCCACAAGGAAAGAGGAGAGTTGTACTCAGAGTGTAATGAGGGTAGCTAAGGCAAGAGGCTTCCAAGACCACGCTCAGCCAATATGTTGCCTATATGGGATGCATTATTAAATGCCTGCTACGTGAACTTGGATCCTTTTTGACAAAAGTTAAAAGGGTTAATTTTAAATTGTACTTCAGGACATGAACATGCCAAAAAAAAAAATCCAACAATTTTTAGGCAATATTTTGGAGTGAACTCGGTTAACCAGGTGATAAAGACTGGGGTTTGATTCTGCTCTCAGCATGTTTTCTCACTTGTATAATCCCATCATTTTCACTAGTTTTCAACTTTGTATGCAAAAAGACAATCAAACTCTCGAGAGAGTCATAATTTCATCAATTGTTTGACATTTGTCACGAGGTGAATGTTAAGAATAAGCATGGCAGGTACTCAGTCATGAACACAATCCAGAGAAGAGCATTCAAAGCTGAACAGTGAGATGTAAGGCTTGCTTGATTTCCAGAGGCATTTCTGAATTCTTGCATCCCACACAGCTCACCAGGAAAAGATAATGACACTTTAGGAGGAGGTAACTTGATTGTGCATCTTAAACTCCTTTTGACTCTGAGGTTTTAAGGTGATGTACTGCCTCAAATGACAGAGGTATTCTTTTATGAGAGAAGTACTTAAAAAAATATATGTGAGGTTCTTCACAGTAATTGACCCTACACATTGCTAAAGAAAAGCTGGGTCTGAAACAGGACTAAGAGCCTGAAATAATAAAAATGCTATTTACATTGCCACTTGCAACAACTTTGAGATGAAGCTGTACTCCATGTATCCTGTATCAGGGGTTGTACAATAGACATAATACTCAGCAGACACTTATGTACATAGTAATAGCAGTTATACTGCTTGACATGCAAACTTGAACAGCTTGTGCATGCTGCATAATGAAAGACAGTGGAAAGTAAAAAATCTGAGAAGAAATAAAACCCTATTACATTATCCATTTTATCTGTTTATCACTATAAGATTTCGCTCTATAATAATTTCATATAATTTATTCTAGTCTAGTTTAAAAATGCCTGGGGTGAAGAAGCTTCCCCTGGGATATTATCCACAGCTTGATAGACCTCAGTATGAGGAAGCATTTCTTAATACACAACACTCCTTTTTCCCTTTGAAATTTCTTCCCATTACCCCTGGACAACCTAAATCAATATTTCCTTCCCTTCTTTTATTTGTCACTTTCATGTTTCAGCAACTTGGTCCTCCTGCTCCCCTTTAATGATCTCTTGATACACAGTGGTTTTAATATCTTTTACCAGTTTAAATTGACTCCTCTCAATTATTCCATTATTCCTGCCTTTCTGCCCTAAATTGTTCATAACCCTTAGCCAACACCAGCATCCCTTCTGCAAGGTAAGGAAGAGCTCTGGGTAGCCCCCAATCCCCTCTTCCCTTTGCAGCCCAGTTCTGCTTCCCAGCCACTACCACCTCCAGCTGGGGTCAGGGTCCTTTCTTCACCTTAGAGATGTACTCTGCTTCTATGCATAATGTGCGATACCCTGGTATAAATATATATGTAAAATCTTGTCTGCGGATTTATTTTTAAAATGGATATTTAGGCCACGTGACGATACAGGTAGTTAAAGAACACTGCAGTTGGGAATTAAGTCATTTTATCTTTCGATGCATTTTGCCTAAAGGCTGGTAGATGGCAGTACATCCTTAGGAATGAACCATTAAAACGTGGCCAATGCAATTGCCATTTATCACTTGTTGAGGAAAGACTGGTATCCCTTTTTTTCCTCGTTCATGTTTCCTTTCACATTTCTTACTTTAGATCTTTCCCCTTCCTTACTCTTTCCTACCCAATATAAAATTATTTTTTACATTCCTACATTCAATTACGTAAAATCATAAAAAAGTACTTCAGATCCTGATGGCACATGTTCAAGTATAATGACATTTTTGGTTTATATCTGAAGATGCTTTCTCCTCATGGACTTTTGAAAAAGTTAACCTGCAAGGTCAGTAAGAGAGGCGCCAAAATGAATTAATCTATTTTGGGAAAAAGCCTGAAAGAAAAAAATAAATCTGAATAAATCTTGCTGATGTAAAGGATATCAGCCAGCTAGCTCAGGAAATAAGCATTGCTGGTCCTTGATAAAAGAGTAAAAACTTATCTGGTTTCTGCAGGAAGCCCAGATGAAACTAAACACACTGTAGGAGAGAAAAAAAAAACAGCTCTGAGATTATTCATGTGTCAGGCAGGCTGAGCTGTCTCTTTCAGGTAATGAAGACAGCTTCTCGAGGAGGATGAAGGGGCATCCTAGCTGCATTTCCCAAAACAGAGACTCGTGGCTGTGCACTGTGGGCTCAAGGAGCATTTTAGGCTTTGTTCCCGGACTCTGGCAATTGGGTTGTGGGACAGGGAAGAGACAGACTGACAGCTGAAAAGGCCGTTAGGAGTAGGGCTGTAGAGCCAGGGAACACCTGCTGCTCTCATTCCAGCCCAGGGAGGTTGTGGGACAGCAGAGGACTGAGCCACCGCCCCTGCCTTACATGCTTGCAATGATGCCCAAAAACACCCCGTACAGGTGTAAGTCATCTCACTTCTCACTTTACCCATTCTGGCTATAGCACAGGAAGTGAGTGTTTGACAGCTGGGATGGTAACCCTGGAAAGGCAAAAGGAGATGGGACAGCAGTTCAGGGCAAAAGAGTTCAAGAGCCAGGTTTTTAAGGATGGAGAAAGCCAGCTTTCTCATGCACGAACAGCAAGGTTCTGTAAGTAACTAAGACACAAGCAGGAGGAGAAACGGCACACTACTGTGTGGCAAGAGCAGAGAGATGTCCAGATGAAGAGGTGAGACCATAATAGAAGCCCATAGCCTTGGAGAACAAGCTATCACTGGACACTGAGCGTGGATAGACAAGCTAGCCTAGCACACAACTGCTTGAGAGACCAGCACGGCAGAGAGAGAGAAGGCAGGATAGGCACATCTTCTCCACTGCAGACAGACTCTTCCCATCTCTCCTCTTTATAGCCCTTCACCATGCAAGAGATTCACATGGATGACTCTTGCCCCCGATATCACAGGAGCAAAATGCCCTTTTTTGTAGATGCACTGCTGCCACTGGTCTAGCCCTAACCGTCTGCCCTTCCAGATACAGTTTTTCGTCCCCAGGCTCAGGGTGAGCGTGGAGGCTGGCTTCTGGAGCAGAGGGAACCCACATTGATCACCAGTCACAGCCACAACCCTACCAGCACTGATGAGATTCCACCAGCCCTACAGACCCCTGCTTCCCTTTCTACCACCAAACTCCAAAGCAGCAAACTGTTGCTACACTGTCAGTCTGTGACTGAACCCTCCCAGTCCTCCAGGGAGCCCTCCCATCTCCTCACCCCGATCCAGAGCCTTCCCCAGCTCTCCTCTCATCCTGTGCCCCAAGGGATGCACCTCCTGCTACACTGCTCACAGTCCACCCTACCAAAATGCCTTTAGACTCCTCTGGCTGCAAAAATTACTGATAATTTTTTTGTTGATTTATTATTTTTTTTAGGATTATTAGCTCACTGCTATTGCCTCTTGGTTACTGCTGTGAAAGTCCCTTAATCTCTAACTTCTCCATTTTTGCACTGTGATGCTGGTTATGAGCCATTATCTTATTCCCATGATCTTCATTATGATCCTGCTCCAAAATCAACAGAGGCTATCCTTTGGCTGCTGAGGCTCCTGGATCAGATACACAGTGTGGCACAGAAGCATCTGGCATGTTATTTGATGGTTTGAGTAAGCTGCCATCCAAGGGGAGTTCAGAAGAAAATGGCCAATAATATCTGAGGGCAGGGCAGAGTGTGATGGAAGAGATCAGTAGTGGGAATTTGAAAAAGTACCATAAGGTACAAAGCAACAGTTTCCTGAAATTGTACAGATGTTCCTTGCAATGAGATTTAAATGTGGATAGCATGGCTAAAAATACATTCAGCTTGGCTGACCAGGCAAGAAGAAAGAGCTGGAATAAAATTTAGGACTAAACACTGAAAAAAGAGACACACTGTTCAACAGAAATGAGTGCGAAGCTATCAATTGGTATACTTAAATGCAGATTTGTCAAAGCATCAATAAATAGTCTATTGGGGAAAATTCTACAGTGACAAGATTATAGATGCTCTTATAAAGCCATTTTTCAGCCCTAGGCTTTGTGACATTTAGGATACTAAATAGAAAAAATGAACAATTCTTCCCTCCTATGAGATAAAAACCAAAGGAGCCATGCCAAATTACTCTACCGTATATGCAAATATCTGAATGCAAATTGTGTTGTTATCCCTGTCTATACTCCCAAGGAGCCAAAGAATCTTTTCTGCTCTTTCTTCTTCACATACAGTGGATGAAGTCGTCCGTGACAAATTCGTGTTTTCTTTTCTGAGAAGTAATACACTGCATTCCTCAGTGGCAGAGAAGTGAATGGAGCTGCCATTTACAAAATTTAAATGTTTACACCCAGAGGGCAATTAAGTCAGTTTTATATGATAATGTTATAAATGAAATGCTAATAAGTACTGTAAATGGCCATGTAATCACATCCCGTCATTTGCCAATTACTGGGGGATAGGGAGGAGGGGGAGGCTGAAAGTCAGCTGTACAGCTGAAGATGACTTACTACTATAAAGGATCAAATGCAGGTGCTCTGTAATGTGCAGCCCTGATGGTGGCATTTTATAGCAGAGATTCGATTTTCTAAGCAATGTCTGGTTTCATCTTTTATTATCATGTCAGTAGCAATAATAATTTGCTCTGACACAGGCATTTTCTTCCAAGGATCATCAAGGGATTTATAAAGCTGAGAGTTGGGATTCCAAAGGAGCTGAAGGGCACATCTACTACTTCAGCACCATGCTCAAGAAAATGTTTAGATGTTTTGTTATGCAACTGTGTCTGAGAGAGAGTCCTCAAGCAGAACTTAGTTGTGTAACCTGTGCTTGAATGTCTTCCAAAGCATCTCTCTTTCTACCACCTTCAGGGCAGAAGTTTAACCAGCTATTGAGAGCTTCTCTTCATAAAGGACTCAGACTTGTAAGTTTCAAGGGATTTCTAGGAAGTTTTCCTGAATGACATAGATTAAACCAGTGCAGACTGTGAACTGCTCTGCACACAAAAACTTGTAAATACCCACCTTATGGAGTATTAGCCATGCCTTGAACGATGGGGAGCCAATGTTGAACCTACTACATGTGTTGCTAAACAAAAAGCAAAGCCCACATTTGACCCCTTCTCCAAAACAAGCCTTATCCCAAAGAGTCAGGAAGGGCCCTGAATCACTTACGCTAGCACCACTTGCCATAAAAGCTGCTCATAAATTTTGTGACCAAAGATAAGAATGTCACATGATCTGAGACACTTTCCTGGACAATGTCTGGAGGACAATGGAAACCTGACATGAGAAAAATATAATCAAGAGAGCAGTGTAGGGGAAAGGCACGTGGGGGTCCTGGTGAACAGTAGGATGACCATGAACCAGCAATGTGCTCTTGTGGCCAAGAAGGCCAACAGCAACCGGGGGGTCTATCAGAAGGAGTGTAGTCAGTAGATAAAGAGCGGTTCTCCTTCCCCCTCTGCTCTGCTTTGGTGAGACTACATCTAGAGTGGTCTAGCGTCCAGTTCTGAGGCCCTCAGTTGAAGAAGGACAGCAAAGAGCTTGAGAGTCCAGCACAGAGCCACAAAGATGATGAAGGGATTGGAACATCTCCCTTATGAGGAACGGCTGAAGGAAGAGGAGACTGAGGGGTAACCTCATTAATGACTATAAATACATAAATAGATGGAGCCAGGCTCTTCTCAGTGACGTTGAATGGTAGGACTCAGGGCAATGGGTGCAAGCTGGAACACAGGAGGTTACACAGGAATCTGAGAAAGAACTTTTTCACAGCAAGGGAGACAGAACACTGGAAAAGGATGCCCAGAGAGGTCATGGAGTCTCCTTCTCTGGTGATATTCAAAACCTGTCTGGATTCGTTGCTAGGTGATCTAGTCTAGGTGTTCCTGCTCTGGCAGGGGGACTAGACTAGATGATCTCTTGAGGTCCCATCCAATCCCTGATATTCTGTGATTCTGTGATTCACCAAGCTAACAATTAAATGGATGTATCTCAACATAATTATACAGCATGTAGTCTCGAGCTGAACAGAAGTCACCTTGTCTCAGTCCTAGGGCTCACCTATGGGAAGACACAGACTCCTGAAGCCAGTACAGTTTGTGCAAAGCATCTGGCAGAGCACAGAGCGATGGCTTTTTACACTGGTGCAGGATTGTGTCATTCCACAACACCAGCAGACACCCATTTTGCACCAATGGTGTACATGCTGGTGCATCAATGTCAACCTGTCTTTTTTACTAGGACAGCAAAAGAATCGTCTTTCCATCATAACTCAGACTGGGGTCAGGCACTTTAAGGTTATAATATCTTCTTCAAGCCATGAAAAGCTACATCAGATATCAGAATGCATAAAATTTGAAAATACCTCTGATATTCATTCTTTCAGCCTTTGAGCCTTCAGGGATTGCATTTCCAAATTTCTCTCCACCACTAAAAATGTCAGGAACATTCTAAACAGAGACCAAAAATCTCATCTAATAATAATTTAGATATTTAGACTTTTTTTTTACACTAACAAGAATCAATGGACATACAGGGGCATAGAGATGGCAAAACTGTCCATAGGTAAAGAACAGGGTGAACAGTGAGCCTCACGTTCAAAAATGTACCAGAACACAGCAAGTGAAATAGGAATTACAACAGTATCTCAAGAACTATATCAATTTTATATACTTATACTATTTCACAAATTAAAGGCCTTTGGAGACTCAGTTTTGTATCTCAGAACCTAGGACAGGATAACAAAACTGACAATACTATCATGATATATTTCTCAGGCTGAACTAAACTATAGTACTTCTGACTGGGCTTTGCTAGTCAGACCCTGAATTTTCTATATCATCCACCTTTATGGGTATTGATCATGAGCACTGGCCAGAAGTGGAGGGGAAATGTGTAATGAACAAATAAAAGCACTGTACAGGAGAAAATTACTTGACATTGATGGTAATTAGAGGCCAATTGCCATGCTTATCTTTCATTTGAGTCGAGACCATGAAACACTTTCTTGTTCCTGTTGTGACGACTGAAGCATAACAGACTGAACAACTCAAGAGCTTCACCTATGACTCAGCTTAAAGAAATGAAGCTCTAGAATTCACTGTACAAAGTACTTTGTTACATTCTACACAACTTGGCAGCTTTGAGGAATAATATAGTGAAGATTCTAAAAAAATACAGAAATTACAAATCCTGTTGGACGAATCCAACCTGCCCACCACCAACATCCAGTGAGTGAGATAGTGGTACACAGTGGTCACAAAACTTCACCTATTTTACCACTGACATAATCAAATCTGCAGCCAGCACCAATAGCCAGGAGTCTGAAGTTGCAATTTCTGCTGGGGAACTGCCTGTAGTGAACATGAAAGATACAGGACAAGGAGCATCAGTATGTTTGATCTACCTTGTGTAAAGCATTCTGAAGATGAAATTCATAAAGAACTGGGAAACAGCAGCAGCACAGTGTCGGCTCACTATACCATCAACAATAGGTTTTTATAATCCTTCCTCCCACTGGAAAACCAATTTCACACAGAAGAATTCTAAAAATCACTAGCATTTCTTGCACAGTGTTTCATAACCACATTACTCTTTCAGTATGTGGACTTGTTTTCTACTTGAAAACTTTTCAGTTTCATCGTGCATGAAACACTAGTAAGCAAATTACAAACTGTGTCAGAAAAAAATAAAAAAGACCACCCAATACATTTAACAGACAAGTCAAATATCCAGCTGGGATATCAAAAAATTGATTTGCTTAAGCAACAGAAAACAAATAGGAGGAAATTTCAAAACGTGAGAGGTATGGTGTGGAGAGATTTGCACAGCTAGGAAAAGTGGCTTGGCATCTCTCTCATGCAGTTAATGAAACTGAAAAAACACTTTTGTTAAAATTACGCAGGAGGCATTCACGTCTAAACATGATTCACAAATTAAATACAACTTATTCACAAGACGGGAGAGTTCCCCTTTCACTACTTTCCTCTGCCTTCTACAGCCTCCCACTGATAGGCATCTAACCCTGCTCAGGGCACAAAGGCAGCCAAGCTGTCCTGGGTTAAGGCATCATCAGGAAAGATTCCGACCTCTGAATTCAGTGAATTGGCTCAAAGCACAGGGATGAGACAAGAATCTGGTTCAATATTCAACACTGGGTTTTTTAGCTGCAAGTAAAGGAAATAAATTTTATAAGACTCAGTTTTACTCACAAAAGGAATATGTCTCAGCATGCTCTAGGAACAGAACCGTTACATAAAGTAATGTTACTTCTACATATAGCCATTACTTTTCAAAAGATATGCTTTTAATGGAGCAACGCAGAATAGCAACATATGCACAAAATGCATAAGTTTCATATTTTCAGTGGCTGAAGATCCATTCAAAATTATCTTCATTTCTCCTGAACACAGTTACGGAATAACTACAAAACATTTCATACACTCAGAATGCATCTACATTCTGCTCTAGGTATGAGTGTCACAAGAAGTTAAGGTGAGTAATTGTAACTGAGTACCATATAGCCAGTAGCCAGAGTACAAAAAGAAATATGCAAGGCCACGGGGTTTAAGAATGAGGGGAGAAATATATTGTTTTTATTAAAACGCATTAGGATCTCATTTGTCTAATTCCCAGGTTTAATGATGCAGCCTCTTGGCAGAAAAATATAGCTTTTCCATTAGTTAACTTGATTCTGTTGAGGGTGGATTTTTTTTTTAAATAGAAAAGCTTTAACACCAAATTGATTTTTTTTTTCTGTTCAAATGAACGAGCACAAGCAGAAAGATCTTTTTCTGTGAGAGTATTTGTATTGTGGAGAGGGATTTTTGTCTGTTCTTTTTCAGGAAAAGGTTTTGTGAAATGGATCATCACTAATCTAAGATACTTCTAATTGTAGCAGCCTATTTCCATGAAATTATTCCTGAGTGAAATGTAGTTTTATTTCAATGGAAAAATAACTGTTGAAATGCCTCATTTATTCAGATTGATTTGAAAAGCAGCCAAAATACCATTGTCTTCAATCTTTTGCAAATTTGTTACATAGTAGTAAGTTACTGGCATGAACAGACTCAATATTAAAACTTCTAAAAATTTAACTCTGGGAAGCTCTTTCGAGCATTCTTCAAACAAAAATCAAATCACAAAGTTGGGAAATTGAAGATTTTCTGTACTTAGCTTCTCCTGTTCTAATTACCCGCAAATCTATTTAACACATTGTTTCTCTGTGTTGTGTGTTAAGGAAGGTAGTTTTCATCTCAAAAATAAGGCATGATTTAAAGTGAGCAGTAAAGGAGAGTCATCTTTACCCTGAGTTTGAAAAAGTAGGGATAGCATTCTGAAGAATAAAGAAGGAAAATAAAGAAATCCAGGGAGTATGGAGAAGGCTGTGAGGGTGGAAGGAAACAGAGGAAGGAGCAGAGAAGTCAGGACAAGAGAAGCAGTGCCAGCAGCTGTGGAACTTTTCCAAGCCAGAGGTAGAAGATGGAGGTAAATAGACAACATGAGCAAAAACAGTGTGTCAAACTCCAGACACACACCATCAGTAGCTCTACACTTTGTTCCCAACAAGAGTTAACTTGGTGTGGCAATATAGCATTTCTCACATTCTGACATATCACACAGGACCCACCTTCTACACCATTTAACTCATTCAAATGCAATTTTGCAAACTGTATTTTCACACATTTTGTTAGCTGCAAAGGGGCATGAGATGAGATTAAAATTCTCACTAAGCAAACCCTTTTGAAAGATACAGCTGTTCACTGTGGAGCTTCTTATCAAGCTGTCATGAGAAGTAGGTCACTCTAGCTCTAACCATCCAAATGTCACTTCTTCCTTCCAAGAATCAACCACTGCTACGTCTTGGCTAATGAAGGGCAGCTTTCCAGCAAAGGATAAAAAGTCAGAGGAAAGCAATTTCCTAAAACATCAATGGGTCCTCACAAAAGCAGTGCTGACTTTGCAGTATCTGCTGATAGATAACTGTTACAGGAAATAGAAGAAGTGTAACTGGGAAGATATCTTTCTTCAAATAACTTCCGAATTTCTCACACATCTCTTAATTTTTAGGGAGGTTTCTTAGCTTGAGTCAGCTATCCTCAAGATGTTTTGCTTTTGTTCTTAAGTATAGATTAAGTCCATCCTATCACACTGAAGGTTTTTGTCCTCCAACCCCTTCACCTCCCACTATCTTACAAATAAAACTATTTTGATTCTCATGTGGAGACAGAGGTTGCTCCATGCTTTGCAAAAGACATCTGATGATATTCACAGGTTCCTGTTACGGTTCTGTTTCTCCACTGCCATTCTCACAGAGGACACCAAGAATATGAGGTAGAAATGAAGCAGAGGTGATGGAGTCAGATTTGGCCTCAGCAGCTGGTGCCCAGTGGCTTCCTTGAGACTAACTACATCGAGCAGTGGACTATGGGCATGAGCAGCACCCAGATGATCTGCTGTAAGCTTCCAAGAAAAACAGCCTGCAACAGCCCAGCATCACATTCCACCTCACCAGCCCTGAAAGACTGTTTCCAACAGATGGAGCGCAGACCCATCAATTAATGGACTCGATAGACATTTTAGAAAGAGAAGCCCATAGACTAAGGGCATTTTATCTGTATCACTTTGTATATATGCATATATAGAATAGTTTGGGTTGGAAGGGACCTTGAAGATCATCTAGTTCCAATCCCCCTGCCATAGGCAGGGACACCTCCCACTAGACCAGGTTACTCAGTGTCTCATCCATCCCGGACTTACAACACCTCCAGGGATTGAGGGGGGATCCACAACCTCTCTGGGCAACCTGTTCCAGTATCTCACCACCCTCACAATAAAGAATTCCTTTTTTATATCCAGCCTAAATACTTACATTTCCATGTAAGTAAGCCAGCAGCACAAACAGGACCTCTAAGTGTGACTCAAAACCTGGGCAAACCGGGGTTGCTGTTGTATAATTGGGAATATGTAAGATCAGGACACAACATAGGTGTACAGGATAAGCGGTGGATAATGTCCTGGTTCTGACGGGCATAGGGCTAATTCCTCAGATAGCTCAGTCCCACCTAAGTCACGCCCAGAGGTAGGGAGAGCTAGCCTGAAAAGGCGTAGGGAAGGGCAGGAAGTGACGAAGTTTAGGCGGGCGGAACAGGCGCTAGAGGGGACCGTGTGCGTGAGTCAGCAGTCGGGCATGATGTTGTATGGCGTTTGTACGTTCTCTCACTCCTCTTATTGCTGCTACCATTTTGTTAAACTTTGTTCATGTTGCTTTTGTTTCAACCCACGAATGTTGTTTTGTCTTATTTTCCCGTTCACGGGACTGCTCCCCACACAGGGGGCAGCCGGAGTGAGAGATAAGTCGTTCTTTCTTCTCGCTGGAGTTGAACCGCCACAATGAGAAAAACATAAAATTTAATAAGCTTGTGTATGCGTCATCCACTGCCTGTCTAGGTAGGGCAGACTAACATGAGAAACCAAACCAAACCAGAAATTACTACCTGAAGTCTCTAGGGCTCTCTGGCTTTCTTAGGTGCTCAGTGTTCAGCAGTTACCTTGCTCTGTGTAGTCCAGTGACGATTCTAGTGAGCTTCTTTGCTACAACTAGCAATTGTAGCAGCAGCAGTTTCTGTGAGTTGCCTCTCAGTACCAGGGCATGTGCAGAAATGCTTTATCAGCTGAAAATTCATTGCTATTCTGCTTCAAGTACCTCCTTGGTCCCAGAGGTCCTCTACAACATACTACAGACTTGCAGATTAAAGAGGCCAAAGGTATTCTAGCTGGCCCCAAACTGAATAAATAAATACGAGGGGGAAACCAAGATGACTGAAGGAATGCTCTTCAAGCTTTTTCATCTCACCAGTGCTTGGCACCGAACTACTTCCCATTCTTCATTGTAAGGTATATTATATAGCAATGTTAGAGGACACACAGTTAGCTTTTTAAGCCCTTCCTGTACTGCCTATCTTCACAACCTCGCAGGGATGAATATGATACCAGTACCCTTCCCTGAGCTCAAGTTCAGTACTCCCAGTGTGTGCTTATGCTGGTCTTCAGCAATTGAACCAAAATTATATGAACAAAGAGCTGATGAACAGTTCAGGCTCTTCAGCAGAGACTTACAAATTACTAGCATAAGCGTTACATCTGCCACATGACCTCAGTAGACTCTGATCTTCATGGAGTAGAAGCCAGAGAGTAAGTATAACATTCCAACATGTCTAAAATGTCATTAGGCATTTGAAGGTCACAATCCAGCAGACCTTCAGTCTGAGAACAGGGGGATTACTGGTCTGACAGCTTTAAGATGTCATCTTCCGCAGCTTCCTCTAAAGTTAGGGGAGATCAAATGCTCAGGAAATTATTTGAAAAATTAGGCCAGCACAAAGCAAAACTGCTATAGATAAACAGTTAACTTTCTAATGGATGCAGAGGTGCCGTCTGAGAGTGAAAGAAGTTTCTTAGCTTTTTTTCGTGATTTTGCAGGTCATGATCCACAAAAATATAATGCAGGGAAAACCAGCAGAGGCAAGAGACAGTTGCAGGAATTCAATCAGAAACAGAACAGGCAAAAAGCTATGGGAGCTATTAGATTTCCAGTCTGTTTGATTTTTATCAATGGCAAGGCAGTAACTCCATGACTACACTAACCTAATGACAATGTTCTGTCACCATTGCACTCAGACAGCCTGACCTGAGAAACTGTCTGCCTGAGGGAGGGGTGGAAACCACTGCCTGGATCCAGCTGCTTCCCTGTGGAACAAGGGCAGCTACAAAAGCAGCATTGCCCAAATCTGCCACTCAGGGCACAAATGAGCTCAGGCAGATCACAGCCTATCCTGCACACAACCGTACCAAGTTATGATTTGTAATAAAGATACAAAGCACGTATCTGACAGAAGATGGGTAGCAGATGGTCAAAAATACAAATTAAATATCTAATTAGCCATAAATCTGTACTCATTGAGTGAGATCTGTCAAGGAACCCGTGCTTGCCTTGGTTGATAAGGTTGATAAGTCTGTAATTACACCCTTCTGATGCATTTCTTCTGATGTCAGTGCAGAAGTTCAGGTCTCACTGCCTCAGGACCATACATTCACTGCTATTTATGATTTATTTCTTAACCATATGTGCCTGCAAGTAGAGGGGACACAAACCTTGAGGATCTCAGGCCAGCAGGTAACTAAAGTGAGTTTTTAGTTTCTTCTTGTGGTTATTTGACAGCTGCTTTCACTGGCTCCAACTCCAGCAGTGGCTTTTCTGCCTTTCACCAAAGTCACCCACGTTGAAAGCATTTAACCCAAGGGCTAATTTTGGAAGGATAGGCCTGAGCATGAGGACTTTCTATGTACAGACATATCGGGATTTTTAGACAAATAAAATGTGCTGTTCACTTCAAAGCCTCAAATTGCTTTCTGAATTGGTTTGCCTCTTATCTACAGAAAATAAGAGTATTTAATATGAAAGGAAAGGCACTATCTGCACTCACTGCTGTTTTTTTAACTGCTCAATCATTACTCCTGAAAAAAAAACTTATTCCTTCTTACCGGCACCAAGAAATTTATTGCACAAGCAACAGAGGGCATTTACTTCGCCTTTGCCCATGGGAAAAATCATAGTGCCATATTGTAAGAAAAATAGAATCTCATCTTATTGCAGTACAATGTACAGCATTATAAAAGCAAAACATGATGTTACGCAGCAGCAGCAAGTCATTTCCTCTGAACTCATGTGGGTGATATGAAATGGTTTTGTTCAGTACTTTTATGATTGACACACATGATATAAAATATCAAAATGGATAATATGAGCTGGAAGGCATTCCTTTCTCCCACCATTCATGGGATAGCCAGTCCCAATAGGAAAGACATTGAGCTATCACTGGAAACTGCAAGAGAGGAGCCTTATGTCATCAGAATTGTCTTTTAACAGAAGGCGAGAGATAAGATCAAGAATTTTAGCTCCTCTTTTTATGTACAGATATATAAATTCTCAATATGTCAGGCATTTCTTTTTTATAAGTTGATCTTTAATATCACTATGTGCCTTCTCTTTTCTGGTAGATATGAAGTCTGACCACTGCAAAAGAAGTCTACTTCAAGAAGTTGCCTCACATAGCCAGTGCTGTCACCAATGCCACTATGAGCTGTCATCACTGACACCACAGCATTAAGTGTACTAACCTGAAAGTTACATGTTACATGATGCCTCAGTAAATCTATTAACACCATCCTGAACTAACAGCAGTGGCTCATAAGTCCTTCGTGCTGGCTTACTTAAAAACATGCTGTTTCAGAAATAAGTTAGTATGACTTGTTAATATCCAATTGTAGCTGTGCGTCAATCATAATATTTACTAGCTTAGTGGTGTAACACTACTGCTATTCAGTAAAATAAATTAACTTCAAGGTGGTGGTGGTGTCATCTGATGTGTCCATACAAGGAAGGTGCTGCAATACATTCTTAAGACAAATAGTCTTGATTAAGGAAATTTATCCGTGCTTGACAAATTTTCAGATCTCACCTGTAAAACCTTGTTTCAATTTTGCTTTTTGATCTTAATTCTTTCTTCATTTCTATTATTGTTCATCTGCAAATGCTAATTCCTTCATCCTTTTTGGATTAACTGTGAGGAAGATGCTCTGAAGGACATGAGAGTGGTATTCCAGTATACCAGGAGATGTGCACTCTGAGAAGTAGGCGTATGTCCTCCAGATATTCCAGTAGGAAGTTACACATTAAGTTGAGCATGGATTATGTTTTAATGAACTCTCAGTAGGTACTCCTCTGTCAGGCATCTTAGCCAGTCAGTTGAAGGTGGACATTTACCACAGCATCGTTCAGAAACTACAACTAGCTATTTTCACAGTCACTTACTCAAGGCAGATGTTACAGTATGAGTAAGTAATCCTTCAGTCAAGGATTGCATAGGCTTCTCTCATGTCAGTGCCACTCAGCGCACAACCAATTGCCAGATCCTGTTGTCAAGGACTTGTACAAGTCCCAACTAATTAATCTCTGCAATCTTCCTGTTGGTATCTCAACCAGAACTGAATATCTCCACATCTGAACACCTTCTGCCTAATCAAAATGAGTGGACACTTGATGTTGAGTAGTTTGCTTTATCTCATAGGATCATCTCCATCTACTTAAAGTGAATAACTCTTCAAATGGCTGAATGAATAAAATTGGAACAACTTGCTTTCTAAGCTCTCCACACAACCTTCCTATAGTCTATTACTCTACAGTTATATTTCACTGGAAGAGGAGAAGTCATTCAATAACAATAAAATGCAGTTTAAGCATGCTGCAAAGTCTGGGAAGACAGAAGAGATGTTTCAGCCATGCTGGAAGGATAAACAGATTTTTTTTCCAAAGGTTATTTGCTAGTCATGGCAAATACTTAGCCAAGGATATCACAGAATCACAGAATGGACCTCAAGAGATCATCTAGTCCAGTCCCCCTGCCAGAGCAGGAACACCTACACTACATCACACAGGAAGGAGTCCAGGTGGATTTTGAATGTCTCCAGAGAAGGAGACTCCACAACCTCTCTGGGCATCCTTTCCCAGTGTTCTGTCACACTCACTGTGAAAAAGTTTCTTCTCATATTTCTCTGGAATTTCCTGTGTTCCAGCTTGCACCAATTACCCCTTGTCCTGTCATTGGGGGTCACCAAGAAGAGCCTCCTGACACTCACCCTTTACATATTTATAGATGCATTAATGAGGTCATCCTGCAGTCTCCTCCAAGCTAAAGAGACCCATCTCCCTCAGCTGTTCCTTGTAAGGGAGATGCTCCAATCCCTTCATCATCTTCGTCACTCTGCACTGGACTCTCTCAATCTCTTCCCTGTCCTTCTTGAACTGAGGGCCCCAGAACTGAACACCGTACTCTAGATGTGGTCTCACCAGGGTAGAGTCTAGCAGGAGTACAACCTGTCTCAACCTACTGACCACACCCCTTCTAATACATCTCAGGATGAATGTCAACTGAGACAGAAAGTTCAGTTTGCTATTTGTTATTTTCCTCCTTAAATACCTTTCTTTTTTTCTCTAGCAGCTTTAAAAAGAGAAGCAGAAGCACTAACTGTAGTAGATAACACTGAGTTATAGCAGAAGTTGGAGGGTTAAAGCATATTGTGCTAGCAACACTGAGGAAAGTACTGAAAAGTGCATACTAAAGAAGGAAAGAGATGTCAGAGAGGTTATGAATTAGGAAACTAAAATTTAATCAGAAAAAAAATGTACACAATGAAACAAATGAGGAGAAAGCACGCAGCTTATACCACAAATTTTACATTTCTCTATAAAATAGACCTATTCCAGTATTTCTTTCAGGAATTCAAATGGGAACTGTTTTGACCAAGTCAACAGCTACAGATACCACTAGCTATTCTCTTGTATGTTCACTGCCTGGTAATCATTACAGAGGTATTTCTCACAGGAGGATGATTTTTCCAGACAATACAAACACCAACAAAGTTCAGTTTCTTTGTCTGCAGGCAGGCAGATACAAGAGATCTCTACATTCACCTCAGAAGACACTCTTGGCAGCCCCAACACACCTATAAGCAGAATTAACACAGTCAATCACAGAAGCAGAAACAAGAAGCAGATTTCTTCCACTGCAAATCTCATAAAACAAAGAGAATAGCAAATACCCTCTGCAGCATCAGAGCAAACCTATACAAATCATTCGAACAAACGGCTTAGGAAGTACAGAAGAGAGATGTCCTCTGAGAACATGAGTTTCTTGCTCTATTTTATTAACCATAGAGGGCCCTCATGCTGGATTCACATCCAGGTAAATCAGTCTATCAGTGACATTTTGCGCAACTTCAGTCCAAAGTGGAAAAGACAAGAAAAGCTACTGAAGTACACAGATTTAAGTCTGGTTTCAATTATGAATTAAGTTCAAAAACATTAGCATAAGGTTCTAATGTTGCTTAATATTCTTTGCTTCCTCTCAATGCTAGTTTTTCTTCTTTCCAGTGTGATGACAACAGCACAGCACATTCAATATATTGAGCATCAAGATATATTTGTTTAAGACTTACCTGGAGGAACAGTAAGTTTGACATTTACCAGAACAAGAACTCATTTTCTAGACTGTTATTCAGTGTCTCTTTTCATTACTGTAACCAGAGGTCCCATGTGACTTAGTTAAAAAAAATGATTGAGACAGCAACAGCTACCTAAGAGCAATTTGGCTTAATCATCTCCATCCCAGGAAAGAGGGCGCTGGTACTCAGTAGCAGAAATGCAGCTGGGCTAGCTCTGACACAGCTCTTACCTACTGACCACACCTGGTTAAGCCCAGCTGGCTGGACAGAAGCAGAAGAGTTGTGGCCAAAGTAGGATGAGGTCAGAAACAAGAAAAGGTAGGTACCCACCCAGCCGGCGAGCAGTAACAATTGTAGTCGCAGGACAGCACAGAGATTGCAGCACCAAGGATTCCTAAAGAAGAAGGCAAGTTCAGAAGAACATCAGACATATACTGTGGTGGAATACAGTACCAGCAATGATGCTCAAGGATTATATTTTTAGCTAGAGTAGGCAGGACTCAGGGAGAAGGTACAGAGTATGACCTCAATTTATTTTGTCTTTCCATTGAATCCAGGCATTTCCAAAAACAGGTTGACTCAGAAGCACTGTCTAATCTGGTAGACCAGAATCTACTGATTCTGAGGCATCTCTTAAGTCACCTTCCTGCCTCATTTGCTGGAAACTACAACTTCTTTGGTAAAGGAGACAGATTTCCAGTAGACAGTAATCTTATTTTCATGCAATGCTTGAAACTCCTTGGCTCACTGTTTATCCTCTGCCTTGCATAATGAGACTTCATAGAAAATAAGAGCCTTTCCAAGGAAACACACCATGCTTGAGCATAGCTTCTTAGAGCTTTGCTGTGTAATATCAGCCTTCTGCCAGGACTGATTCTCTGATGTAATTTCCTGATTAAGAATTAACAAATGAAAAAACCTTCACTGTGTAGTGTCATAATTGTCATACCCAATCAGTAGAACATGAACCTTGAAGTGACAGCAGCAATCTCTAAGATAAACAAATGGAGAAACAGCAGCCACTGCAGACCTGTGTGATGACTGCTGAATGGGAGACAGACTTCAGAGACAAGCTTCACAACTACTTGCAGGTGGCAACACTCAGCCTCCTGAGTTGAATCCCAAGTGCTCTTCAACATTTGGAGCAATCATGCAGCAAGTGCTCTTGGAACACATTTGTGGGTAGGTAGAGGATCTGGTGATGATTAGGAAAACAAGCATGTATTAACCAAGGGTAAAATGGTGTTTGATCTACCTTATAAAATGTCTGAATCTATGATTGAGTGCACAGCATGCATAATTCACCTCAACTTCTGCAGCATTTCCACATGGTGCCCACAGCATTCTTCTAGCTCAGTCAGAACATGATGGTCTAGTTGGGCGAACAGGTAAAAATTTTGTTTTATGATTGATTTCAGAAAGCAGTGGCTCATGAATCATTGCCTTCCGGGATACTAACAACAGAGTGCTGCAAGACCCTGCTTATGACCTGTCCTGTTTATCGATGACCTGGAGAAGGTGACAAAGCACACTCCAGTCAAGCATGTAGATCACAGAAAATTAGTGGGATCAGCTGATAGACTCAAGAGTGGGGCTGCCATGTAGAAGAATCTCAGCAGGCTGGAGGAATGGACTGACATGAACCTCATGAAATTCAGCAAGTATGACTGCGAAGTCCTGTCCCTGGGTGGTAAAAGCACTTGCAGTGGCACAGTCTGGTATCTGACTTGTTGAGGAACAGCTCTGCTGAAATGGACTTGGAGACCTTGGTCATGTCAGCCCTGCACAGGGGCCAGCAGTGAGCCCTGGAGAAAGGCAGGGTCTGTATGAATAGAAGCATGGTCAGTAGCTTGAGGGAAGCAATTATTCCCCACTGCTTACTGCTTTGTGAATTGTATCTAGTTGCTGTGTCCCCTTTTTGGTCCCCCAAATAGAAGGAAGACATCAGTAAACTGGAAAAAGTCTGATGGAGGGCCATCAATATTTCCAGAGGCTGGAGCACTGGCCCTGTGGGGAAGTTCTGGGGAAAGGTAGTTGGTTCAGCCTGAAGAGAATTAACATGCTTAAAGAACTTGCAGATCTGAAAAACACTAAGAAAAGAGAAGGGACTCTCAATTCCTCTCTCAAGGATTAAAATTAATGACTGAAAAAGGACCAAACTCAAAGCATGTCTGAATTTAAGAGCCAAGGCAAAAAACACACCCACAGATTTGGCCTAACAGACAAGAAACACCTTTATTGAGTGCATTTAATTTCATAAAGGCTCCTAGAGAGAGGTTCCTATCTGATCAGTATACTAGGGAGCCCTCTGAGAGCACTGATAAAAGCCTTTCACAGCAGACTGTGTTGAGAACATCAAAGTGTCACCAAGGCAAAAAGCCCATTCATGCTGCTGGAGGGATGTGTGCAAGAGAAAGGCATTTGAGTGTTTTAAGTTTTCTCTCTGTCCACTTGTGATCTTGTTGCAGGCTTGGTGGAGAAAGCAGATTTCCCTAGGGTGACCTAGTCCATCCTAGTTTATACTGCAGAGCCCCACATTGTACATGATGTGCACCAGGGTAAGAACAGACGTGTGTTTGCCCCATAGATACCATAAAACACTATCAATTCCTACTACATAACACATTCACCAGCCTTTGAAGCCCAGGTGACTGCAGGCTGAGGGATAAACCTGTCTCTTCCTTGCAACCTGACATCTTGACAGCTCATTCTGCAGAGGCTGCTGCTTTCCCCCTTACACTGCTCAGTCTTTGTCGCACAGTTATCCAGAGAGGGGGCTATTTGGTGATTTCCCACTAACTCGTACACTTCTGCTAATGTTTATTGTTTCCACCAGAGCAAGTCTGTGTGGGAGTTCACTAGTAGTAGAAGAAGCAACTCAGCAATATTGATGTTCAGCAACACAGAATAGCAAAAGCATTGCCAAGTTACTAATAATCAAGTGCAGAGCACTATCAAGAGACAAACCCACAGCCCAGGAAGTATCAGGAAGCAACAGTGAGGCTGGTTCGCAGCACTGTCCTGGCTACCCATTTCATGGCTCTGGCCATACTAGTTACATTCTAGTATTCCTGTGACAAATTGCAGCCCACCAGTTGATGCTTGGCAGAAGGAGGGAGTACCCACAGGCATTGTTCCATCACATAGCATTGACTCAGCTGCATGGCCCTTAACATCCAGAAGTAGGGTTTGACTCTGCAAAGCATGAGAGCTGAGAACTCGCCCGCTGGCAAGTCATGGGCTGCAGAAACAGTGCAAGCTGGTGCAGTATATACATCCTGGTGAACGCAGTCAACAAGATGAACCATCCAGTACAGATCCCATTCCGAACTTCTGCCTTCACATTAATTTGTAATTTACATTTGAATTAAAGGGATCATTATTTTTGTTCACTACAATTTAGAGGGGGAAAAATCAGGAATATCTCCTATATCAAGTAACCTGTAATCACACTGATTCCCCCAGTTCACTAATTCCCCTTCACCATGTAAAAAAATAAAATCAGCATTGTAAAAAAACATATCAAAACCTCCAATAAAACTGTGCCTGTCTCTCAAAACAGCTGCTGAGCAGACAGCTGTTACCACCTGCTAGGAATAATAAAATTGACTGAATAGAGGCAGATCTCAGCTTGACTCAGGAGACAAGGGATGAAAGTGCTGAGGGTAAAACTGTCATAAGAGCAGATATTGTCTCACCCACTCTGAAGAGTATTTTTAATAGACATCATTCGACCTCTCTTTCCTCTTGGTGGGGAATACCATGCACTGCTGGCAGGAACATGGGGCTCTCTCAGTTCATTCATTGTTGGAACAATGCTGAAGCAAGCTCAGCTCTTCTTTATTTTTTATTTTGCTTAAGTAAAACAAGCAGGTTTGATAAATGCATCTCAGATACCTGGAGCCTGAAGATAAGTAAGCCAGTTCAAGGTTCAGCCAGAGAATGTGAAGACTGCTCAGGCTGGGATACTATATGTCTATTACAATCACCATCTTACTGGTCCAAACCACTTTTAGCAGGGGTTGCAATTGAACTTGCAAAACATTCACACTATTGCTAAATGGTACTTCTTGTCTATGAGGACTGGTGTGGATCCCGCTATAGCACATAGCACTTTTCACACTACACCATAAAAAGCACAAAAGCCGAGGTCATAAATGTAATATCAGCCTTTGAAATATGGCCAACTACCAACCTTTGTTAGTTTGCCCACAATAATGAGCTTACCTTCTTCACAAGATAAGTCACTTAATGAACAGCTTTTCTGCCTTACATTTGTGATTTACTTACCTCAGGGATGTGCTTTCAGATTGTACAAACATTCTGTTAGAGACTGGGACAGAGTTAATTAACTGGTGAGTAATAGAAAAGTTGCCAGAAACTGTTAAATGTGACATTATGGCAAAGAGCTGTGAAAAACCCTGGAACAGCAGTGTACCAAACAGCTCGCCCAGCCACCGATTACACTTTCTTCCACCTCCATCTTGCCTCTTTCTTCCTGAAAACCATGCAAAAGGTCGAGGTGGCTCTGAAATAAAATGAGAGCAACCTGAGGAAGGTCTGCTTTGACACATTTAGGTTGTTTCCTAGCTTACCATGATGGTCCTGCTTGTGTCTCCTCCAGACAGAGAGATAAGTAGCTTAACAGGGCAAGGCATACATGTAGAGCCTAAGAGATATCAACAGAAAAAAATACTGCTTACTGAATTACCTGGGAAATGTGATTTACTTCCAAGTTCCTACACCAAGGCCTGTTTCTTAAATATCATCTGAATTTATCCCAAGCACTGGTATGCATAACTATAGTCAGATATGCCATTCATGTCTTACAAAACCAGGAACTCTTGATATGTTTTCACCTCTTTCTAGATTTATTAAATCCTTCTGAATTGGGACCCAAGCTTTATGTCTCCCTGAGTGTCTTTCCTGACTGCCTCGCAGCCTAGGTCACTGGCTTGAGGACATTTCAGTACAGTGAGCTTACCTGCAGAAATCTGACCTCCATCCAAAAAGAGCACTGAAAAGCAAGTAATGGGCAACCCTAATTTAAGCTATTTCCTTTGCAGAGCTGCTATTATTAATTCAGTTTCATTTAGCACCTGCAAGACCCCTATTATGTATCTGCCCAGAGTTCCTTTATCCAAAGTACAAAATGTCGTCTTAATTCACTGCTCCATTAAAACTTAGTATCTCAAGAGCCAGAAGTCCCTGCCCACTGTGTGCAATTTATATTTTCAGTCCATCCCCCCTTCCTTCTCATTTAACATCCTGCCCTTCAAAAAGCAGGGTGTAACCTTCATCCACATTCACGCAAGTTCTACCTAACCTGCTTGTTGAAATTTATGAGGGTCATGAGTTACAACCTCCATGTCCTGCTAGATACCTGGATAGTTCTTTCAAACAAAGTGGGATGGAGGTGTTTTTACAAATGCAATCAGTTCTTTCCCTGTTAAAGTATTTGGCTCAAGTTTTCACCTCCCCTGAAAACCATTTTGTAAAGCATTCCCAAGTCAGATCTGCAAATGAATAAGCCTTGTTTTAGGTATCATTTTCTACCTGGTACTCTCAATGTTGCTTTACCTAGGAGGAACATCTAATTTAATGAATGATGAAGACAGGATACTTGGTAACGACTCCAACATACAACTGTAGGAACTTTTCACCAACTTAACTGATGTGAGATCACTCTTTGGCATCTAATAATTTTCACATGAAGGAAAATTACACAGAGGACATCAACTTACCTAGTTCTCCACAAAAAAAAAATAAAATTATCTAGCACAAGAAAAACATTTTGCATATTTTTGCATATTGCATTATTGGATAACAACTCCACTTTTTACACTAAGCTAACCCAAGCTTCAAAGAGCTTGGTGGACAAGTCTTTGTGAATTACTGTAAAAAAGCAACAATATTGCTTTTCTCACTATAAAAAAAAAAAAAGCAAACTGTCTTTCCATTTCTTTCTTTTCTGTGCAAGAAGGATAAGGACCTGTTGGAGTGGGTCAAGAGAAGGACTGTGAGGATGATTAAAGGTTGGGAGCATCTCTTCGATGAGGACAGACTGCGAGAGTTGGGGCTGTTTAGCTTGAAGAAGAGAAAGCTCTGGGGAGACTTCATAGCGGTCTGCCAGTACCTGAAGGGGGCCTACAGGAAAGTTGGGGAGGGACCGTATGTAGCAATAGAATGAGGGGCAGTGGTTTTAAACTAGAGCAAGGCAGGTCTAGATCAGACATGAGGACGTTCTTCACCATGAGGCTGGTGAGGAACTGGAACAGGTTGCTCAGGGAGGTGGTGGAGGCCCCATCCCTGGAGACATTCAAGGCCAGGCTTGATGAGGCTCTGAGCAGCCTAATCTAGTGACAGCAGGATGTCACTTTCACTGCAGGGGTGTTTGGACTAGATGGCCTTTGAAGGTCCCTTCCAGCTCAACGCATCCTATGATTCCAGAAATACAGAAAAATTGAAATAGGACAAGTATGATACTATCTCATCAGCTTTTGTTGCTTTGTTATGAGGGTTTTTGCAACACCATTCACTCCTTCTCCCATGGTCTTAGTCCAATATGTGAGACTTGTATTAGAAGAAGCATCTCACTCAGACTAGCAGACAAAGGCACAATAGTTTCTAATAGCTGGAAAGTTAAGACAAGAGCATTGATATTAGAAATAGTCTTTTTAAAAAGTGCTAAATACAGCAATTAACTCTTGGAACAACTTACTAAGGATGGTAATGGCTATCTCCCTCACTGAAAACTTTCAGCTGGTTATGAAGTAGTAATTACATTAATGGATTTTCTGTGGTTACCTTTATGAGTAAATTAAATAGATTATCTGAATTTATTTATCCCCAGACTGTTATAAAAAGCTCTAGAGTTTATTGCCTTCTGTAAAGGCCAGTAAAGCTATATTTAACATTAATTTATGCCATATAATGAAAGCTTTTACAAAAGTGGGTTATAAAAGTCATGCCCATTTTTCATCTGTGTAGGTAGGATGAGGACCCTGAAAGCACATACAGAGCTATAACAATTTGACAGGCGGAAGAAAACAGTTAAGACAAAACATCAATTCTGAAACATTTCAAATAATTTTATTAAACAATCACGTTTTACATGCCATCAGACCTAACCCCTGAAGTGCAAAAATGTTTCTGAGGTATTAAGACTGGAGGAAAAAATGTTTGTCATTAGGGATACCACACTACAGCACAGTGGACTTTGTGAACAGCAGGCCTTTGTACAGCATTTGCAGAATCAGAGAAAACTGAGAACAAATCTGTGTTTGTCTTCAGTCTTGAGAGCCAAAAAGCCCTGATCATTAGCCAGTTGTGTCACTTCAACAAAAACACAGGCATGGTTAACAAATAGCGATGATAAATATCAATGAGGTGTTTCCAGGCCAGTATGTACAGTACATGAAAAATAAAATTTAACTGCTGTATGTGTGACCAAAATCCCAACTGCCTATCCAGTCCAGCTTAATATGTTTTGTGTCTATGGTGGCCGCTCTAGTACAAGCATTTCTGTCTATTTCACACAGCTATGCCACTGCCCTGCGCTTCTCTTTGAGGGCACCCAGTCACTTACACTCACTTCAGATAAGTCTGATGTTTAACTGATTAACTACAGTCAACAGTACAGTACTGTTTGTGGTCTGTTATCCTTCTAGTTGCCTTCTTCCCCCACTTATGCAGTATAGGAGTCTAATCCATGCAGAAAACCCGCTAAAGAAATGTTCTCGTTTATAGCTCTACATAGAAAGGGAAGCCTCATCTAAGAATTGCAAAACTCGTGGGTCAAAACTTGTCTTCAGAAATTAGAATATTAATGAGAGTTTTACTCAACTGCCAAATTGAGCTCCAAAAAATAATTTTGCATAAGGGAAGTTTGGTCATTATTTGTTCAAGGACACTGCAGGGAAAGGAATGCCTTTCCCCTTGGAACAGTTCCCAGGGTTACAATTCAACTAAAGGCTGCAGATGTGGAAATTCTGTGAAAAATTAACTTTGCGCTGGACATTAGATACATTCAAAGCTCATGCTGATTCTTACTCAAGTACCTGCAGCATCATTGCCTGGGGCAAGTGTAGTTTGCTCTAAACTATTTGAGTTAAAGTTATCCATTCCAATTGTGTCCTTCTCAGAATATCACAACAATTCAATGGAAGACAGATCAAAGCAATACTTCCAAATTAATATATTAATATCAAACAAAAGCAATTTATCCCAAGTCTCTCTGTAGTTATTTTTTGCCAAGGCAGATGAAAACATGTTTCTCCTGAGACAAGTTTTGTTTCAAATTTGTGAAAAATACCATAACAAAATAGAAGTTATCTTTGTCTTAGTAGGTGTTTTAGAACTTATGAATATTTCTGAATGTGTCAGGTTTTGTATAAGAATTTCATACATGGAAAGGTTCTTGCCTTCAGCATTTTCAGCTTTGAGACCTTACAGGGTAGCTGGAGATACAACATCTGTTGTCAGCACATCGATGGGAATAATGCCATGCTGTTTGATCACAAACACAATTGAAATTCTCAGCATTTCCTAGGATTGTTACCAATACCACTACTCCTTACCTACACAACATCTAGCAAATCTACAAATACAGAATAGCTGGAATAGAAGCTGGATACAGCCGGAGCGTTGCCTCAATGGTATTTTAAATGGAATTTTATTTCGTGGACAAGAAAGGCAACCTCAGAGAAAAAGTGCAAGTAAATGATCACTTTCAGTTGAAAACTGGGTTTCGGATGCCACTCAGGACTGAACTGTTGGGCCACTTTCTGTGCAGAAGAGTTAGGGAACATACAAAAAAGAAAATGCTTGTGATTCCTAGGAAGACAACGCCTGAAATCAGTGTGCTGGTGATCGGATTCAGCTGGAAAGGAGGTCCATTTGGATGAGCTGCAAAGAGAACAAAAATGCACAGATCAGGCCTGGTGAAAATCTCTCAGCAGTGCCAAACACTTCAATCTTTCCATTACAACACCCTATATACAGAATAATCGCAATGAAGTGGCTAAAACTGTACTTCAGAATGATCTCCTGTCTACTTGAATAAAGCTTATCCAAGTATACTTTGAAAATAGTTATTAGTTTCTTCAATATCTATCATGCTGTGGGATAAAGAGAGTAAGGATACTTCTGAGGCATAATCCCTCACATGCTAGTGACCAGTCTTGATTTATGCTATTTAAGGCAAGACTACAGTTGTTCAAGAAATCCCAAGGTAGTAGTATAAGGATTTGTCACCTAATCAATTTGGTGAAAGGATTTCTTCCCTGATATCATTATCCACATCTCAAAATGTATATAAATCCTTATAAGCTATATCTGGCACCAGATATCTGAGCTACGACTCTAAGTTTGCCTATATCATTTCACAGAATGTTTCTTAACATATTTATGAATCCTCACACAGAAGTGGTAACATATTTACTTACTTAGTGTGGCTCATCAAGCTGTTCATGGGCCAGTACCTGGATATGGCAGTATTCACACCCAGTCACTACTGTCTTTCCCAGTAGGAGGAAAATACCCAAATCTATTTGAGTGGTAGATGCATCTATTTGTGTGGTAAAGCATCTGTGTGTGTTTGCCATTTTCAGTGCTGGAACATGAGGTGAAATAACACAGCTTTTATGTGGCAAACCAGAAGCAGCCAGCTTCCCTCAACACCATCAGTCTCTCCTGTTAGACTAAAGCTGAAAAACCATCAACTCTGTTAATCAGACTGCCTCCCCTACTCCACAGTGTGCTGCCTTCTGACCCAACTCCTCTCCACTACACTAGCAGTCCCACCTTGATCTATGCTCTCTGCTGGGATAACAATAGGCACAGAAAAGGTTGGTTATGGATGGAAAGAGAGGGCTGCTTCTTTTTTTGGATGATAACAGTTATTAACACAGAATGCAGTTGCACGCAGCAAATTAAGAATTTGCTTTTTAACATAATTATTAACATTTTAATGATCTCCATTGTTAGGAAAGAACCAGGGCAAAATTCATGACAGGGTGAACTTTGTTTCCATTCCAGAAAAGAAAGGTAGATACTTTTTATATGGCCTGAATTAAGAAAAGAAGGGGGAAAAAATGTAATAGAGCTCAAAGGACAGGATAGGATGCTCATGCCACACAGGGTTTTTATGAACAATTAAGCCCAATGGTCTGGTTGGTACCTTGACCATCATTGCCTAATCATTAGGTAAGTCTTGTTACCAGCAGCAAGCAGTAACAGCAAAGCAGAAATAAGTCCTCCAAGTGCTTTATACCATGTCGGTACTGACTTATTGAAATGGTAAAAAGAAGACAAAATACCAAAACCAAAAAACCACTCCAGCTCAGCACATAAAGCTCAATTAAAATTGTTATCTCCTCGGTTCTGTCTCACTCAAACACTCCTGTATGTTCCTTTGAAGTCAACTTACCAAGCTGTGAATTGTTGGTTGGTGTCTCGTCTGTATAAAACAAAAGTAGGATGCATTATATTTTACAAATACCTTTACCTGCCCCCTCCCTTCCATGCACCACAAAAGCAAATAGCCCTAGCTTTAATTTCAAAGCACGAGCTATTCTTGCAACATTGACCTCTTGATTTTAACAACTCTGATAGAATAAGTACAACATTAATTACACAAAATTGGCTCATTTCTAATGAGAGCACACCAATATGAAGTTAATTAGTATCCTGTGGAAAAAACAAAATTAAATCACACAGGAGAAAAACATACACCTTGATTTCTCAATTGAAAATACAGCTGGTTTCTAGTCTGTCCCTCAACAAAATGCAACAATGAGCACAGTATTATACACAATTTCCTTCAATGCTAATCATATTGCAAGATCTCTATCGGAAAAAAATTAACCTGAGTTTTTCCAAGGAAAAACACAACAGTGACCATGAATTATTGCAACCATAAATTATTATGAGAACACCCTTTCCCCATGCACACATTTCTCTTGGCAGCTATACATTGACATCATATTCAGGGGAACATTTGTATTTTTCCTTCAGTTTTTACTTAAAATAGTCTCTCTCAGAAATACATTTCTTGTCACTGTTTTTGGTTTTTTGTGCAACGTATAAGCTCATGTATACATTTGTTTTGAGCAGCTGTCTTCTAAGTTTAAGTGAGACATCCATCAAAAGGTGCACATTTTCACCTTCAGAAGTACATACCTGCTCTGTTTCTATACACAGAGACTAAAACATTTTCTTTTCTGGATGTCTCCTGTAATGACTTACTTTAGATTAGTAAAGAATAAGAGAACAAAATGTTAGAAATAAGAGTTATGAAATACACAGGAGAAAGATCTTTACAGGATCATTTGCAGTAGCACTATTCAGTTTCTATCACGGTACTTCCATAAACAGTTTTATTACCATTACAGCTGGTAACTAGAGTAATGTCTCTGTTCATGTTCATGCTCTTCCTCCTTTTTTGTCATAGTATTTATTCACCATGGGAAAGGCCATCATGAGGAAATCCTAATTCCCTCTTTCTGCTCCAGAAGGAAAAGTGAAGTGCAAGTCACTAACTTGCCCAGTGCGACTCAGGAAATTTGTATCAGAGTTCAGAAATTAATCCCATAATTTTCATCAGATCATACTTCTGTCAACAGGAGTGGGCTGCTTCAAAAGCATACTAAGGAGGTGCAGAAATACATTTAGCCTGAACACCTTTAGCCATGTATCTCAAGTAGAAGACAATTTTTAAAATAATATTTTCCTTTTGAAGTTTGTTTTATGTTTTTATTTGAAATTGTCAAGAAATCATAAAATCGGGGATCCATTATTTGGGATCATTTAATAGTCACGGGCAGATCTTTTTTTGCTTGAAGTTATGCAGTACTTAAAGCTAAATGATGAGGTGTTTTTTTTTTAAATACTGCATTCACAGCATTTGAATCGTAAGCTTTATTATCTAATATGGGTTGCTCATATAACAAGCTTTATCTACTTTCTATTCCTCACTTTAGGCAACATTTCTCTAGCATACAAGTTTGAGCAAATCTGTTATTCATTCCCCATAAGTACTCAGGCATGCAATTCTGAAGTAATTTCTTTTCACTTTTTCACTTCTTTCTTGACTAAGCAGATTGCAGCAACTCAATTGGGACAATACCAAATTTCATTGCAGAAATACAGCTTATAACAGAGCATACTTGTTCTGAAATGGTGCCTTACTACTTGGTTCCCAGTTCTGGAGAGTCAGTTGTTCTCCTTGTACATGTGGGTGCAACCAGTTTACAGGTAAATGATTTTATTTTCATGTGTTCCTGTTACTTTTCCCAGACAAGTATCAGTCCTGCTCTCAGCTTCATAAATCTAAGAGTGCTGAATTCAGTTGCTTATCTGCAAGCATTAATTTTTCAAATATTTTGTTTCTATTACTTTGTCAACAGCAGTCACATAAATTCTTTTCAGTGATTGCAGGTTACATTTAGAGCATTTTTGTTTAAAAAAAAAAAGTATCTCTGGCAATAAAATTGGAAACCATGAAATTTCACCATGGATTTGAAACAGTAAATTCTGGCCAAATCTGTTTAGAATTTACAATGTGTTTGTCCTGTTTCCTTCTTAGACCTGAAGGCTAAACATAGCATGTATTAATTTCATAGAAACCTACAGTTGAAGCTGGAAGAAATGGTGAATGGAAAGTGACAGTGAACATTCATTAGCCATCCAAATTAAATTGCCACACTGAACACAGCACCTTAAATTCCATTATCCCCGGTGAAATCTGACAAAAACAAAGGCAACCCATTGAGCATGGGTTTTTATAATAGTGTTTTGTGCATTATCATATCCCACAGTGATTTTACTAGGGCAGGGAGGAAGGATAAAAGCTAAACAAAAATTTTAGCTCAAACTTAACACCAAAGTACAAGGTAAAAAAAAAAAGAACTACACAAAGTAATGCAGAATGTACACTTTCCCTAAGTCATTGCAACTTTGCATTTAACTTCAAAGCATTTCCTCAGATTTCTGAAATTTCAGTAGTCCATAGAAAAAAGTTTGTTCATTCCTACCACTCCTTGTAATGATGGGGCCAGCAGAGATTACAGCGTTGCCAGAGGTGCTTTGAGGGCTCCAAGTTGTTCTCCCACCAACATCTCTTCTTTCTCTGTTACTGCAAATCTGAACAGTTAAATCAAAACAAGCACAGTTTCAGACTAGAATGACATTATATCCCCTCTGTGCTTCCTGTTTTAACGTGTACTCTTTTATAACCAATATTTAAGACTTTGATTTTATTAAATTATTTTGCAATAAAAACTGCTGCAATATCCCTCAAAGTATATCGTATAAATACCTGGCTTCCCATTGTATTTTGCCTCACTTTGTTTACGGAACTACATCGCTGTTATGTACAAGATCCATCTTATAGTATATTAAATTTTAAATAGTTAATTTCCCAAAGCATTGTTTACAGGTACTTTTCCCCAACAAATGGTGTTTTGCTTGACTAGGGGTAGACAACATCTACAATCCCTATTCTAGCAAGTGTGTCAAGTTAAAGTTCACCGAGTTTTCATAGAGTTCTAAATTGCAACAATCTACATTAAAACAGTTCCCAGCACTCTGCTATCTGGAATCCACGTTTACATCTCTAACTATTCATGTACTGTAATATTCTATACTCAAGTTTACTTCAACCTATAGCATTTCCTTAAATTCATTTTCTTGTGAAAGAGCTTCAACAACCTCACAGCACAAATTCTCAATAGAAACAATGAATTATTTAGAAGTGCAGTATAAAAGTTTAAAATAATGCACAATATGTCAGAAGTACAGTGAACTGATAGCATTTTAAAATTCTAAATGGGAAGTAATTCAACAGGAAATTATACGGTATTCTGAATACATCAACATAGAATATTCTGCATTTATAAATTTATTGAAATGTTTTAATTTCCAAAATATATTTGTTGTTTCTGATGCTCCTAAGTGAAAGAATTTTTTGGTTGATACAACTTAATGAACTTCAAAACAGCAGTTTGCAATCTATAAGGGAGGTGGTAATAAACTATAGGGCATGTAGTATATTGGATTTTTTTGCTCTCAGAAACTCCTTCAGATTTTCCCTGTCAGCATAACGGAAATTACTATAGCTTTAAGTGTTCCATAAATTCTGTTGTATGAATGTTTATATTCATCCAGTCTGATGGTGCTTATTTTTGTTTCATAGATACTCTACTGAGAACATCAGCTCTGAAGATGCCTCAGAGTTTCTACTTTTAAAAATTAATTATGGACCAGAAGTCAAAGAGGTCTTGTCTCCCATGCTCAAAAACCTGTGTTTCACGTGTTTAATATTACTATGTCTCAAGATCACACTATCCGTTGCCCTATTTTTCATCGATTGTTCTACCATCCTTCAGAAAAAAAAAAAAACAAACGAAAAACCACAAAACCAACATTTTTTTACTTCAAATACTACAAAATAGTTTCATACAGTACTATCCAAACATCCTCAACACTTGGATGCATAATAATTCCAGTGTGCCTTTTTTATATCCAGATAATTTACAGGAACTTTCAATCACAGAAACTCACTGGCACAAGAAAGGGACAGTCATCTGCTCTGCACAGCTTTGTCACGCAGTGAAGGAAGACTGTAGACATCTTCTGATTCTTGTGCTTCACAAAGCGAAACACCTCAAAGGAGAAACGGCCCATTTGGCTCTTGCCATTTTCAATTATAGTTGTCTGTGGGTCCTTGTCACAGCTAGTTTTCAGAGAAAAGATTAAAACTAGGATGAGCAGCTGTATGATTAAAATTTTTAAGCTCTTAGCTGACAGTAAGATAACTTAAGCACCAAGCTCAGTGCATTAGCCCTCAAAAATGAAGGCAGTGCCCTCAAGTCCAATGCAGGCAGCCACAATCTCCCTGTTAGGGTCTGCAGTCCTGTGCTGAACTGTCTTCCCGTAAAACAATTATGCTTTGTTTTGCAACATCAGAGCTGAAACCAAGTTATCTTTTAATTCTTGTGCCCAAAGAAACTTGAGACCTGAAGCAAAAAAAGTAAATTGGGTATGCTAACTGGTATAGACAGATAACTCCAAATGTGAACAGTATCTCTTCAGCAGCTGCCCCGGATAGAATTTAACCTGAGATACTGATAAGATATTTTTCAAAGTTCCAATTCAAATGTTATTACTGGAAATAGCAGAAGGAGCATCTATTTATCTTTAATCATTTGCTTAACAATGATTCCTGAACTGGAATCTATGATGTTTTATATCCCTGTCATTCACCAGAAGGGTACATTTGGTAAAACAAAGGCCAGTTTTGCCATTCCATTCGGGCTTTTATGGTATTTCTAGAAAAGGAATTTCATATATATGCTTCTCGGCCTTCTTAATTCTTACGATTCTGCATTTGCTTCTATGTTTATGTTCCCAAGTAAGGTAAGTCCTGACATGCTATATATAAGCACAGCCCTCAGTCATCCCTGCTAATACTGCTTAGACTTCCCAAACAGTTTAGAGCGCCTCTATTGGTGAGATTTCTAACTGTTTTTTTAAAGGAAGAACTCGTAAAACCCTGGATTTGCACAGGACTTACCTGAAAAAAAGATCATATCGAAGATCATCACTAGGATTACCAGATGGTGTAGTGTAACAGTAGTCCATCAAAACATTCCACCTGCACAGGAAGAAAAATGACAGATGAGGGAAGCTGGCAACAGAAGAGTAGGGGTGTAAAGTGAGTGAGATTCATTTAAAACCAGAACAAGCAGGTTTAAGAACTAATAATACAGGCTGTTACATTGAAGCCTAGTTACTGCACTTAGCAGGTCATGTACAAGTCATCCTGCATTCTTAATATATCACCATTTTCTTCCCACAGATTGAATTAAATGGCACATCATACCAGAAGAATTGCGGAATAAAAGTCCCACATCTTTGTTTTACGCAGGTTAATCACCATGCCAACAAACACAGTGTACCTCCTCTAAGAAACCATGGCCACACAGGACTATAAATCACAATCATTCCACCTTTAAAAGTCATTCTCACTTGATCTTACTATGGCCTTTTCTTAAATAGGAGCAATGTAGGATTTAAGGTATAATTCACAAAAACTTTCATAATGAGGACAACAGGAAGATATGCATTCCTTATCAATGACCTGATACACTCCAGCTGAGGGCAATGATAATCAAACAACAACATTATTTTTAACATTCAAAAAGCTATGAGAAAAAGACAGCTGTTTCTAAGTCAGAAAAATTTGTAACCAGAAGATGAATAGCAAGGAGGACAAGAAATAATAGCCTTTATTTTACCTGCCATCAAGGTTGGTTGCTCGTACAGCTGCATATATTTTGGTTTTCAAAGGTAAACCTGCACTTGGAATGAGGAGCTGCTGGCTGTAGGATGAATCCTGAAAAAGAAAAAAGAAAAAGAAACCAAAACATTGCCTCAGAAACTCCATAGAAACAACTTCTCTACATCTGCAGACTGAATCTAATATATTTCTATGTAGGACAGACATTTTCTTTGACTTCTGTAACAGAAGAATTGAAAAACAGTTCCAGAGCATTTACCTGCAAGTATGTTTGTAAATATCAACAATGCCTGACTGGCCTAATCCTATGCAATTAATTGGGGGAATCTATTTATTATTTTTGTAGTTGGATTGGTGATTAAAGAAAAGATACCATTCATGGACTCCTCATTATCTCTCCAACCATCTACAAGCAAACATGGCATCAAAGGGCTTCACTAGGTTGCCACAGTGCACTCTTTCCCAGGGAAACTTAACATTATATGATTTAGAGGAATCAGCACTGCATATCTTAAGCTGCAGGTTGGAAGAACAGTCACATTCTATAATCCAAAATGTAGTTTCTATGGTAGTTGGCTTGTTGAAAGCTTCAAGTACCTAAACAGATATGAGTGAGACATTAATTCAGTTTATCAAAATGCACCTTCTGGTAATGTCACCCATGTCTCAGGGGGACTCGTCTTGTTGAAACCTCTTGTGAGAGGGTGAAATGCTCAATGCATAAGAAAAATTTTGTTAAACAGAATTTTGGTTGGTTCATTGTGGCAAGCAAGTCCAAGTCCAGCAGCTGACAGCAACAAGAAGAAGTACATAAATCAAGTAATTTTACAGAGGGAATACTGCCAAAATTCACAGGGTGCCAAATAATCAATCTCTGCAGCATCAGACGCCTTGAGAGGTACAAATGCATACACAGACCAGCTATGTGACATACATAAAAGTCATTGAAGAACTATTCAAATGAGAATAGCTACGTTGCCATCTGTAAAATTAATTACATAATTTTTCTAATACGCAACTGTCTCACATTTTGCAATGATTAAAATATCTACATTAATTCCCACACTATGACATTCCATAGTTATCCTTTTTTTCATAAAAGAGTATTTTGTGTACATTTAGGCAGCTATTTGCAGGAAGTTCTAAAAGTACACATCTACTTGGCCTCTGGAAAAGCCCATTACATTTTCTACTATCGATGGCTTCTCTTACCTGTCCTAATATTAATACACACTAACAGCCCAAATATAAATGTTGCCTTGTGAGGGAAGTTGGAAAGCACACTGAGCAGCTGAAGGGTTAGGAAATAATACTACAGCTAAAGTTTGAAAGTTTAGCTGGCTGGCTGCAGCCAAGAACCTCATCTTTATAGAGGCTCTTACTCATGCCAAAGTCTCTCCAAAACCCAAGACTCCCAGGCAGAGACCAAGTGAGCTCAGGGGGTCAGAGCTCACAAGACCATTGGTGTCCCAACCGGCATTCCCAAGCAGACAGCTTGTAGACAATGCACAAGCTGTCCTAGAATGTTAACACAAAGAGCATATCTATCACGTGAATCTGTCAGCTTCTGCAGAACTAGCCCTTACAGCTTTTGGACACTAATTCTGCTCATTGAAATAGCACACCTGAAATCAGAAGGATAAGACATCACTGCTCATGATGGACTTGTAAACTCAGGGACAATGAAAGCCTAGGTGGTATGTGGTATTTGAGAAAAAAATGTGCTCAGTACAAGCATCAATAGTATTTATATCTGATTGTGTGCAGAACAGGGTCTGGAAAGGAGCAAATGCTCATCAAAACTGAGAATTTTGGATACCCTCACCTTGCCCCATCATTTTGGCTGCAGGTTTTAAAATGAGAGAAGTATAATCCTCATTTTAACGGATATAAGTTGTTATTTGGAGCTATGCTCTGTCAAAAAAATGTGACTTTTTTCTAAGTATGCCTTTGAAAAATGTCCTGTTTCAATATTTATAGCTCATTATGTTCAAAGCATAAAGCATTGACTTTTAAATCAGTTGCATGAATTATAACTCACTGTCATGATGCCATGAATAATAATGCAAGAATATAAGATTCGTAATTTAGAAAAACGTTGCTTGATATATTGAAAAATTGATATTTAAATCAGGTATTTAAAATGTATGAATAAAAATTTTAATCAACACAAAAATATAATTTCAGGGATTAATGTTATTAAGTAGAGATCTGTGGGTTTTTCGCATTTTACTGACACCATCTATTTGCATAGAAAGAGCTCATACAATAGTGCATATTCAAGTTGAATTATCAAAAACATATGGAAGAAGCATGAATGAAAGCTTATAAAATTAACCTTTAAAATCTTGAAAGTCTGCACAGTGAGGCAATGAGCTGGCTATATATTTGAAACAAATCCCATATCTCTCACTAGAAGGTACAGATGATCAAAACATTCTGATTGGGCTTGGACATAAAAGTAGCCCAGCAAAAGAGCTGCAGTTTATTGCAAAGGGAAGAGGTTAAAAATCTTCTTGCAGAATTCAACAGAGTATTCCCTGTATTAGTAAAATGCACCTGTACGTGTTGACAGATAGAAATAGGCACACGCATATAATAAATGCAAACACAAGTAGGCACTCTGATGTATGACTGCTTTTATAAATACAACTGATTATTTTCTTGGCACTACTACGTGAAAACCAGAGATGTAAATTGAAGGACTCTATGAGCATGCATCCTCAAAGACCATTCACATAAATGCAAAACAGAAGGACAAGGGAACTCAGAGAGGAAAGATGCTGGGATGGTCTGCTTCTTCATGGGAAGTGTGAGAAGGGAATGGCAAATAAAAAAAGAGAAGTGCAGTTTGCACGCACATAGGGCAAAGACAGATTTAATCCAGGCTATGCTACTGTGTTTTATACTCACATTGTAAAGCAACAAATTCAAAGTGCTGATAAAGGTACCATTGCTCTCTCTTACAGAAATAGCAGCTGAAGACCTACAACAGAACCAGAAACCACAGGTTATCATGAAGAAAATTATCTTACTTTTATGTTTACGTACTTTAGTGTTTCCTATCATTAAAAAAAAAACCCACAAGTCATGTTACTAAGTGTTAATCTATGCATTTAGGTTCTAAAGTTCAGAGACAAGAATTTATAGTGGCAACACTGACAGGACCTGAGGTCTGCAGAAAGCAATGGGCACTGGTGAAAACATGAATAAGAAAAATAAATAGCGGAGAGGCAAAATTACAAAGGAACCCACTTTTCATAGTGCATATAGCTTACTAGCTGAAATATTTTCTTACACTCTATATTTACATGCTTACGGACTGCTTAATGAAAAAGTTCCATTCTTTTACTGATATCATTTTGCCATCATGACATCCAAATTTTAAGGGAAATTTTACATTGTTATGAGACTTTCTTCATAAAGTACATTATCTCATACAAGGAGGCTACGGGATTTTCTTTTCCTTTGCATCACCTCTTCTTTTGGTGCTTCTTTCTTTCCCTTTAACTCTTGCACAGCTAAAAATAGCTATTGACAATACTGGCTTTCATATATTTTGGTGTATATGCCACATATACACATGCATGTGGGCTTATATAAGCAAGAGAATGAGACACGTTGAAATGAAAACTTCACTTACGAAGCAAGCTGGGTGTTGTTAACCAAGTACTCCAGTGGATAGCTACAGCTAAATTTGTACAGAAGCCCAGGCAGGTAGCTGATAATCGTTGGTGGATCTGGTGTATCAATATAGCCTGAAACATTACCTATCTGTACCACTGAGGTATTTCCATAAGCATTGATACCTCGAGCTGAGGATACCTATATTGAGGGAGACAAAGACCAATTGTTATCAGAAAAATCACTGTGGAACAAAAGATATCTAAGGGCACTGATGCTCTAGCCTGTAATTTAGCCTGAGATATCTCCAGGGAATCCTTCAATAATCAAACCCTGTGCATGAAACAGATTTTAAAAACATTTGAAAAGAATTAATGAGTCCTAAAAGCTTTTTTTTCTGAGCATTCACAGTGAATTTGTGTGACTTGCCCAGAAAAACTGAAGTAACTTCTATTGCAGTTTAAAAAATAGCAGCTGAAAATGAGCTTCCACATGCAGTAGTAAAGTCAATACACAACTGATTTTTTTCACAGAAACAGAAGTGTCACTCCTGAGCTTTGTTTTCAATACAACAAAGTCAAACAGTTAAATTTTGAGTCTATGTTCTTGTCTACGTTGTATCTCTCTCAATCGAGATTATAACCTTTCTATAAAGGAATACTGTCAGAAATGCAAGGGATGAAAATTACTACAACCTCAATACCTATGCAACCTTAATTCATTTCCTGGACACGTGCTCTCCTGTGTTGCTCAGCCTCACAGAGTGTGCAGAAGCAGCAATAACATGCAACACTCCAGAAAAGAAAAGGACGCCCTTTCCTCCTGGTAGCAACCAAATCCCACTCCATCTGTAGCTACTGATCTTAACAAAAAGGTGTTTTGAAAACAGCAAGTGTCACAAATTACGTTCTCAGTAGGAACATACATAATAAGGACAGATAACGTGGCACTGGACTTCCACTGCACCATCTTTAGTGTAACTCCATTAGCAAATAAGATGCTTTCTACAGCTTTAGAGTACACAGTTTCTTAAGAATAATTTCATTATGGAAGAATTATCCTTAGGGGCACATGAGCTGCAGTGTTTTGCTCAAAGTAGCATAGGAAACAAAGCAGATATTACTTTGGTTACAGAAATACCAACTAGAAGACAGATGAAACCATAGAATTTGCCAACATTACACCTATTTATTTGCTAAATGGGAGGAAAAATTTAATCGAATTTCCTAGAAACCATGCCTTGTTTGAAAAATGGAGCCTAGAGGTTAGTATAGCCAGCTAGAGCTCTGTTTAGATTCCTCACCATTCCCCTTTCAAAAAACAAAAGTCTGGTATATTACAGACAGACCTGGGTTTTACCTGAATTCTGCTTGAACTCTTGTTTTTTATTAAAAACAAGCTTGAAGGTCTTTGCTGTGAAACACAGACAAAAAATGCACAATATTTTTCTACTCCAGTGTGGGTGGGGTACATGATTAGAAATGTTCCCTGTCTTTTATCCTCTTTGTAGCACAGCATGAACAATCCAAAAGGGGATGAGAAAACAATTTTTTTATATATTTTTAGCAGCTGTTACTTTCTGTGTCCTGTACAGCCTTGTGGGGGGCTTCATGGGGATCTCAAATTATTTGGACTTAACAGGCAGTTGGCCTTTTTTGTTTTCTGTTTTTAAACATCAAGTTCTTACAATTATAATCAAAAAGAAAGATCAGGGATTTTTCAGTGTGACTGATTCCACAGGAAAAGGATTCTTCCACTGCAAGTCACAGAGATGCTATAGGTTTTCTGAGAAAATGGTGAAAAGGAACCTTGAACTACCAAGCCATTTCATGATGAAACTAAACTCAGCCCGAGGCAAATAGGTGACAGAGGACATTGAGTATTTCAGCCCATTTTCACCAGGTATCACTAAGTGCAAGTCTGAGTTCCAAATGTCTTAAAATAATACATTTTTACAGTTGTTTTTTGTAAGATATTCATGGATACTTTCATAAATGTCATTACTGCTTGTAGAGTGTGATAAACTGTACAACTCTTCCTTTCTTTAGAAGGCATGAGACCAGACTTCCCTCACATCTTCAAAGGGGTATAGCTCATTGAAGATAATAATACTGGTACCAAACAAACCTCAAAGTCAGCTTCTAGATCAGATCCTGGTTTCAAAATCTCACTCATTGCTTAGGGTTACATTTAGTCATTAGCTGTACAAAGATGTGCATTTTCCATGTTAGAAAGATCTTCTACAGAGGTACAAGACCTCAAGGCACTGCCATGAGAGGTGCTTACTGTGGGTTGGGCCTTCTATCCAGACTTTAATTCTGAGACATTCAGTCTCTGACTTATCACAGAACATATAAGATCACTCATCCAGCAAGCCCTTCTCATACAGAAGTATATCCTCAGGACTCTCTAATATCTAACCCACTTTTAAGGTATTTTAGTTTTGTTTTCCAAGTGGAGTTTTTGAAAGTTTTGGAGTTTTATTTTTCCAAGTGGGTATTTGAAAAGTTTCAGCTAACTAAGTTATGTTCAGCAAGAATTTTTAAAATAGCTTAGAAAAACCTCATTTTTCCACTGAATAGCATTAAAATGCAAAATAAACTTTCTCAGACTAGAAGTGTGTGTCCCACAACATTTTCTCATACTAATCAATATTACGAATTACCAGCTTTCCCTGGTTTTCTTCGATACATGCAGTACAGTGCTAGGTGGAAAAGACAATGTAAAACACTACCTGTGAGACATACAACACTGTCAAGGCCATTCACTTGATCCTCTGCATAAACAGTCATTTTCACTTTGTCTTACTTACCACTAAAGTGTTTCCACATGATTCCAGAGTACTCAGATTGATGATGAAAATGACCACTGCTGGAAAGGTGTTATTATTGATGAAACCCCTACAGTGGGCATCCCCATGTTTCCCATTCAGTGCCAGATCTGTCTCAGAATAACCAGAGAAAAGCACTGTGCAGAAATTTATCTTCATAGTAATTGTCTGTACTCCACAGAAAACATTGATATCTCGCTCAGCTAAAAAAAAAAATAAATAAATATAGGGAAAGTCATTGTAAGAAGCATTTCAACTTATCTCCAGCAGTTAGTTCAACGTTGTAACTTCTGATCAAAGCAATTTTCAGATCCTAGCTACAGCAAAATACTGGAATGTAAATGAAAATATCAGAAGCGCACTGTTCTGAAGTACAGATTTTACTTTAGAACTTCAATAAAAAAGCCCCAAGAATTACTATGATAACACAACAAAATTATTCCAAAATTCTCCAGCAAATCGTCTAGAACACTCATACACTAAAGCAGTGCAGTGGAGTGGAAAACAGCGCCCCTATTGGAACAGAGATTTCCTGTAATTTTGCAAAACTCAGGAGGCTGAGCTCTGCCTTCCAACTCACTCTGCAGTGGAAGTCAGGGATGTTTGTCTGAGGTTGTCTAGAGGCCACTTTATACAAGACCACAGTCTCAGGCTGCGTAGACTTTGCAGTACAATAAACAGCATATCAGTGCAATTTATGGTATCTTTAAAAGTGGGGTTCTTTCAAGAACCATCAAGTTTAGCTTTAATTAAAAATAAGCTGGATCTTGAAAGACAATGATCAGTACTACAAGTATCTTTCACTGTGCACATTATGACAGTAAAAAAGAACTAGGAAGCAGCAATTGTTACAACTGATCAATTTTTGAACAACAGCTAAAAAAATTCCATGAATTATTTTGGCTTTTTATTTGAAAGTTTTGAAGATTTTAATGAAAAAGCATCAGGTTAGTATATGTACAAAAGCAACAGTTTGGATTGCTTTAGAGCTCTAACAGCATTTCTATGAGTTTCTCTCTCTCTATTGATGATTGGGGTGGCTATTTTAGTACTTTTCCCTTGTGTTTTATAAAACATACTGCTTCATGTTAAACTCAGGCATAGCTCCTTTCTGTAACAACTCATTTATTACATTTGCTTAAAGAGTTATTAAAAATTGCAGAACAACTTCAGTCAATACTATACCATTAAGCCTGCTGAAATGGATTGTTTCACTTCATTGTCACAACAGAGAGAAAATTAAATCTCTATTACAATGAACTAGCTCTTCCCCTGTGGTACAGGAGCACAAGCAGTTTAATTTAGACAGCTTTAATGCTGGCTTTAAAGCCAAAACACTCCAGTGCAAAAAATAACAGGATAAACTCAGTCCTTATATAACGTGGTGATAAATGTTACTCACTGGGTTTAAATTTGGGTAGAAACGTATGGAGGCAAGACAGGAGTTAAAGCGACCTGAAATTCTCCTAGTTTGTACATATACGTCATACCAATAATATAACATACAAAGATCAAGGAGCAGCTTGCCTTGACATTCACTACATGAGGACTGTACTATTACAATCCATTTAATGCTTATACTAAGGTAGATAAAACAGTACAAAAAAGGAAATAGCAAAGTGCATCTTTGTACTTATTTGGACAATACAGATTATAACAAATTGCTGGATACAATATGATGTAGCTCAGGTAATTTTATAACTCATTTCAAGCCTTTTTAAAAGCAGGATATTATTTTGCCTGTTAAGGTAACATTATCCCTTGCAAAATTCTCAGTTGGTACTAGGGGAAATGAGATCATGTAGTATAAAAACAACCTTGTGCTATTTAGGAGAATAAAGGACATTTTCAGAGTTAACCTTTTCTGCTCACTACTTCATGAGGAAATATTGCTGCCAGATTAGTTCGTTCTGGAATTAAAAAAAACATTAATTGTTCATAAACTTATCTGAAACCTAGTACAAAGAGTTATAACATTCCTTTAGATGCTAAACATCTATCTCATAGTAGATTTAGAAAGGTAAATATTACTCCACTATATGTAGAAGTTTAAACAAAAACAATTGCATTCCTGCAGTAAAAGCTTCTGGTTTTCTGAGCAAGAAAGGAGCATTGGTTTAAAGAATAGGTCGTACAGCTTAAAAGTAATTACCTCTTTGTCACAGAATATTCATAAAGGCAAAGCACATGGCCTCTTTCTGACTAAAATCACAGAAAGTACCTCCATCAACATTATTCATGGGCACGTCATGCTCAAAACACAGTAAAGCTCAAGAATACATAGATATGACAGTAATAAGGACCATCTTGAATCAAGGATGGATCCATGGTTACACGAGACAAATGCTGACACTTTTCACTGTCTGCCTGTGCTCTAATACCCTTCCACATACTGACAAGACTCCCTAGAACAGGCAGCAAAAAGCCTGCAGAGGACAAGAATCTGACAAAGATCATTGACAAAGGTCATTCCACCAGAAGAGGTGCACAAAGATATTTATATTCCAAAACCAGCTTCTCTACATGAGCCTCCTCTTTGATCAAATTACTGCTTTGATAGTGAATTAAAATGCATTCCAAGTGTGTGAAAAAGTTGCAATGTTATTCTCAGCCTCTAACTTCTCAGTATGTATTTACAGCAAGAGCTTCTGAATCAAAACTGCATGTTTACCATCTAAAGACTGACAGACTACTATGGCTCCATCCCCCTAAAGTCTTCTGAAAGCTGTGGTTTACTGCAATGCAGAACTTTTTTCTGCAGGCAACTCCCTGCAGGACAGCAGGATCTGACCTTATTACATACTTTCTAAAACACATCTTGTTTTTGGTATGAAACGTCACAGAATATTCGATCTATCAGACCTGGGCTTTTTTTTCATCATCCCTACTGACTCCTGCATATCTACACTCTAAAACAAATCCATAAATGGCAGAAACTGAAGTCCTGCCTCATTATTTATAATCCTATTTATTCAACACCATTCCTATGCAAGAGTCACCTCAGCAAAGAATGATAAAAGCACAAACAAATGAAAAATGGATGAGCTCTGAAGTTCCTCTAGGAAGGTTTAATTTCTTATCTTAACTGAAGACAGCTTCTGTTCTTCGTAGCATTTAAAAAGAGCTGACAACTTCAAAACCCACTGACTTCTCTTGTCACCACAGACCCCAGCAAGAAAGTCCATTCTCACTCCATGTTTGCAATTTCAGTTTACAATAATGAAGATTTCTTTTGTGGAACATAAGGAACAGGAAGGAGTCCTGTCCAGGATCTGTGAGTATGTCAGCCTGGAGGATGCTGGCTTTAAAACATTCTCATTTGAGACCTCTCTCACCATTCCCCTTTTAGATGTCTCTCACCATTCCCCTTATATGCAGACTGCAAATGCAGTAAGGCCAGCATCCTCAAAACCTGAGCCTGGCACTGGGGTAACAAGTGTAGCTGGGGTGAGCCCCTTCTCCCCTCAGAGGTTCTCTCACCTGTCTTTTAGGGTTCTTGAAACCAGAAAACAGTTCCAGCAGCCTCACTCAGTTCCACTAGCCACAACATAGCAGTGCCTTCTGTACACTGAAAAGAATACCATCAGATTTGGGGAAAAAAAAGGGCTTCTGTTTTTCACGTCCATCTCAAATACACAACTAACAAGTAGAATTATTCTTCTTTCTTTCCTAGCTCTAAAAATCAACACAAAGACTATTAAATTACAACCTTTGAATCTTTATGCCTGAGATCACAAACAAGAAAGAGCAGAACTCTCATCTCCTATGGGCATTACAGTCTGATTAGCATTCACTTTAAAAAAAAAGTAAATCTGTTCTCTTGTATCCTAAACAGATTTTCTCCCAAGTCCTTGATATTTGGCAGACATGGAATCTGATATGACCCTTTTTTATGAGGCAGAACTGCAAGAGGCCCCTAAATAACCACAATATGAACTGGACTCAATTCACAGGTATCACATTTCAAATATAAAGTCTTGGCATGGGACTGGTGCCAGAGAATGACCAGAGAAATTTTAAAAGAAAAAGAAATATCAACTTCCCTCTAGCTGCTACAATCCTCTCAAGAAGCTTAAACCACAAAAATAATTATCTAAAAAAAGCATGAAAGGTAGATCTAAGGTAGGTGGGCATAACTCACCCGTAATTTCAAGGCAAGCCTGTACAATTTTTACAGAAGAAGGGAAATACTCAGTAAAACAGTGATTTTGTCAGGAACAGAGACAACATATTTGATCTTTATTTCATGTCTTCTTTCTCAGCTTTTCATATTTACATCAATTAAGTGAAAAAGGATCAAACCCACTGTTGGTCTTTGTGTCAACAAAGATCCTAGCTGATCCTTCCAGAAAAAAATCAAAACTGCTATTAATCAGAGGGTAACAACACTGAAAGGTATTACAGGGCAATACTACACTGAGAGTCTATTACTATACTGTTGAACTCAATTGCTACCTCTGAAACACAAGAGGTGACTGAACCAAAATTCTCAGACTTTTTCTTGTCTGTCCAAGAAAAAACTGAGGCACTAAAGATAAGCAATGCAGAGATTAAAAGCATTCTTTACCTGAGTAAACCTGCATGTGCATCCCTAAGACTAAAATTTAATTTCTGTTTCTCATCTTATTAACAGCTTTGGACACCCAATGACTTAATTCCCATTTTCTCACAGACATGAGTGTATACATCCCATTGTTTCACTTGTTCTAGCTAAGCACTTAATGTTGAAGTGAGGTGCTGAATTCTGCCATCAGCTTCATATTAGTCAAATATAGTTATATATTTCTTTATTTCACTAAAAGTGCATAATTATATTTTCCTACTCAAATAAAACATGTAAGAAAATGGAGTTGGAAGTTTCAGATTCTTAAATCCATTGGAGAACATTTAGAACCATGCAACCCTGGTGAATTTCTTGGACAGGACAGAGCCCTGGCAAAAGCAGGTCAAACCCTACTGATACAAGGGGAGTTGCATTCATTACTACTGGGCTGAATTTGACTCGTGCAATTAAGAAGAAAGTAAAGTGCAACATCAGAGGAGTTTCATTGTCACTGAGCCAGTTAACACTCACTTAATGTGGAGTCCTACCCCCAGGCTTCAGACAGATTTAATGCTCTGTATTTAAAAATAAATGCTGCTTTGAACCAAGACAATAAAGAAGCCATTAGAAAAAAAGTCTATTAAAACACTTACCAGGAAACCTGCTATGGAGGTTTGCATCACAGTTGTATCCATTGAACTGAGCAGTCACTGGAAGCACTTTAATCGTCAGCAGGAGCAGTAACCATACCTGTTCCATCGCAAAACCTAGCAAAACATTAGGTGGTTATTACACACATCTGTTCATTGCGTTAAAGATGCTTACTGCAGACATTTAACCACTCGGGAGGTGATGGTCTCCAGCAAAGGTATTGGGGATAAAGCTCACAAGCTTACAGCAAAGAGGCCACAAACAGCAGGGTCCATTTCTCAGCTTCTGAGTAATGGGTAATTTCTATAAACTTCTACAGCTTTTAATCATGATTTGCAGCAAAAGAGATGCTGAAGGATGATCTAAAATAAAAAAGAATTCTAAAAATATATTGATAGATTTGGATTCTCTAACTATTTGAACTCTTAACATCTCTTTTTTTGACTTCTTATTGTAAAAATTATTTGAGAGAGACATCTCAGAATATTAGCTTTATTTAAGCCAAGTTCTTAAAATCCATGCAGATAAATGGCTTGCTGAGTGATTCTCAAGTTCAAGGTCCTAGAATGAAAATTGGTTCATATCTATTTGCCAAAAATTCTGTTCTTTGAAGCATGCGTGCAATTGCATTGACCTTATATTCAGAGTTGGCACAGACACTCACATCCTACTTGAATTGCATCTGGCAACCAGATCAGAAGATCAGAACATGTGAATTTCTACCATCTTGAGTAATTATTTCTCTTGAGAAAAAAACTCAAAAGGCACAATGCCAATGGTATTTAACACAATCAAATAATATCCGATTCATGCTGACCATGGCTTTTCTCCAAGTGTACAGCAAAAATAGTTATAAAAGTCTATAGATGCAGCACACTCCTAAATGCAGCCATATCTGCCTTGACAAGTGTCTGTTCTGCAAAAGTGGGAAAGGCTGCCAGTAATACATGGAGAGAACATTTGAGACAAAGCATTGCTTCTAACAGGATCTTTTATGGCTACACAGCTATTTTACCTCAAGTCTGGTGAAATCAATAGGAAGGCTTAAACTAGTTTTTAAACCATGTTTACGGAGTGAACAAACCTGGTATTTAAAGCCTTGTGTTGAAAAGTCCACAGAGGACTCCTCCAAGAGCTCTTTGCCAGAAAATACTCAGCCAAATTCTGCTAAGAAGTAAAAGGCACATCCAAATGTTCAAACATTCACTCTGTGTAATCCTTCTCAGAAGTAAATGGAATAAAAATTGCAAAAATGAAAGCATCAGCTTCCTCCTAAACATGTATATTTTTAAGTTAGATATAACTTCTGCTGTCATACCAATAATCAGTTTTGCTAGCAGGTTCTGAACAAGTTCCTCAAAATGTGAACTATAGCAAGAATGAAACCTCCTTTTAGCTTCAGGTGAATAGAAAACTCTAAATGAAAGTACTGTTTGACCCTCTACTCCTTTTCCATTAGATTCCTGTGAAGGTTGACAGCACTTGCAGCTAATGTTGATAAAGAACTATGAAAACAGAAGAAAACAGAACTCCTGAGCTGCTATGAAACCTCTGCATTTTCATTATCTCGTCATACTATTACTCAGATGGAGAAGTAAGGTGGTAGGGGGTTTGTTTGTTTACTATCAAAATTCATATTTTATTCTGAAGAAAGGTCTTTTTCTTTTGGAAAATTGGCATTTGTCCAGCAAAACCTCTGCTTGTACAACAGTTACATCAATAAAGTGGCTTTTAACGTTCTGTTGTATATGAGCTGGTTTCTGATGTCCACTACAATGGTATAAATCAAGGGCAATTTGCCAATATCTAAACCTGACTTCAATTTTCTGCCACAGTATTTTTTGCTCCTTAAGGAAAAAAAAAAAACTGTTTGAAAATAATTTGATGAAAGATGACACTGACAAAGCTGTAGCTATTATCTCAGATGAAAAGCAGAACTTAGAATAAACTCTAAAATTTTAATTATTAAACTTAACTTTTCTGCTGTGTTTCACAGGAAGGAGAGATGATTGCTGAGGAACAAAGCTGAATTAAGACATTAAGTATTTATAGCATTAGTTCTCTGGCTGCATTCAGAACAAGTCAGATTTTAATACAGCTAATAACATCTTACTTTCTTTCTCACTATTGACTCATCTGTATATGGATCAACATGCAGATCCACATCACCAGTTTAGCTGACTACTGCTGATTTAAGTTAAACGAGATACAAATAGGCATTATTTTCATTTCTTGAGTGGATTGCATCACTGAAAAGCATGCTGAGGAGCCAACCTCACCTATCTGCCTCCCCAAAACTGGCAGGCAACCATTCCTGCATTTCCAGCCTGTTCTTAATTTATTTGTCAACAGAAATTTCCAAAACTTTGGTCCTAAATGTAAAAGGCATAATAACCAAAAGATTTATACCTTACTGGTAATGCAGAATACAGTTAAAGAATCCTTAAAGTTTTAACCAAATAGTATCAGAAAAAAACATAATCTTATTGCCTGTACATGAATGTGAAATAAAAATTCCACATACAGAAAAAACAAAGGCAATTGTCAGGAACTGGCTGATTTATAATCCACTAGCAAACAAATTCAGGTGGAAAATATCTGCCTTTCTCTTCAATTTAGTATGCAATTCTTTAAGCTATTTTGAAGGATTTCTCACAAAAAAAAGTGCTGCTTTGGTCTAGTAGCAGATCTATATGTTTGTTCAGACAACTGTCTCCAGACAACTTTCAAAGAAGGCAGGGACTGGAGAAGCAGTCCCTCTCACTGTAAGACAAGAGTAGGTTTGTGACCACCTGAGGAACCTCATGAAATGTCATCTGGAGTCCTGATGGAACTGACGGATGTAGTTGTGTCAAGACACTTTCCATGATGTTTGAAAAGTCGTGGCAGTTCAGTGAAGTTCACTATGACTGGAAAGAAAGAAATGCTGCACCCATTTTTAAAAAGGATATAAGGTGGATCCTAGAAACTACTGACCTGTTAGATTCATCTTTGTGTCTGGGAAGATCATAGAACAAATCCTTCTAGAAGCTATGCTAAGGCACACGGAAGACAAGGATGTGATACAAGACAGCCATACACCTTCGCCAAGAGCAAGTCCTACCTGATCAACATATTTACTTTCTACAATGGGATAACTACATCAGTGGATAAGGGAAGAAACACAGATTGAGCTGGATCAGCCTCTGAACAAATAACTGATTGTTCTCTTTGACCTTCAGAGAAGGATGAGAGGAGAGAGAATGAGAGGAAGAGTGAACTTATGGGTTGAAAAAGAAACTAAACTAATTAAAAAAATTATATTAAAAAGAAAAAATGATTGTCAAGAAAGTTAGAAATGTTTACAAAACCATATCAGTCTCACAAGTTGGTGATCACATCACCAGAAGGCACTATGAAAGTCCTTGGTTAGAGTCAGAGACAGATGGCAACTGGACTCTGGATCTGGATTCAGGAATGCACAGATCAGGGTCAAAGGCAAACAGATGTCTTCCTCAGACACCATCAGCTGAAATAAGATGGTGACCCTTTGATCAGTGTTTATAGTGATCATGATGCAGATAAAATGGAATACCCTTGTTGGTCAGTTCAGAGTTACCTGTCCTTTCTGCTCTCCCCCCAACATGCAAAACCCCTCTACATTCTTTCCCTTCCCATGTAGCACACAACAATTAGTTGTCTCTGGTACAGCAATAAACATTAAAAAAGCCTCTCTGCATACTATTTTTGATATTAACTATAAACATCGGGCCCTATCACTGTGGCTGCAGGTGCTCTGAAGAACATGTCATTAAATTTAGAAACTCAGAAGAGTTCTGGTTAAAAAGTAAAACTACTGAAAATAAGTTCTGTTTTGCCTCAAAACAGAACAGGATATTATGTGTCTAGACTTCTTTAAGGCTTTTGACACAGTCCTGCACAATATCCTTCTGACAGAATTCAAGAGGTATGGATTTGATAGGTGGACAGTTCAGTGGATGAGGAATTGGTTGGATGGTCAAACCAGAAGGTAGTGGTCAACAGCTTGATGTCCTCTACATCAGTTACATAGTGGGAACCAAAAGAGGTTTAAAAGTCAAATATAGACTAGGAGGTATGATTAATAATTTCAGAGATCATAGTTCACATATATTTCTAAAACAATAAATTAAAAGAATAAACTGCCCTACATATCCAAGCTTCAATATAATAAAATAAGAGTAAATGTCAAGAATGCTGAAATAGTCAGGGTATGAAACTCTGATGAACGAGAGCTGTTTACATATTTACAACTGAGTCACAGCTACATGTCTCACAGTTCTGTGGTGTATATCATTGAAGAATACAAAGGAGTAAGAGCTACAACTCTGTTTTCAATTTAATTGCTACCATTTTGAAAAATACACTGCTTTCATAAGCTTCACCATCTCAGAAAACTCACGCTAAATTTCAAAATAAAAAAGTTTATGATTGAAACAAAAGCTATTTTGCAGCTTAGAAGTTTAGTTTCATTACAAAGCAGCGGTTTCACTTGTCTAGATTCTTTCTTCTTTCCTCTCTTATCACCCAACATTCATTTCTCTTCAGCCATTCTCTATAAAAAGATCTTAAAAAATTTTCCATTGTGAACAGTATTCACTGATTCAGCCCTATACTTTTCTTGAAATTCATTTGTGAGGCAGTTCTAACTTCTGAGTCTATTACTTATTTCAAATATTCATCCTGTATTTTATGAAATACATAAAGTAATCTACCGCTTACTCCCTATTTTTCATTCAGAGAGTGTGGCAGTTCTGCAAAATAATAGGTGAATTTTATGCCTCCTGACTGGATAACTCTTTCAAACAAACAGGTAATAATAATAATGAAAAAATCTGAAAGAAAATTATAGATGTGATAAGCACATAATAAAGCTGGTAGAACATTCATAAGTGTTTTCATACATATCTAGTAACTGCCTAAATTCTCTCCAGCACTGACATTAGGTACAAGTAATGGAACAAAACATTACTACTTATAAAAACATTTTCAAATCATCCTCTGAGTCATCTCATGACAAAATAGTTCCTTGTCTTTCGGGGTTATGTTCATCTGACTGCCACATTTGCTTTTGCATCAGCATTCAAGTTGTGAATAGTTGCAAAGTGCATTAACTGCTTCACTGGCAGGTTTCCAGAGCCACTTTGCTACTTGACATACTAGATGACTTGAAGTCATTTAAGAATAACATGGTGAAGGAGGACAGTACCTCTCTACCTCAAGGTTTTCAGTGGAACTTTCCCTTTTAAACTTACACATCCCATTGAAATGAACTATAGATATAGCATTTTTATTATTGCCTTCCAATTGATCTCTTGGGTTTTCTGATGCAGATAAAATAGGACTTGGTCTTTAGATTGTCTGTTTTGAAGACAAGTCTACCAAGCAGTGATTATTTCCTTTTTTCAAAGGAAAGTTACAGAAAAACGGCAACTGAGACACAAAGAACTTTAAGATACATTTCAGCTATAAAATTTCCCTTAGCCTGTAGTTAATATCTGGTGATGAGGTTTTTGAAACACTGAATTTCTTTTCTTACGGGTTTCTGATTGCATATCCCATAGAGTCATCCCATTTCTTACACAAAGCAAAACCTGCAGAGTTGAAAATGCAGAGGTGCAAATATGCAGTCATGCACATATATGCATGACAAATATGAAGACACACACATATACCTTGTAGATCAGTAGTTTCCTAAACAGAAGACTATAGCTGATGAAAGAGCTTTAATTTCACTAAGCTACGTTTCCAAAATTAAAGAGCTTGAACATGCACAGCACAGGAATACAACTGTAATGATTTAACGTATAAGAGGAAATAATAAATTAAGGAGAGAGATCAGTGCACTCTAGAATCTGGTAATTATTTTCCACATACATGAAAACATGGTAAAATAGTTTTGTTTTAAATAGGTAAATGAATCTGTGTCTTTCTGGCAGCTATTCAGGAGAAAAAAGTTCAGATGCAGACTGTGCAAGAAAGACCTTGCATGAAACACACATATAGTCAGTCAGGCAGAGAGTTGCCTTCAGCATCCATTATTTGATCCAAGAATAACACATGTTTATTTGCTAGTTATATATTTTCACTCAATTCTTGAGTATGAAAAAAACAAGGGACCAGGATTAGATCTATACCAGATCCACTTCGTAATTAAATGTAGGGTCAAAACTTGGAGCCCCTTCTTAATCAAACATCAACCAGAACCAAACAGTAACTTTATCTGATGAAGACTAAATCACAGCTAAAGTCTTAAACAACAAGGGGTTTTGTGAATAAAGTGTGTGCCCAGAGCATCCTAGGTAAATGAGATTTTTGCACAGATTTTTTTTTTTTAAAGAGACACAAAACAGAAGGTTTGTGTAAGTTGGAAAAATTCTGGTTTATTTGCCAGTCCCTTTACAATACTCTCAAGACAATAAAGGCAAATGGACCAGGAAGTAGACATTAATTTTTGAAAAAGGGAAGTCACATCAAAATCAATAGACTTCAATCCGAACCACAAATTTTGACCAGCATGCTACATGGGCAACCGAAATTCAAGACTGTAAAATATTTATACAGAAGCAATTTGCATCTTGCTTGCAATTGAAATGAAATAACTATTCTAAACCTCAAACACCAAAGAGCTGAAAACTACGATCTGGTTCTCAAAGACACAGTTCAGTGTTTTTTTCTGTGAATTTTATTACTGGTAGTGAGAATTAAATGTGTATGCTGGGTAAATAATGGAAGCCTTACAGCCATGCAGTGCTCTTCAACCTATAAAATCCACAAAAGGTGCACTTAAGGAGATGCACTAGCATTGGTCCATCTGGAGCTTCATCTCATAGCCCTGGATAAGCAAAACTCCAGCTGAGATTGTTTTATTGTTTACCTAGAAGACTAGAGAAATTTAATCGGTGTACCATATTTCCAATGCTAAAAAAAAAAAGGCAATATCTATCTACATTTTAACACTTCCAAACTTCCACAGTAATCTTTTAAACATCATACTTTAGTACATGTGTCTTTTCTCATTGTTACAAAAAATCCCTGAATGCACTGAGATGGAGCCTGAAAATAATATGTCAACTGCCTGTTTGCAAGGTAAGAAGAGAAACATTGGTCAAATGAATATGACTGTAAGAAGTATTTCCAAGAGATTAATACAAATTACACAATAACTTCTTCCAAGTAGAGGGAATTTTATAGAAATACAATTATTAAAGCTTAAAAAATGGAAAAATTATCTGCTGAAGAACCCAGAGATCTTGACTTATTACATCTGTTTAAACTTATTCACTTCCTTTGAATCATTCAAGTCACAGGGTAAACTGTTTACCTGCTTTCTGTGCTAAATACCAGAGTTATTCTAGCTTTTTCTACATCCACTAGTGAAATAATAATGTTCTTTAAATGCATCATCATCCCTCTCCCCTGCTTTGTGTTGTTTTTACTGTAGTTATGCTTACTTATGGAACATTTGGATTTTACTTTAAATATTGTGAGAATACTTGCTTTGCTGTCCCCGCTAAGATGAATTTAACAAGTTACTTAGTACTTTCTTGCTTCATTTCACCAAAAACGTTGCCAATGCACTTTAAGGCATTAATTCTAGCAAAGTAAGAAAATGTGTTCCAAATCATGCCCATCATCTCATACAACAAAAGCACTTAAATATGCATTCCATAGATTTGCTAAAGATTTTAACTATACTCTAGAAGTGTGGTTTTTAACTCCCTGGTTCACAGATACTTTAATAAAATGTGAAAACACAAATAATTTTAAAGTTCTGGGTATAAAAACACACAGAATTACATCCCCTGAGCTTCACAGGAAAGATGGATTTCTGTTCTGTTCTTCCAGTATGCATGGATTAACCACTGTTTCCCATAGGACATTCATGCATGTATAAAGTACATAATGTTGTCAGTGAGAGCAGATCTGAGGGGAAAATCTTTCTGAAGGAATTGATTTACAAAGCTTTGGACTTGAATCATAGAATTTGACAAATTCTCCTTTCACTTTCACACTTTTCATATTGTCGGCCACATCAGAAAAACTTTGACATCAGCAAGATATCCAAGAAAAAGAAAGCTAATTCAGCACAAGACTCGGAAGCTATTGCAGTGACCTGATAATTTTAGGAGGCTCTTGAAAAAGCAAGACCTCCTTTTAATCATTAACAGCCACACAGTTTGACATTTTGGGCTTAGCTCTGCATTTTTTTTTATCTTGTGTGTTTGAAATTAGATTCTTAGTGCAATTTCAGGGAGTTCAACATGAAATGCCAAGAATACAAACTTACCGAAAACAGACATATTTCCCATTAAAGTCCCTTAATATCTGACTTGCATCATGAAACTAAAATAGTTTTTTACTTCTCACCGCAGAAAAAAATTTTATAAACAAACAAAAAAAATAATTCAATGGTTTAAAGCTAAAACTGCTAAATACATACAAGGACCACCAGATAACCAAGGAGTCACCCACTGACGGACTAGATATTACATGCAGCAGTATCTGTAATGAATGTTACTGCACTGTTTTTAAGGCATTGTCTAACTAATTTAATACTGTATATTGTGCCTCTCTTTCAATTTTAGCAAAAATCCTCAAGAGACTAAATCAAGTCCAAGATCACATTGGACTGAAACACAAAAGCAGCAGCCACACTGAGTCCCCTGCACTGGGAATGTACATAGTGTGTCTACAAGTCCTAGAACAAAGAGGTTATTCCTCGACTGAAATACATTCTTTTTGCCTGCACCTTCACTGTACAGATTTCCTTCTCCAAGAATGAAACATTCCTTCAGCTAGCAAATTTACAGAGACTATCAAAGCATTTGATATTGGCCACTAAAGAGTCGACACATGCTAATGGTCTTCAGTTGCCTCAAACTATGGTATATATTCAAATCAGAGATCGAGTGATGAGATGCTCTTAATCCTATTGCCTGCCCTCAGAGCCCTGCAGCCACAAGGGCAAATAACAATCTAAATAAGTCTCATTCTATTTAATCACTCTTTCTGTGCTTTTAAAGAGAAAAATATAAATCTTCAGTAAATAATGCTCAGTTTCACTACGAAGTAGATTATACCATAACCATCTGTTTGCTCTGTGAAAAGTTACCAGTAAAATAAGTCTTCCCTGACAAAAAGCAGGAACAGTTTCAGCCACTTGTAGAATACTGATGGAGTACAATACAGCGTTATCTAATCTTTATAAATTAAACAATTTTGTAGTAAATAATGCTACTCATACCTTGTTCTAGGAAGATTTATGTAACAGAGATTCCATAAATGCACTTAACACTGTTCCCAGATTTACACTTAAAAAGAAAAATTATTTCTATTGTGAAATAGAAAAGTTTAGCATATGGATATTTCCTATACCATGTTGCAAATCCACTTAATAGCCATTTTGGACTTAAAACAAGATTTAAAGTCTCTAAAACATGCCTGAAAGTACTGCTCAAGGCCTAGGTGAAAGAAGACAAAACTTTATGCACAGATAAAAACACTGGTAAAAACATTCTTTGATCAAAAGGATGTAAGCAGTGTCAATACTCCTTCTGCTGTTCTTAGACCATGATAAAGTTTCTCTTCACAGTACACAAAGCAATTACAGTAACTATGTCAATTTGGATTGTATCAGTTCATCAGCTTAATTGAAGACTTACTTTCAAATCCCCACAATTTTAATTCAATAATATATTGTCATTATTATTACTTTAAAAGTAAACAAAGGTGGCACAATTATGGCCAGTCACCTTTGTAACCACAGACAATATCATTTCCAATCAGTGAACCCATGTCATTTGATTGCAGCGGTACCAGATAAGAAGTCTCGCTTATCAAAGTTTTCCTTCATCAATGCAGTGATTGTGGGAACAGGCTGACTGACACAACAAGTTGGATAACATTATCTCCTTCAAGCAATTGATTGTTTCCCTTCTGAAAGCAACATGAGTCTGTTTGACATATATTGATAGCCTCAGCACTGCAAGAGGTTTGGAATGTTCCTGATCTTACATTCATAGCGCGAGTCCGGCCTGGGCACTTTTAGGTAAAACTTAAATTGCAGGGGAAAAAAAGATTACCTTTTTTCACAGTTGAATACTAATTTTTCCTCATGTTTTCATTAGCCATTCCCAGCATACTTCTTCCCCAACAAACCCCTAAAGATGATTTCCCAGTGAGGTTCAGTATCTCTGGCAGGTGGATAAAGTAATAATGTTCTTTATAAAATAAGAAATTATTTGAAATTCACCAATATTTTAGTAAGTTCTAGTTCATTGACATGGTGGGCACTTACCCAAATCCCCTGTAGCTGTTGAGTCAGCTGTACTCCATCTATCCTGTGCTCCTGCATGTGATCAAGTGTTCCACTCCTCTGCCTTGCACAACATTTTCAGAAAATACTCTGAACCTGAGGATGGGGGAAACGAGACACTCATGAAAATTCTTTTTAAAAATGGGTCTGGATTTTAGATGGGAAACTTTGACAGGTCTCAGAATACTTTACAAGTCTGTTCATCATCAGACTGAAACCTGAGCAGGATCTTTATGACGGCTTTTTTCAATCTACTCCCTTTTTTTTTCTTGCAGTCTTTTGATCTGCTTCTCTCCACTTGTATGAAGATCTCCAGAGGACCGTGTAGGGCAAACAATCAACCTGGAGAAATTATTCTGTCATCAGATTGTTGAGGGAAAACCTTGTCTGCTTAAAAATAGGGGTGAGAGGAAGGAGAGAGAGAGAAACACTGAGATAGGATCAGTAACAAAGCTGCAAGGTTATCAATGTCCCATTGTGTGTTGTGAGAAGTGTCTATTTTTTTCAATTCTGAACTAAATTCATAGTACTAAACAAAACAAAAGCAGAAAGAGCAACATTTCACGCTGTGATGAAAATGTGATATAGGGGTGTCATCATGAATACAGGTGTCAACAGAATGATAATTACCAACAGGACATCAATGCACACAAAGCCAAGTGCACACAAAGGCAAAGATCAAGCTGCTAGAAATGAAACCTGCTTCATAATATCTGCTCCCCTGTCTCTGGGATTTGGAGGGGGTGGAGATGTTTAACTTTCTTTTGTTGCATTCATTTTTTATTCTTCCTGCATCCTTTCCCCTCCTTACTTCAGTTTCTATTGCAGCCATCTATGTCTCAAAGCTTTTGTTACACCTTTGGCCAGAGAAAACAGCAGTTTATAGGCTTTGGCACCAAAGAGAAAGCTTTGAGGTGCTTGGATTTGTTTGGGCTGAGGGCAGTTTTTCTATCAGAAAAATCCTGCCTCTGCCATGCCTTCATTTTGGCCAGCTCCTCCTAAACATCAAAGTGCTGCAAAACACAGTGAACATTCATGGTAACCCAGGCAGGCCTTGAAGAACAGCAATGGTAGAACTCACAACATGATTTACTGACTCCCCTCCTCCTTCCCATAGTCCTACCATGTTAGAAGGAGGACTTCCCTTTTAACACTGAAGCATCCTAGAGAGACACAGGCCTCAATGAAGGAGCTACCAGAGGAACCCCAGAGGGCTCACAAATCTGCATAACACCTGCCTGCTTTCAGCTTCTCCAGAGGCAGGCTGATGCTCCCCTGCCCATTCCTGAGCTAAACTTTACTGGATGCTTCTATACACAGAAGACCAGCAACCCTGTGGTCAAGAGTACCATGCACAGCTCCAGCAGAGCTGGGAAAGATCCATCTCCCCAGTGCTGAAAAGGGGTTGGCTCCTGCACACACAAACCCTGTGCTCTGCACCAGGGAATGGAAGACCCCACCTGTCCCAGCACTGACTCCTTACTGTGGCAGCCAGAGCTTTTGCTGTTCCCAGCAGCAGAAAAGATCTATGAGAGTGTTATTTTCATATCACCAGGCACTAAAGGGGTCTTCAGCTAATTTCTAGTCCTTTATTCAGGCCTGTACTCTAAATTCATCCTTACAAAAAGAACAGTCTAGATACAGTCTAGATTAGGGCTGCATTGAGCTAATAAAAAGATAAACTGAGAGAAACAGAGTAATGATAAATCCCAGTCTTTCACTTTATATTAAGCATTTAGACAGGTTTGATACTCAATCACACAAATTCACAATTAAATAAATCACCAAAATATCCATTTTGCTAACAGGAGTGCTTAAAGCCCAGTCTCCCCTTGAATAGGTCTCCAAAATGGGAAACTCTATTTTATTTCAACATCTATAATTTCAGAAGTCATCCCTTGCCTTTAGATGAGATTATTAAAAATACCAAATCCTATGAAGACAGTGTGCAATTTCTCAGTTTCAACCAACAGCAAGTACAACTCCTGCAATATCTGGGTTTCTTCTCTTCACAGGGATATGCACACAGTGAAATCCTAGCTGAGCACAACAGCTGTCATCCTGTTTTCACTCTTGCTGCAGACTATGCTTTCCAGTAAATACAGGAGACAAAGCACAAGGCTGCAGGACAGGACCTTGTAAGCTGAGACGTGTTGCCCGTGCACAGGGGAGTGGTGGCCGTAGAAGCAGCATGGCTGAGGCAAACACATTTCCACCTGCACACTTGTGTGAGCAGAAGCAGATTACAAGGTAGCTGGGTAGCATTGTTCACAGTGTCTGCACTACAGGCCTCAGCATTCAGTGAGACCAGCCTCCACCCCAGCAGGTCACATCATTTACTCCTATAAAAATTGTTTCTGACATACCCCCTCCTTAACCTAGGAGTGCAGCAGCTCCCCTCCATCAATCTACTAAAATTCTATAAGTAAAAGAAAAAACCATCTCCAACATCTCCAAAGTGCTATCAGAATGTTATATCAGAAATGATCTATTAGAAATGAACTACTTTTATTTATAGAAAGCAATCAATCAACAAATCCCTGTACTTCGTGGATACAGGCAAGTCACTGCTATTATAATGCAGTTATAAGTGATCTGAAGGATATGCTACACGCATCTGTAAAATCCAAGGTTCTCTTCAAAGTACTCTATAAATAATAAAAAAATCAGTAATTCCACTACAATGTAGTGTGCAATTCATCTACTCTTTACATATAGAATAAAAATAAACCCCTGAATTCATTAGCATGGAAAAATAAAACAAGCCTGAATATTTCACCGTTGTTCCTTGAAGGCATGTGCCCCAACTATTTGCTTCTCTAATCATAAAAAATTTAATTGTAAAGAAATAATTTTCACTTTGTATAACAATCAATAGTTTTGCAAGCTTTCAGTATCATTTCAAAGAGTTATTCTCTCCAGAACAAAGATGAGAGCAGAATACTATGAATATATCCCTTAAATAGCTTTCCAGAAGTACCTTATTAAGACTAAAAAACATCTTACTTATTTCCAAATTGAAAATCTTCCTCCATCCCACAAATCTGCCTGTCTCACTATTTTATCTATTACTTGAGATCAGACAGGCTGATCCTTCTAAATGCTAATTTTAGTGTAGTTTTGGACACAGACAGATTACAAGTTTTAGCAATTAACATCTAAAGAGATTTCTCCCTTCATGTAGAAAGATGCAATGTGTACACAAAACCATTTCTTCTCCCTTCTCTACCAGGATTTGGAAAGACCCCACTCACAATTTGCTGCTGATATCTAAATACCTGACAGGAGACAGAGTGAATATAAGAGGATAGGAAAACTCAATAGAAGACAACAAACTTTGTTGGTTTTTTGTTGTTGATTTGCCAACCAAATCCAGGGTTGGCCAACCAAATCCTGGGTTGCATCAAGAGGAGTGTGACCAGCAGGTCCAGAGAGGTGATTTTGCCCCTCTACTCAGCACTGGTGAGACCCCACCTGGAGTATTGCGTCCAGTTCCTCAACACAGGAAGGACATTGAGCTATTGGAGTGGGTCCAGAGGAGGGCCATGAAGATGGTCAAAGGGCTGGAGCAACTGCCCTATGAAGACAGGCTGAAGGAGTTGGGGTTGTTCAGCCTGGAGAAGAGAAGGCTCAGAGGGGACTTCATAGTAACTTATTAGTACCTGAGGGGGTCCTACAGAAAGGCAGGGGAAGGAATTTTTAGTATGATATCAGATGGAAGGACTAGAAACAATGGATGTAAATTGGAGGGGGGGTAGATTTAGACTTAACATAAGAAAGAAATTCTTTACAGTGAGGGTGGTGAAGCACTGGAACGGGTTGCCCAGAGAGGTTGTGGATGCCCCCTCTCTGGAGGTGTTCAAGACCAGGCTGGACAAGGCACTGAGCAGCCTGATCTAGTGGGAAGCGTCCCTGCCTATGGCAGGGGGGTTGGAACTCGATGATCTTTAAGGTCTCTTCCTACCCAAAGTATTCTGTGAAACTCCAAATAACAGGGTAAATCCAAAGATTATTAACCAGTCAACGCACAGGTCAAAATCTGCTGTTGATCTGTCCATGATATAACTTCAGAGTTTGACAGATTTACACTTTCCTTAATTAAAAAAGAAAAACTAGTAACACCAAAGACAAGATTATAATCTATTATTATTCAGAAATAATCTATATTTTTTATTGCTATTATCCACTTGTATATAGCTCAGGAGACATTGCCAACGTCTTTTAACCAAATTTTAACTAGTATCAGAACTTGACCATGAATGTGAAAGTCCACAAAGTTTAGGTAGATAGATAGCCTTTTTTTTGGCACAGAGAAATTTAAAAAAAAATAAATTTCTTCAGTTCTGTAACTCATATGAAATTCCCACACTCAGCTCAAAAGTGAAATGCTTTCCTCTGTCTATTGGGGAATGAGTTCTGAATTTGCCAGAGGGGCTATGAAACAAATTCTGTAGCCTAATAGCCTTCTAAGGGAACAATCAAACAAAACTCCATTGTTCAGGAAAAGAAGTTGTCTTATACGTGATTAGACAAGTAGTTTACCCAGTCTAGTCTAGAATATACCTCAACACCAAAATTTCACTAAATTTTGGGGGAAAAAAAGAAATGTTTAAAAGAACAACTTCAGCTCACTAAACACACACAAGTAAACCTTTCCCACAAAATAACCTGGCAGAGGTTGTTTTATACCTGCTACATACTTTATATTTGGGAGGAATGTCACAGATTTCCTCCCTAGAAATTACAGTCATCCACATACAACTATGTCCTCTCTTACCTTCCTCTTTTCCAACCAAGCCTGCACTAGTATCTTTTAACAAAATTCCAGAAGCCTCCAAACACCGCCCACACCTTCTCCAATTGCTCCACCTCTATTTTATGTGCATTTCTCTGTGTTAAGCCTACATTAAGCTCCACGGAATAAGCAATATACATCACTACACAGATTTCCAAAAGATCAGATTTCATTCAGATTATCAATTTATCATTCTTATTATACTTAGCCAATATGTGCTATAGCCACAAGAAAAAAATATTAAAATCAATACTACATGAGAATTTCCTCTCTACTTATAATCAAATATGCTCGTACAAACACATGGCTTAAAAATTATCACAGCTGTTTATATTATTGGCATCTAGATATAGACTGTGCACCAGTTCTAAATAACTGCACAGTATTCAGCCTCAGAACTGACAAGTTCACTTTCTATCTGCCAAAGCAATTGTAATTTAAACCTCCCTAGCACAAACAGTTAGCAGAACAGGGGGCATAATTGAGGAAAATTATCATGAAATTATACTTGCACTGTGAAACATCACACAGAACCAAAATCCAGTTTATGCAGACTTTTGCCTAAGATAAAAATGTGACCTGAGCAGATAGTAAATAACCCTGGCAGCAGTTTCATCTGTTTACAGACCATAGACCCGGGGAATATAAATCCCCATTAGTCATACCAGCACACAACAACATACATCAGAGGACTAACATGTATTAGTAGAGGTAAACTATAATGAGAAATGGCTATGGTAACAAATTGTGAATTGGATTAAAAACACACACAAGACTCCTTCACCTTCTCTGGTTTTATGGAAACCTGCCTGCATGCTCACAAGCAAATATATTCTCCCTTTGCTTTAGAGCAGTATTACAAATAGCTAGTTTCTTACTTTAAAATTCCTCTTTAGTTTCACAATTTGTTTGCTTTTTGTTTTGAATGTTTTAGCTTTTCCTGGCAGAAGCTACACCTAGTATCATTGATGAGCTTCAGGTCACTAGGGCATGTTTTGGGAGTTTTTATGTTGACTGTAACAGACCTGCCAATCTGCTGTGAAAATAAAGCTGGATTTAAATTTTCTCTTTGATTATATGGAGAAGTTTTTATTTTTGCCCGAATTGAAAAAAAAAGTAAAAATCGCCTTGTTACTATCTGCCATCTTATCTTCAGTCATAGGAGGTTACACTTGTTCAAACACAAGATGTAACATTTGCTTTAAGACTATTTAAAAAAATATATTCACTTCATTAGTATTAAACATATCCTAAACACTGCATACTCCTATGTGAAACTTAGATACACTCTTTTTTGAGCCCATTTCCACCTCCTAGACAGACCCACAGTTCCTATTCTTTTCCTTTAACAAATGCATTAATGCTTAATCTTTCAGTACTTCAAGCATTTTTTCTTCCAGTGAGGTTTCCAGACTTTCAGATGAGAGTTTTCAACCTGAAAGGAACATTAATCTGGCCCTCTTGCTTTACAGCATAGCCCTTCCTTTTCTCCTCCTGCCATTAGCTTCTTCTACTAAAAGCAGATGACACCACCCTTTCTTTAGCAAAGGAAAATAAGTCTCCCATTAAGTACTTAGAGGAGTGAACAGATTCTCCCTTTCAGCTGGTTCCCTACACACTTGCTGGTGCTGAACAGCAAATCTTGTATTTCTGAGAAAGGGGCCATCACAGAGAGGTTATTTTCCTCTAAGTGGTTTCCTTATTTCATCTGTTCTCAAGTTTAGTGTTAAGTTGCTGAAAGATTACCTCATTCATATGATTGGGAGCCTGTTTGCCTCCAGAGTGTAGGGTGAGCAAGCAGTAATTATTTGCTTGAAAAATACAGATAGTTTAGCTTGCATTGCAAAGAAATATGCATGAATTTGCCATTATTCCAGGGACAAATCCTAAAGCCTTTATTTCCATTCTTAGAGGCTTGGGCCTAGCTCACACTGGTGAAAAATTACATGCAGATAATCCCAGCTCCTGCTTGCATTCAGTAAGAGTTCAAAGTGAGCTGAAGCAAAGGGGCTGCCTGAGCAATTGCTGCTGCTGACCATATGTGCACCCACATCATGAAGGCTTCTCCAAGGAAGACAGCAAGCTCCATGTAAGGTAGGATTTGTGCTTAATGTACTTTAATACATCAGTGAAGTTCACCAAGTCAACAGGGATCCCCTCCCTTCTTTGGTTTGTGAGAGTTTTTTGGGTTTAGATCTTGGTTTACGTTGTGCTAGAATTTTCTTTTGGGGATCTTTTGTTTGTGGGATACAAGGTTTTTTTAAAGCTACTTTCATTCAAGGAAAAAAAAATAAATACCGAGCTAGCACAATAAACACAGATCTTCTCATGTTTATTCATGCCACAGATTCTAAGACCATTTTCTATGAGCTTTCTCCAAGATTCATACAGATGCTGTTTTAGTTACTAGAACCATTTTCTATACTTTAATGTGAGATTAAAACTTCAAAACAATAAGACCATTAGGTGTCAGGAAACTCTACTCAACATGAAACAGTGAGAGAGATCAGAAAGATTTTTCTGCAGGACAATGTTGATCTGTACCTCCTAAATTGTACTTGCTATCAGAATACAAAAAAAGCTCACTACATAGCCTCTATGAAGTGGATTTAAGATGCATGTTCATTATTTTGCAGAGGCAATGTTCAGGAGGATCAATATGCCATCAAGATAAAAGAAGAGTATAAATCGTCCTGAGCATCGGTCAGAATTTTCTTTACTCTCAGCCAGGGTATTAAAAACAGAGCAGGAGGTGTATTTAAACTGTACTTTTATAAGCTTAATCAGTAGGCTGTAAAATGAGTTTCACTAAGAGATAATGAGCTCCCAAATCATAATTTGCCAAGAGCACGTTGATTTACACTGGTTTTAAGATCTATGAGCAACCCGTACAAGCACATCTTCCCACCCCAGATATCCACCAAGAAGAGACCTATGCCAGAATAGGTCTCCACCCACACAAGAGGTACCACTAAATGTTGCAGGAGCTAATAAGATCATGAATTTAGAGCCACTCAAAATGTGGCCATTACCAAATCTGAGAAGGAAAGTGTTGTCACACCCTGCTGAACAAACATTTTATTTCCACTTTTCAGGCACATTTATGGATATAGCAAAGGGCTAATCACAATAGTTGATCACAAAAATTAGTCATGCTGCCAACCCTGTAGTCACCGTCCTCGATACCTTCTACCCCCAGCAGCCATTGGAGCATTTATACAACACTGAGGGGAGCAGACTCAAGATCCCTCCTCCAGCTCAAGGGAGAACATCTCTCCCTAGGTCAAAGGGGAGAATCTATTCCTGGGTTAGTGACAACTAAACATTTGGTCCCACCAACTAAAACTGAATTGCTTTTATAAATTCTTAATTATGGCAAATGAGAAAATAAACCAGTTTAGCATATGCTGTAGACCAGAGCTTAAAGAACTTTCCTAAGAAACAAAAAGCTGAAATAACACTCTCAAGGGCATTAAACCTTCTACGTGTTAGTCAAGTAACTAGATCACTAGATAAGCAAAAAAGAGCTGCTTCACTGGCAGGTTTCTATAAGAGCATCCAAAATTTGTTATACATTACATCAGAAGAGTGGCATAACAGAAGTTTGAAAAAATAATTTGGCTTTCTCATTCAATTTACATTGACAGCACACAAAAGCTGTATACAGATCTACATTCTTGCTATAATAAGTCAGGCTTGGTTTCTCCTCCCACCTGACATTACCAATTCACAAATGCCTGATATTGAAAGGAGTTTTTTTTTCCCTGGGAGTAGGGCTGGAATCTGAGGGACACCTCTATGGATATGTTCTTTTCAATCCTTTATATATCACTTTTAGAGTTCACATTAATATGTGTAAAATGTAATGCTAACTCCTTCTCATTTGTTTCTCCCTTTAGTGCTTTCATCTTGTTTGGCTGCACCGTGCTCTTGTTGGCAAGCTAGACTGACTGGGTACTAATTGCATGATGTCCTGTTCTCACTTTTTTTTACTGTGTAGTAGGTAAAATTCCCAGTAGGTAGGAGTTATCCTCATCCCAGGACCAGGTTGCATTCTAAGTGAGCTACTTTGTTTGCCAGGGAAATAGTCAATAAAAACTGTTGATTATCTTCAGGAGTTATTTATCTTTTGCTACAGAGCAGAGCAATTAAAAAATTGAATAGGTTGAGGCAGATGAACAGGTTGGGGGTTGGATTTTGTTTTAATTTAGAGTCACAATCAGAAGTTCATTATCACTTCAAAAAATCCTTTTTTCTCTAGCAAAATGAACAGACTTGTAAGAGTGGCTGCTCTGTTCTTTGTGTACACCATTTCTTTTATCCATTCTGTCACATCTTTACAGAAGTCAAGCATTCTCAGAGGAGAATTAGGATGAGGATTCCTTGCCTTAGTAGTTGTCAAAAGAAACAGATAAAGGATGACATGACTGGGGGGGGAATAACCAAAATGTACAATAAATCCCATATTCCTGTCTTCCTTGTATTGTTTGAACATGTATTTTTAATAGCGTAGCATATCACACATAACAAGAAATAGCCTACTTCAAATTCTGCATCAAGAGAACTGGAAGAAGCTGCAGCTTTCTTCCTTTAGTTGAGCGTGGGCATCCCTTAATCCCAGCAGATGTGCCTGAACTGGATTAAGTACTTCCCCCTTTGAAATGCCATTCTCAGAAGTACTCTAATTTTGCCATCTTTTTGTTGTTACAATGTAAGTGTCTGCAAAGCAGTATCTCAGGACTGAAGATGAAGACATACAGGAGGTACAACATTAGGGAGTGGAATTTTCTTCTTTTTCTCCATACAAAGCCAGTGCAAAGAGCTGGGGAAAAAAGTGGACAAAATCAATGCCTGCATATCTTCATTAGTCAGTGCGTTATGGAAAGATACTTTAGGCTAAATATCAGTATTACTTGTTAGGTACACTAGCAACAGAACAAAGTAAATGCTACTACACTAAATGAAAACATTGTAAAAATACCATTATGCTTAAAGCTATTTCTTTAAAATAATCCATAAATCAAAATGCGAGAAAAATGTATTCTCTCAAGAATTACAGCTCCACTTGATCTTTTTCTTCCCTCACTATTAAGTCCACTGCATTCTTTATTCATTGAAGTGCTTTACTCAAGATAGCCACTCAGAAGTAATTTGATTTAAAAGAATGCAGTGCTAAATGCAGCAGTAACAAATCCCAGCAAATCACAGCCTACAGTGATGTGCATAATCATAAAAAAGTAGCTGTATTGAGAACACATTACGTGGCTATAACTGATAAAGTCATTCTTTGTTGTAAAAAGATTTTTTTTTTAGATAAACAATGTTGTAAGAGCCAGGTCTCTCCTTTATGCTTGCCCCAGAGACCCCTTGCAACCACAGTGCACTGACAACCACACTTTGAAGGCTTATTGTACAAAACAACACTAACAGGCATGTCTCAAGCACACAGACCTGCCTGTGAGGAGCCAGGCTGCAACAGCAACAGAGGCCACCAAGCATTTTCAAAAGCCTATCCAAGAACTGGGTAAAAACATGATATATCAACATGGTCAAAATACCATTTCCCACAGCTACACAACTTGCACAAGTGCTGTCAGGCTTTCAAAGTGCAGAGCAGGATTCACTAACAGGCACACAAGAATAATGATTCTTTCCAAAACAAGGCTTTTTAGGTAAATTCTTTTTAAGTGCCTAGACTCTGCAATAAAAAGTAGTATTATATTCCTTATAAATTTTTTCAGAGTTAAACTATCCATACTCTCATAAAGTGCACAATAAATGCTATATACTTTAGTAACAGATCAGAAGTAGTGAGATCACACATGTCCTTTGACATAGTTTTGACAGGACAAAATACAAGCAATGACAGAAACCGGTTTAAAAACAACCTTAATATTATTTCCTTGTGGTAAAATACTAAGTGAAGAAAATATTGTTAGATTAAGGTTTTGTTGCATTTTTAAGCCATTTTTAGCCTTCTTCAAAACTTAAATCAAAAGGCATATTGGTAAAGCCATGATTCAAAGAAATTCTGTTGTATTCCAGACATGTTCTTACACTGTGGCTTGAGAGTCTGCCGGTACTTCATTATGTCTGAAAGTACCTATTGTTTTCTCTCCACTTTTTTTAGCAGTGAAAACAAAAATAAGATTAAAAGGACCAAAATATACAATATGTACAGTTGTTGAGAATATCTCAAATAAAATGTTAAACAAATTATTAAACAAATTTTTTTTTAAGCTTGGTACATATGAAAGATTTTCTTTCAGAAGCTGAGTTGCATTGAAAATTTTGAACTTCATTTCCGTTTCAAAGCTGGATATTGGAGAAAGAAATCATTTTCCTAAAATAAGGGTGAGTTGATGGGTTATTTTCCTGTGAAATGGAGAAATTAATTTCTCAGCCAGCTGTCTCCATTAGATCTTTCTCTCAAACCAAGGCACTAGAAGACACAATAACTTGTAAGTAACATAAAAAGGAATACATTGAACAGCTAAATTGGAATACAGACAGATTTAAAATTAGAACACACAAAAGAAAGCATGAATAACAATGGATCACAAAACAGAGAAATAGCAGAACTTTAACAGTGTTATACCTGAATAAAATACAAACGACAGTTTCAAGAGCATCCCTTTAATAAAAGGAGAGCTGCAGACCTATGATAAACTTGAAATGCTGGAGACATCTAGAGAACTCACATCAGACTCCAGAGCTACAGTAAACTGAAGGGGTTTTTTTATGCATGCATCAGACATACATAAAAGCTCTCTAAAATAAAATTTTAGTCTTGTATAATAAATCTCTTTCTACATAAAAATAGATTATTCTTCCCTTAACAGGACCTGTGTACAGCCTTGGAGACAGTGACATGTCACGAAAGAATCATTCCTTTGATGTGAAAATAGGTTTATGCTCACAGCAGCATTACCGGTAATAAAAAGGTAATCCAAAGAAAGTAGATGGAAACTCTTGCAAGTTCAACTCTAATCACCAATAATTACAATTGCCCTCTGAACAAATGTATCAGGATGAGATTTTGTGTCTGTTTTAATGCAGTATGAGCTCAGACTACACCTATATACACAGAAAGGAAGATAAACAAGACCTACTTTTGCAATAAAACACTTTTTACACATAGCCCTAATTATTTTCAGCTTTACCTCCAAACAGGAGCAATTACTACTGCTTTTGACTGTTACACACAAAAGGCTCCTCTCCTTAAATGCAAGCATGATACATGCAATATAAATATATTTTGCAAAACTGATGTGCTTAGTGGAGTTTACTGTGTTGGGATAAAAATATGTGGGAGAAACATGCAACATTTTTTGTAAAAACTTTAAAGTAGTTTTTTCCTAAAATAAATACCAACCTTTCCAATTCTTTCAGCTTTGAATTTCTGTCTTCTGTCAGCTAAGACTCTAGTGGAAGAACTTTATCTAGTTAAAGGTCTCTATTAAAAAAATTCATTTATTATATCAGTTCTGTTGTAATAATGCTAGATTTGTGCCAGAGATGGCATAAACACCAAGATGACAGCATCTGTCCCAAGGACTTGGTTGTTGTATTTGCAGTACATGAGAACATAGGGCCAGCCATCATAATAATTAGATCCCACTAAACACTGTGACTGTTTCAGTCTTTGGCTGTGGTTCCTCAAGCCTTTTTCTTGGGGCATCAGGGGAAGAGTCAGTTCCATGTCTCTCCCAGCTCTAGCTCTTTCTCCCAGCCTTCATATGCTCTTCCCTGTCATGCTGTTGCATGTGTTTTGGGAATGGAACAGAAACAACCATGAGAAAGAAGACCATGTGTCGTCCAGGCAAGTTCTGCACAGGCCTTAAGGCAAAGAAGAGTTAATAGGGAGATGAACAGGGAGGTACATTTAGTGACATTTGATAGGATTTTTTTCCCTGGCATGAGAGCACGCAAATCGCTGGTGACAGAGAACCAACATTCTCAGTACCAAATGAGGAAGAAGCTACAATAGCTGAAGCTGTGAGATATCTTAGCAAAGAGCACCAACAGAAACATGGCACAAAAGGCACCAACAGCAAGTCAGCAAAGAAACAAGCAATGTTGTGCAAACCTGGCACTGCCAGCTGAAACCATGCTTTTAGTGTACTAGAGGAATATAAGTAGAGCATGAATTCACTCAGCAATGTTTCACTCCCCGTCTCTGTAACAAGACACTTGAGCGTAAGGACAAGAATGGTTCCATCTGCTCAGGCAGCTGGGAAAAGCTTAGAGATTTCACTGAAAGGATCTACAGTAGTCATGTGCTGCCTGGAGATAATCACATTAACTCATATCAATACACTTGGGTATGTATATAAATGTTTTGTAGTAGTTGCTTCCAGAATTCACTTATTTCTACTTATGTTGCTTCTATAAACACTATAAAACTGAAGTGTTTCATCACTTTGTTTCAAAAATCTACATTAATTAGTACCAGGCAAGGATTCTCAGCAAGTAAATACTGCAGCTGCTTGTATTCAGCTGAGACAAGGTTTCTTAATTATGTTACTCAGGAAAGAACCTATGAACTATGCACAACAAGAGGTCAAAACTTACTATCAGCATAAATACCTAGATCTGATTTGTAAACCATAACTTTGCAAGGGCAGCTAACCTTGTGGCAGATTCTTTTACAGTAAAGACATTTTCCTAAAGATATGAAACACCATGCAATTAATGATGAAGACAGTCTTAGCTTTTAATTGCAGCTTGTGTCAGTTCATTTATCAACTTAAGTTAGCATGATAAATTTAAGAACTATTTGAGCTAAAATACACTTATAGGAATAACAATTAGGGCACACAATTTTTGTATCCTCCTAAAGAAAAAGGCACAACAAGCAACAAAGATCTTCGAGCCACTTTTGTTTTGCTCCTAAATATTCATGCTAGGGAAAATTCAGGAAGAGACTCAGGTGAGACTTCAGTCTCTTTCTATGCATGTATGTATTTGTGATCTCCTAGCAACTAGTGGATGAAGCAGACTTAGATGATCTACCAGATTTACACAATATTTAATCATTTGTATTTTTAAAATTTTTATTTGGAAAAAAAACAACTCTCAGTTTAGATCCAGTCTAAAGCCTTTTCAGCACTGAGTAGAAAAATTACAGATGAGAACAGAAGGATGGATGTTTGGAAGTAATCACGAGAGGCACCAACTACCTCAATTTCTCTTACAAGACCAAGCAAAGCAAGGGCAGCTTAGGTCACTACTGCTATGGTCCATGTCCCCAAAAACCTCAATTTTAATTCCTCTGATCATACAATCTTATTTTGAGCACTGCATTTCTTCAACCTTCTGCTTCAGTTTCAAATTCATACCATGTCTCAAATAGAAGCATGGACTTCTGCAATTGGTAAAAACATGGGTAAAACCCTGCAGAATTCAGAGCAGTGAAGCTGACTCCAATTTCAGAGCCCAGCTAAGATTAACCTGCTCTAATGTGAGACAGCAGCACTAGACTGACTTTTTTATCTGTGCTTCCATCTGAACAAACATCTGTACTCTGAAGGCGATGTGACACTGGAACAGGATGCCCCCAGAAATTTTGGGTGCCTCATCCCTGGAATTGCTCAAAGCCAGGTTAGATGGAACTTCGAGCAACCTGCTCTAGTGAGAGGTTCACCCATCATGGGAGGTGGAACTACATTATCCTTAGGATCCTTTTGAATTCAAACCCCTCTATGATTCTAGGGAAAGGTAAGCACTTGTTATCAAGGAGCTTTATCAGCTCTCTCTAGGCATCTTTTGACCAAGGCAGCAATGCTATGGTTCTTGCCCAGCTGAGCAGAGGTGAGGTGAGGACTATCATAGGTAGGACAGGGCATTAGTTTCCTTTGTCAACCACATGTCTGCACCTTCCTTTCCAGGAAACAGACTGCCTTTGCTCCTGCTGCCATTTTTCATATATGCTACCCACACCCCCCCCCTCAAAGGCAGCTGACCTCACATGCTCACAATACATGGCCTGCCACCCATGTAGGAGATGCAGGAGCTCACAACATCACAAACAGTGCATGGCACAGCAGCTGATCTGCTCCCAAAGTTAAAACACTTATTTCTCCTAGCAAGCAGATATGTAAAAATGCATCACTTTGAGATGGTGGTGAACTTTTGGTTTCATCAGTCATCCAAAATTTTATCTTAAGAATCAGATACTGAACCTATACTGATTTCTTAAATAGGTAATTGTATAACCAGAAATATCCTTGCTTGTCATTATTTTACATCAGAAGGATATAAACACTGCAGTGCCAGGAACCCCTGCCATTGTGATTAATTACCTAGTTATCGGCCTGCAGACTTCTCTACCCCACCCTACTCATTTCCAGCTGTAAGGTGCCCAACACCAGTCCCCTGGAAATGCACTCTAAAGGCCCAGTTAAAACAGGGACATCGTTCTGCATCAAGTGTTCCTGAAAAAAGTCTCTTTGCTGGAGCAGTGACCTCCAGGTAACTGTGGTAAGCACCTCCGGGAAAGACAGCATAGGTGAAGTAGAAGCACTGGGGTGGGAAAACAAAACAAACACACCAAAAAAAAAAAGAATATTGCTCAAAAAGCTACAAAGTGCCAGAGGCCAGAACCAGCAAGACAGTGGTGCAAGTGTCAGAAAGTTCCAAGTTCGCTGCATCATTCTCCACAGCATGAATTCAATTACCAGCATTTCTACCAAAATCAGAACCATGTTCCCTCTCTCCAAACAGCATAAATCATACCTCTAACTTCAAATTACTATTGAATGCCAGTGGGATTTCCCTAAGGTGTAGCCTGATCCTCTGCATGACACAAACCAGAAAGCCTCCCTAACTCTTTCTATATTGGGCTGAGATTCTTAGCAATTGGAGGGGTATTTTTTGGTTTTTGACTTTTAAGAATATCTTGATTTGGAAACAAGAAATGCTGTTTCTCACCCTGCCTGGTCAGTCTGCTATAAACAGGCTCATTATTAACAGTACAGAAATTTACCAACTCTAGGCAGTAGAGTAAAATAGAAACAAAGACCAAAGAGCACTCCATGGTTCAAATGGTATTTTAAAAGACACATTGAAAAGAGGAGAAAAAAATTCTTTGAGACTCTCAGGTTGTTTTATACAATAAACTTAGTGTGAGTGGAAAAAAAAACAGTAATAGGAGTCCTGGGTCAGTGGTCAAAAGTGACAGATTTACGTATTGTTCATAGCATTTGTGAATTTATTCACATTACATATATGGCACATGTACAGAAATACATGTCTTTACATTCATACAGTCTTTCACACTCTTCTTTGAGTGCTAGTCTCCTAAAACAAGTATCAAAATCAGTACAATGTTGATGTAAATACTCCAACAATCAATGTAGAATTTGCAATTAGATGAACACTGACAAACACACAATGCTTAATCATTTGTTATTAGTGGTGTAACACACACAACACTTAGTCATATCTTAATAGTGGTGTAAATAATTCTCTCAAGCAAGTATCAAAGCAACAGAGAAGCTGAGAAGTAACAGAAGATGGAAGAACAGAGTACATTTGATCATAGCAAACCTCTGCTTTGAAGGGATTGAACAAGAAACCAAGAAGAAAAAATTCCAAAATAAAATCAGTAGGCATTAAGTGAGAAGGAGACAGGAACATACAATGTAAGCTACTGGGATAAATTCTTTATTTCAAGGCAAAAGTAAGTGTGAGAAGGCTCAGACTTGAGTAATAAGCACAACTCCAAAAATGCTATGCCCTGTTTGGACCAGCTTTCCTTTGAGGAAGGGAGATGGTTAAGGAGTAGAATCTACCTACATTTGTCATTTCTATTTCTAGAACCTGAGGCTAACTCAGCAATATTTAAAGTATTTAAGTTTACTGTGCAAACCACAGCATCAAATTTTCAACCATTGAAGAACTTGTTACAAAAGTAACTGCTCTTTATAGTTAATAAAATGGGGATCATCAAACATTGTCTGCTGGTACTAACAGCACCCACTTATTTCAATTGTTTTCCAGCATCAGCTCTTAAACATTTCAGCTCTAGAAAACAGATAAGGTAGAAGAGATAGGATGCTTACAGATCAAAGAAACAAGATAAAGAAATCTGATTTTTAAAAAACTAAAACCACAAAACTTGTACTTCAGTATGGAATGCCAAGGTATTTGAGGTTTGGGTAAGCTTAAATTTATTACATCCTGAGTTTTGATATATTTTATCTAAGAATATGGTTTGAAAATGAGAAAAATCTTTCTTTAAACTTTCTTTAAACTCAAATAACTCCTTGGAGCAACTATGCAATTGTAGAAACATGCCTCACTTATCTGGAAAATGGATTGAAGAGACTTCTGTGTCACAGAAATATATCAATTTGCACTATACCCTCACAAGAGAGGATAGATTCTTAATCTAGTTTCATAAAACAGGGTCTTCCAAACACCATTGGAGTTGCATACAAGATACTCCACACGTCATTAACAGCATCAACTCTGGTCAGAAGTCCAACAGCTGCACTAAGGAACAGCTGAGATGTTTGAAGGCCAATTCCTGCATCCAAATTCATGAAAAAGAACAATCAGAGGTCAGTAAAGTGTGCACATTTCCTAACCTACAATAATACAGTTGTAAATAGCTAATTACGTAAGTTAACTATTTGCATAAAATTATGCAATGTAAATGCACATCAAGTTAAAATTTAAATGACTAATTCTTACACATGGCAGCCACTGCTCTCACACACTTGCCATTTCATAAGGATGCTGCTTTCTGTTATTTCAATGAATAAGATAGTGTAGTATAACCAAGAGAAGCACCAGTCTGTCAGCATGATTTGATAAAGGAACTTCAGTTAACAGGGAAAATACCATCCAAGTAGTGAAATAAGCACAGAAACATACACCCAAGTATTAAACTTCCATCAAGTAGCAAAAAAAGAATGATGATTCTGAGGCCCACATTGCTAGGCTAGAGAGTCACTCATCTCTAGCTCTCCACACTTTTTTCACAGCTTTAACACTTTTTTAATCTAGTTGTTTGGTGGTGCTGTGAGAACAAGCATGTGTGCACTCTTCTGCATTGAGCAGAAGATTCATATCCCAGGTGAAAGATGACTGGAAATTCCATTCCCACTTCATAATTACAGCACACAGTTATGGAACAAAACAGGAAGCAACTGCCCACCCTGCAGAATAAATAAGTCTTATAATCATCAAAAATGTATTCAAGTTTAAAAAAGCACTAAATGGACTGAGGCACATTTCCATATGTCTCTGTTTACAATGCATTCTTAAAAGGAGGCTCCATTATATTTCTTTAAACAGTCTTTTTATTATGATTGTTACTATAATTGTCATTATTACATTACCTTTTTCCTAGCCTGGACAAGCAGCCCAGGCACTAACATTGATGAGAAAGCCCGGTTCATGCATGGAGGTGACATCTGTGCCACCTGCCAGCAAGCAATGACACAATCTTTTTGTAATCTGAAATGCCTGCAGCCATAACTACTTGCTGCAAGTTGTGAAGCCTGCCACTACTGTACTTACACTGTTAGGGGTTTCCCCCTGCTGCCTCTTTCTGCCTTAGGAGTAAAACCAAAAACCCACAGTGCTGTTTTTGCCCGCAAGATAGGCAGCAAAAGGAGTTGTGACACTTTACCTGGGTGCTCAGTGTTTCACTGTTTATAAGCTGCACTTCTTCAAGAACAAACAGAGCAAAAACCAGTTTCCTCACCTTTTTCCTACTCCAAAAAACAGAAGAAAACTTTTGCAAGGCCTTTCCCAAGGGTTTTAAGACCTTGTTTCTGGCAAAGGATATTTGCAAAAAGAGCAGTATTCCCTATACAGATCTCTGCAGTAAGTAGACTTTCATGGGTATTCCACTCTCCTTTCCTTGCTGGTTTCACTGCAATTCAGCATAAGTTGAGAGCAAGTCAAAGCAGACGCAGCCAACATACTGCTTCCATAAGATCCTAACCCTAGAGAGAATCAGAACTGGGAAGGTAACTGCTGGATTCACCCTTCTCAGACAGGCACTCAGTCCCTGAATCAGAGCTGAGACCTACACAGTTTCCCATTAGCTAATACAGTTACAAGATCTTCAATCCATAAAGACTCACTATAAAAGCCCTATCAAGAAGGAGACTGGTGAGATGGGCTCATACAGGCTCTCAAAGTAATACGAAGACTAAATAAATTGCAAAAGCGATATTATATCTCCAAGATTAATGTTGTAAGGTTCCTGCAGGCAAAACTCTACTCACTCCATTGCCAATTTTCAAGCCACGATGTCTGGCATTTGGCTAGGTCATGATGGTCAGGCCTCAGCCTGAAGCGCATTTCTCAGGCCCATTGATTACAGCAAACATTTTTTTTAAATCAGCAAACAAAAACACAGATGCCTGCCTTTGGGTCAACCAAAAGGGGTTTGCACAAGCAACACTCCAAAAAAGATCTGGACAAATTCAAATGGAAACATGCCTGCTATACATTTATTGCCTCTTAAAAATTTTGCTCCATGAAACGTAGTTTCAAGTAGAAACATTCACATCATTAAATTNTCATGCATGGAGGTGACATCTGTGCCACCTGCCAGCAAGCAATGACACAATCTTTTTGTAATCTGAAATGCCTGCAGCCATAACTACTTGCTGCAAGTTGTGAAGCCTGCCACTACTGTACTTACACTGTTAGGGGTTTCCCCCTGCTGCCCCTTTCTGCCTTAGGAGTAAAACCAAAAACCCACAGTGCTGTTTTTGCCCGCAAGATAGGCAGCAAAAGGAGTTGTGACACTTTACCTGGGTGCTCAGTGTTTCACTGTTTATAAGCTGCACTTCTTCAAGAACAAACAGAGCAAAAACCAGTTTCCTCACCTTTTTCCTACTCCAAAAAACAGAAGAAAACTTTTGCAAGGCCTTTCCCAAGGGTTTTAAGACCTTGTTTCTGGCAAAGGATATTTGCAAAAAGAGCAGTATTCCCTATACAGATCTCTGCAGTAAGTAGACTTTCATGGGTATTCCACTCTCCTTTCCTTGCTGGTTTCACTGCAATTCAGCATAAGTTGAGAGCAAGTCAAAGCAGACGCAGCCAACATAATGCTTCCATAAGATCCTAACCCTAGAGAGAATCAGAACTGGGAAGGTAACTGCTGGTAACCCTTCTAAGACTAGCAGTCAGTCCCTGAATCAGAGCTGAGACCTACACAGTTTCCCATTAGCTAATACAGTTACAAGATCTTCAATCCATAAAGACTCACTATAAAAGCCCTATCAAGAAGGAGACTGGTGAGATGGGCTCATACAGGCTCTCAAAGTAATACGAAGACTAAATAAATTGCAAAAGCGATATTATATCTCCAAGATTAATGTTGTAAGGTTCCTGCAGGCAAAACTCTACTCACTCCATTGCCAATTTTCAAGCCACGATGTCTGGCATTTGGCTAGGTCATGATGGTCAGGCCTCAGCCTGAAGCGCATTTCTCAGGCCCATTGATTACAGCAAACACTTTTTTTAAATCAGCAAACAAAAACACAGATGCATGCCTTTGGGTCAACCAAAAGGGGTTTGCACAAGCAACACTCCAAAAAAGATCTGGACAAATTCAAATGGAAACATGCCTGCTATACATTTATTGCCTCTTAAAAATTTTGCTCCATGAAACGTAGTTTCAAGTAGAAACATTCACATCATTAAATTCAGTAACTGACCATACTGAATTCAAAAGAATCCAGGTCATCATTTGTCCTATCCATTCCCTGAACCAGCACTTTGGCCCAGATTTGAATATTTCCCATGATTAACCTCCATATGTTCACACAGTCCCAGTCCCACTGCACAGGAGAAACACATTAATCACTAGTTAAATTCCGCCTGCAGACAATATCAGACAATCCTCTGGCCAGCTAAATATTTGGCTACTTCTGGCTACTGAGAGCAGTGCTTTGGAATTTTTAGACACTTCATTTTAACCTGTTCTGCTGAATAAGGACTTGGAAAAGCTAATCAAGTGTTAAGTTCTAAGCAGGCATGCCTCTGAAAGTCACCAAGAGCTATAATGCTCAAGCATAAGCAGACCTAAGGTTTAACACCCATCAAAACAGAATGGATGTTGCTGCACCAGCAAGGTATATGGAAAAAAGTAAGTCTCAAGACTAAATAATTTCACTCACACATGTGATCCTTCAGTAGCACTGAAGAGGAACAGGACAAAATAGATAATACTTACATCTCCTTTACAGTACATTAGCTGCTCTTGTTGCTACCTATGGTAGTCCACCCACTTGGCACAAAAATAACCTGCTAATTAAAATTAATAGGCATTCCTAGAAATTCTGAATTATTGATGAGAAACATTAATTGAACAACGGTTTCTTTGGGATTGTCAAAACCAATGATCTAAAGTGCTCATTTCTGAGATATTACATATTGATGAAAGCATAAACTGATAATGAAATTTAAAGCAAATTTTCTCTACAATACTATTTAACTACTTGTGCTAATGTTTTAAAAAGGTTATATTAAAATTATTCTGATCTTATTAGTGGAAGGAAAAGTGTCCATTACTGGCAGCTCTGCTAGCTTGGAAATGTAGGGAAGGAAGATAAGCAGGGAAAAAAGATTGATAAAAATATACTGGGTCCATTTGTAGAATCCACAGGAAACCCCTATTTTAGTACATTATAAGATTAGGTGTATCATTATACTGACCATATGGGGAGTAACTTTTGATTCATATCACTTCTAGGAATCAGGGCAGGTCTTAAAAACTTTAAATTAATTATTAGAACTAAAATAGAGCGTCTAAATCCTGTATCTATATGGGAAAAACTGGTTCACTGTAGCTATAGCAACAATACAGCAATATAGTTCTGTTATTAAAGTTATATTGGAAGACATATGTTACTGTTTCCTAAAAAAGCCTGAATTTTTTCCAAATTTCAACAGGAGTGGACATTTATGGGAAGTTAAACATGCATAGGATGCTAGATTATAGTCTTGAAGGCACTGGGCAGCACAGGCTGGATATTGCCAGGAGCTAGGAATCTGTCAGACTGTCTTGGCCTAGTTTTCAGATCCTCAGCTGCAAATACATAGATTCTCTTAACTGGCTATATAGAAGTATAACCTAGCACAAACCTTGGACTTCACATGGATGTCTCCCAATGTGATATTCAGCAAGAGGCCTTTCTCTCAGTTATGTTCCTAGTAAAAAACATCCCCCAGATGTTCAGGGGGAACCTCTGATGTTTCAGTTTATATTTATTCCTTATCGTGCTGTCACTAGGCACCATTGAAATGAGCTGGGTCTGTTCTTTTTGTGCTGCACCTTTAGATGTTTGTATGCATTGATGAGACCTTCAAGACTCAGGGATGCTGATTGTTTTTTCAGCTGGAGCCTAAAATGCCATGCCTCCTACCAGAAGGGAGATGTCCAGGATACAAGTGGAAAAGAGCAACAGTTCTTCCAATTTGGAAGGTTGTCCAAGTTGCATAGAAGAAGGGCTCATAATTTTTCTCTGTCCTGTGAGTCTATGCAGAAATCAACAGAACTGTTCATTCATAGGGCAGAATGACCTCCCTTGAAGCAAAGGGACACAGCATAGGACACAGAAAAATCAAACTTAATTACTATTTTAAGTATAAGTAGTTTAACTTATTAAGCTCAAAAAACACATACCTGCCATTTTTTATTTCAAAAGAAACCAAATAGCAGGGCACATCCTGATCACTGCATTTATTTCAAACAAATATTCTTTGTTTCCTCAGCCAGTGGCTAATTGCCAATTTGTTTCATGAACAAAACCCAGCACAGAAAATGAAATCCAGCTACTAAGTATAGAGGGCTCCAAAAGAATGCAGGTAGTATTAAGCTTAAGGCAGATTTGCTCTGCCAGCAAGCATCAGTGTGCTAAGCGCAGTCCCAATTTCTCCATCTCCTGCTTAGAATTTAGCTTTTTTGCAGCTGATTATCTCCCTCAAGGACAAATGTATTCCAAACATTTAAGAGCTCTCACAAAAGGCCAGCACTGATCTCTGTTTTTGAATAATATCCCAAATGGACCCTCATTGGTAACATGATAACAAAATCAGTGTTTCAGTCAAAATAGAAGAGTCTTTTTGCTCCTCAGTTCTTTTCTTTTTGTGCATTGATATAAAGATCAGAGTCATCTGCATGAATAAGATTTAGAATTCTGATGAAAACAATAGGAGATACTAAACACTTTCTGGCCCTCCCAAATTTGTATTCAGCCTCTCCCTTTGTTAAAGCTGTAATCACTTTCCCATCGGTATTCAAGTGATTTATGCAAACAAGGTCTCTTCTGTCAAAAATTATAGCAATTTAATGCAGTTGCAGGCTGTTTGGATGTGTACATTATTGGCACCAAAGAAGATGCAATTTAGCATTCTAATGTATGTCAGCTCTCTATAGTACAGATCAGATAGTCTTCACAATCTCATCTCAGCCATTCTAGCTTAACATGCTACATATATATATGTACACACACACCGCCAAACGAGAAAAATAAAGGGAAATAAGAGCCAGGAGCAAATATAAAAAAAGCTAAAACTCAATACTGTACTTACAATGAAGCAACAGGTTATCTGAATATCTTGTAAGGTTTTTTCTCCATTAAGTCACACACTTGGATAAAGATGGACTTAAATAAAAGCCTACCATCTTTACCTCAGTGCAAGTGCCAGGTACTGTACACATCCACTTGATACACCCAACACACAAAGGATTAAAATAAAAGCCTATTACACAGTTCCTGAACAGAGGATTTAACTCTCTAGATCTAACTGTAAAAATCAACACTCATAGCTGTAATGGCTCTCTGGCTGACAATGTATATAACATCACAGCTCCTCCATCACTCAGGGTCATATCCTGCCTCCTTTAGAAAACAGTGCAATTTTTCAAGGGGAAAAAATTCAGTTTCTTGAAGTGAAATGAGCAAGATTTGGTCATGACCTACCTCCTGACATTATTGACTGTTTATAAACAAATCTGGCTGTGTTAGAGAAATTCTACCTGAACCTGCACAACAGATGATGCCTGTGCTCAACGCCACCCTCTCAAGAATGAAGAATGAGTGTGTCTTGCTGGCTTTACACTTCTTTCCAAAACCAGATGGATGATGTGAGGAAATTGAGAGAGAGACAATTAAAAGACTTGATGAAATGTATGCAAGAGAGAAGTATATGTAATGCTCTGTTAACTCCGCCCACTTTCTTCCCAGGCAACCAACTGACTTTACAGGAAAACCATTACATCATCAGGGCAGTCTCTAATTGGCTGAGTTCTGGACATAGTCTCTGACCCTAAATATATGGATTAGATAAAAATAAGCCATTCTAAAACATGCTTTAATTGAGGAAGTGTATTACCAAGCACCTTGCAGACGTACAGTAACTTCTGAAGCTCCCACAAGTAAAAGAAAGATTAGTTAAGATCTGATTGAATACTACATGTGTGCATTTGGGTTTTTTATATGTCTTTAAGTCTGAAGATATGCAAAAGACTTGCCTTGACCATATGGACCTCTTTTGAATTTAATTTCCAATATGATTACACTAGCAGAAATACAAGAAGCAGAGCATTTAAGGTACTTTCTTTGTTAAAAACAAGTTGAACAGTTCTTGGTGCCAAGATGACCGTACAAAATTATTTAAGCTTCATGTACATCCATCCACATAACAAAAACACAGATGACTTACCCTGAACACAACTGATTTTCCCAATTCAAACAGCCTATAAATGCCAACAGAACTGGGTTTAATGTTCAAACTGTTAATACAGAGAATTTACGGAGTAATCACTAGAAGAAATAAAGAGTTACAAAGTCTCCACAAGCAGAAAAACAAAATGGTATTTGCAGGATAAATCATTGTGCATTACTTACTCAGCTTGAATTCTATAATAGCTGGTTGCAAATAAGGACATTGAGCTATCTACAGCACAGAGCCTTGGTTTAAAGGGCTCAGTCTGCCAAGTGAATTGGGTCCAAATATTTAACTTAATAAAGAAGTATATAATTCAAATCTAATGATACCAGAAGTAAATCAGGTTCTACTCCTTACTTCATTCTGGTCCTTATCTCCTTTCCCCACACATACCACATGCATAATCCAAATATTATGGCATTCTGCAAAAATGAGCCACAGTAGAGAAATTCACAGAAGTACATAAAAAGGTGACTCTTATCCTTTTTTTCAGTTTGGCTTATACCTCCTTAGAACAAAAAAATATATTTTAGTTCTGTATCCACAGGCCACAAATTACAGGTCCTGTTACTGGCTGCTCTATGCACTGATAGAATCAAAATAAAATATGTCATGACATAGTGGAAAAGAGTACTGTCTGAAGTTCTGCTCGTCTATGTCAAGAGATGATATTAGACCTATCAATACAGAAAGTCCTATTTTAAACAAGAAATAAAGCTGGCTGAATTTGTCCTAATTAAATACATTATCTAGGATTATGAAACATGAAATCAAATCCTGCTAAGTTGCATTCTGTTTGCAAGCACTAAGATGGGAGCTCTCCTTTACAAATGCCCTCATCACTGTGTCTCTACACGGCCTTCATAGGACCCTGACACCTCAATGCTCATCTACTTCACCTCAGTTTAGCTGCAGAAGTTTTAGCTGCTTTTAACATTCAGTCTTAATTAGCAGGACAAAAGAAGTTTCCTTAGATGTTTAAGTTAGCTTCAGTAGTGAGTAAGCTGTTAAAGAGTAGGTGATGGACTCTTTAAAGCAGCTTCTCAGATCTCCCCCATTCTACCAGTAATTCTTTCAAGTTCTTCACTGGCCTGCCCCACTATTAACCTCCCTCCACACTGAGAATTAGCTATTTATCATCAGCCTTTGTTTCCTCTCTCAAAGGGCTCCTGCTTTCACCCTCTACCCAAGAATCCTCAGTGGTCTTTTATGAATGTGTATAATAAGATCCTTTTGAAAGTCAAAATAAATTATTGCTGCTGGTTGGAATATAGAGAAGCTCCTATTCTGAACACTTAGACCATGCTTTGGAAGTCTTGCTGCTGATGCAATGCTGCTTACTGCCGTCTTAAGACTTAACTGTGGTATTAGAAGAGGAGCATCCAAGTGATCTCTACAGCTTGAAGTGTGTCTCTTGTAGAGTCAGCTCTTTGTCCTTGTGGTTTCCCAGCACACGAGTAAAGTGTAGCTAGGTCTCTCTCCAGTCTTTAGTTTAGTATGTTCCAGCAATGTATCTTTTAACTAAGAACTAAGTCCCACGATCGCTGTCAAAGAGACAAGGGGAAAATAAACAACATTCAAATCCCATATAATATTACACTTCCTTAAAATTACATGGAAATATAGGAGTGGATGAAGGTTTTCCAAAATGTGTAAAATTGAAAAGCGAATTACACACACAAACCAAATAAAGTAATAAAGTGCAACACAATCTTAGTTAAAATAGGCAATCTCCTCATTTGTCACAAAGAAAACTGCAAACTGCCTGAAGTGCAATTCCTTCCATCCCTGTAGAGCATGCCTATGAGGAATAAAACAAACTAGAAACACAAGGCTTGGTAGTTCAGTAAACCATATGTGAACTTTAGTGGGTATGAAACAAATCTAACAATTAACTAAATCAGGACCTAAGGACAAAGCGTCATTCCCAGCTCCTGTACATCACAAAATGTCACACTATTTGTCTGTCTTCTATCAAGCAAGAACAAAATACCATAACTTCTCTCAGGGCAGTATTAAAAGGCAGCATAAGTGCTTCATTAGAAAACTGGCAAATGCCTTTTCTTGTTTTGCTCTAAGTCACCCTGTCAAAATAGTACAGTGGCAAGAGGCTGAATGGAAAAAGTGGGCACACAGGAGGGAAGAACCATATTTTATCTCCCTGGAAGCGTCTGATAAAAACTGATCTCCTCCTATCTTCTTTAAACATTATGATTTTCTAAAAGAAGGAAATACGTGTAATACAGCAAAACTTGTTTTCTTCTTTATACTCCATTAGAAAATATTTCACTTATCATTAAAATGGAACCACAAGACACTGTGATAATACCTTATGAAAACCTGACTTTAGGGAAAAAAACAAAAATAACTGAACCCTGAAATCTATTTTAAAGACTCAATACTTGGCCAGAGTCTCAGCAGGACATCACATTGGAAAGTGGAACCTCCATCAAAACTTAATGCACTTAACTGTACCTTAGACACTTTGGTTCAGTCCACTACATGGACAACAATGTGTTTGAGTTACCAGGAATCCTTCTTAGCAAACATAAATCATCTTCAGGAGTCCTTCACCCAGGCACTGACCAAGCACAAACTGGCAAATTTGATAAGACAGGAGGCCTCAGAAGCAGAACTCTGCTCAATCAGTTCTGAAGGTAATCAGACTTCCTATAGCATGACACAGCATTATGGTAATGCAGTGCTGTGGAACATTGCATTCAGGTTTGATAATCAAATAAAACTGTCATTCAAGATTTACTATACTCCTGTGCATAGTTATCCATTATCTGTAACAAAGCCTGAACTTACTCAATTACTTCATATTTTCAGTATTATGCTGTTGCTTATTATAGAGCAATATAAAGGAAGGGAAAAAGAGTAATTTTCTACTAATACTGAACAAGGAATATGATTAGATTAAGGACAGAACATTACCCTTGAAGCTTTTCTCTCAGCATTGTGCCACTGCAGAACATCTAGTTATATATTTCTCCCTGATGCCTCCTGCCACAGATTTAAAGACTCAAAGCAAATCACTCCCATCACTCCACTAGCACGGTGGGAGAAACACAGAGAAGGAAATGTGTTAACTTTGGTAACAAACCAGAGAAGTAGATTGGTGTCATATTCCTTCCATCTGCAGAGGACAAAAGGCTAGTTGATTCCCACAACACATCTATAAGATGAGACAGGAAGAAATGTCCTATGATAAAAGGGCATTCACAAAAAAGAAAGAGGTGAAAGTTGATACATTTATAATAGCAGTACCTCAGTAATGGACAGGAGGGAAAACATGTTTTGGACAAGGCCCTAGAATTCTCTTTTCAGTGTTTCAGAGACAAGGCACAAGCATAGGTGTAGGAGGCACAAAAGCCTCCAATCTCTGCCCTTAATCCTCCATTTCCAACCTCTTATGAGCCGAAGCCCCGAGGGCAAGAATTTAGTTACCAGCATTTGCCCATGAGTTACTCTTCTAATTGTTTATCAGTCTGTGACAACGAGTTAGCTGCTTGCAAGAGCTAAGTGCAGAAGCATGCAGAGTATGGACAGTAGCACAAAAACATCAAAGAAGCAGCTTTGCAGGGGGCCTTACTGTCACACTGAGAGTAAATCATGAATCTTCAATTTTCTGATCCTCTCAGCTTAAGAAACTTAGGCAAATAGGAACAAAACTGAAGAAGGCCAAAGAAGCCCAACCAGATCCATTTTCTAGTGCAAGTCAGCAAGATGTTCTTGAGGCCTGCCAAATTCTAGCCTCCTGTGGGAATTCTGACTATAGCTTTATGATGAGGAAAGAGCTCTGCATGCAGCTGCCAGTAATTTCCATTTAGCTCCATCATTTGGCAATGCTCACATATGAGGCTGTGGAAATAATCTTTTCGCTCAGTGTCTCCATGTGTTACTGGCTCATTATTCAGAAGCTTTCTGGTCAGACAGCATTAGAAGTTACATCACTTGCCAACAGTATTTGGAGTGCTCAGTATCTGTGAAGAACAGATAAAAGGTATAATCAAAATGCTACATAAAAAAAGGATTACTTTTCAACCTTAATTAAGCTTTTTCTGACTTCTAGACATTTCATTTTGGTGAACAAAGAGGGAGTTCTTCAATGAAAACCTTCATCAACTCCAAGGTTGTAATCAAGACTTCTTAATCCGTATTTCAAGATATTGGATTGATTCCAAGATCTTGGATCAGAAGGAAGGGATACCCAGGTGAATGTTGTCTCTTCATGCTCCTTCTTCTCCATGTCCAGGGCAAATAGGGCACAGGAGGAAGCCACAAAGACAGCATATCCAGGAGCAAAAGCCAAAAGAAACCTTTGACATGGATAACAGGAAAAAAAAAATCTTGGATAACATCTTACCTGAGTTTGCAGCTATTTAGGCAGAAGAAGAGGCTTCATATGGCCCAGGGATCCCGACCTAAATTTAACAAATATTATAAATACAGCCTACCATGTGGGCAACACCTTATCAACTTTATAACTAACTGCCATCAAAGTACAGGTAAGCTGAATTGACACAACATAGTTTTTATGAGACTGGCAATGCCCTCAGCTTGCCCTTAGCCCATAAAGCAAACTCTGAGGCAAGTCCACTCTTCCAAGGGACCTTAACAAAATAAAGCTATCTCTTTCCTTCTGTGAAAGCTACTAAAAGACCTTGTTTTAAAAGTTAAAATAAGGAATGTGTGACAGGTGTGGAGATATCTACAGCCTCTGAATTAGTGTCACAAATAACATTATAAAGTGAAAACTGAAAGGAACCATCTCTGACAAATGGAAATAAAATGAAACTGCTACAGAATGTTCACTGTCATGTGCAAGAAACAAGATGGGGTGTTCCAAACAGACAGGAAAGCAGAGCTGCTGTATGTGTAATCAGTATGCTGCAAACCCTAATAAGATATGGGCAATGCCTACTCTACTATGTTGTGCACTTTTCTGATTGCACCATATGTTAGAAATGCACATCCACTCTTTACATAGAACAGATAGCCCTTTAAAAGCAAATCTGAGAAATCCATAGGGTAGAAACTGGTAAATAATGAGTTCAGCACATGAATTTGTTAGTCTAGCCACATGGCTGACTAGCACTGTCATACTGGTACAGCATTCTTTAGCTCCATTTCTGTGAGCCTGGAAATTCAACATCCATTTATTGCTAATAGCAACAACTTTTCCAGCAAAGAAGCTTCTGAGACAAAAGAAAGCTTTACATTGAAGTATTTGGCTTGTAGAAAGAGCACTCTTTCCTTTTACTAGGTTATTTGTATTTCAGTCTAATTTGTATTTAAGAAGAAAGAAACCTGAATTGTGCAATACAAAACTGTGCTACCATTCCACTGTGAATTGCATGAATCCTTAATGGGCTACTGATCCATTTTTGACAAACTGATATTCTCATGACAGATTACCAGGGCATACTTTTAACAATTTATAGCACTGAAAGACACATGCAAATGCATACTTTGAAATAAACAATTGGAGTAGGGTTTCCTGCATGGGAAGCTTTTGTACAGAAGGTTTTTTTATATCTTCTTTTCGCTAATATGTCTCCCTCCTTAATGTAAGATTGATCAAAAAGGTGATGTTTCAGCAGATCACCATTATGCTCACATTTTCCTCACTGAAAATACAAGTAATTTTGACTCAGAAAATTGCCCCAATCCTGTTAAAAATGTAACATTTTATCATTATTACTGTTAAATAGGGATGACAGTAGAAAATCTACCACAATAGTAGAAACAATGCATATTCTTGCTTTTTGCATTTTATGCAAAAATCCCATGACTACTTTGTGTCAGGAAGCTACTTGAAAGACTTAGAAGAAAACAAGCAATTCTCTCCCACTCAAAAAAAAAAAAAAAGATATTCAGCATCAAAGTATTTTACAGAAGTATCATGCCTTCCCCAAGGTTCCCACAAAAATAGTGTCTTGTTGAAACTCAAGGTTTAATGAAGTTAGTGACAATTACAGTATTATTTTTCAGCTCTTATAATTCTGGACAGAAAGCACTCAAGTGTTTCTTTTCTAACCATCCATGGTTGTTTCTGACATACATCTAGACAAACAGTAGCACCCTCTCTGCATGCTTCAATGTTGAATGCAAAATTTAATTCCAGGGGGCTCTCTGAGTTGCAACAGCATTAAAGAAGCAAAACAGACTGTTCATCTTTCTCAGCTCTAGCCAACTTCTGGGTTGGGTTGAAAATAATCTCCTGTGCAGGAAAACTAACTTGAAGAGCAGAGCTGAACTTTCAGATACAGAAATGGTTTTGCAAACAATCACAGAAAATTACCTCGTTAGTCCGATTCACAATTTGTGAAATGTAACATGCCATAGAAAGTTTGTATGGTATTATACTAAAAATATTGGTTTAATATTTTATACAGGTAAACAAATTTTTGTAGGTAAAAGTTCTTTTAAAAAACCAGATAGCTAGACTCACAGAATGCAGTGGGATAAAAGAGGAAGGAGGAGCGGTCAAAGCTTGCAATGGCCAGAGCCACAGCACCACCATATTAAATTAGTTTTATATTGATCTGATTCCATTCCTATACCATGAAAAATCTGAAATAGCACCAAATAAGATTCAAAGTCAAAGCTATTTTGATTTTTCAAAGTATTTCTTTGATGTTATGTGTACACAAGGCTATTTGAAGGTAAACTGCAAAGACGATTAACAGTGGAAAAGAGATTATTTCCTTTTCTATTATAAACAGTCACTTGTAAGAATGTCCTTTATACAATGGAATCAGCATTTTTGGTTTGTATGCATATGTATTTCTGAACATCAGTGCCTGTAAAACATCAATATCCACATCTTTAAGTGCTGTATTCCTATTTTAAGAGTTGAATTAAAAATTCTTATGCAAATAGCAATCACAGAGTATGTGAGTGTGTATAGACTGACTGACAGATAAGTAAATGTTACCAACTGTAAGAAGTACAATTTTCACATTATGTCTAAAACACATGAATTTTTAGAGTTACCTATTACCCTGAGGGAAAACAAAAGTAAGATCAGTTACTTTTTGTAAGTGGTCTAGTGATTTCAAATCTAATTTTTCTTTGAGTAATTCATGAACTCATTTTTTTCCCCCATGTGTTTGCTGTTTGCAAATTATTCACTGAAAAATTTATATGAAGAAAATTCACCCTTAGGGTTTGTCTTCAAGCTTGTTTGCTTTCTCTGCTCCCTATTATCCAAATTATATGAGCAGGTTCCAAAGTCTCACCATTTCTACTCTGTAAGTGAATGAGCCAAACTTTATGTAGCTATATCCATACGCAAAAAAAAACCCTAACAAATCATGAACAGTCAGTTCTGTTTCCAAGTGAAAAGTGATCTTCACCTTTAGGAGCTGATGATATTCTCCTAGAAAACACACCAAGGATTGTGACCAAACTCACTAACCACAGCAGAGGGGCTAACAGCATGATTTATCAAAAGGCAAATCCCATTTCAGACATATACAGCAGGTACAATGCTACATGAGACTCTCCAAAATGGCATTCCTGAAGTCTAGAAGCACATTCCAGACCACCAATCTCTCCATGGCAATGGCAAGACAACATATTTTGTATGTATTTTGTATTTTAAGCAGTTGGTTAGCATCACTTTGACCCCATAGTTCTTTTGTGCAGTAATATTTACTGCTTTACTGTTCAAATGGTAAACAAGAAGATACAATACAAAATAAGTGCATCACACTCTCCAAGAGCTTCTCAAAAGTTAGTTTCTAAGACTTACACCCAAGCTGAGGTAGAGAGTGATCAGAGTAGGAGAACTGAGTAGAGGCCTCAGAATAGACAAGCAGGGAGCAAGGGGACACAAAGAACACACACTGTTCTAAGCTGGGATTCAATTAAAATTCAGGTTAGCTGTTCAGGAAGACTTGACTGGGAGGCACTGCACAGACCAGCTTATCTGCTACATTAAAGGTAGGATCCTGCCTTGCTGAGAGCACTACGGCCCCCTGGAGCCTGGGAAGCAACAAGCACTCGGTTATTCTGATGTGAAGAGCGACAGCAACTCCCAATCTGCTGCATTAAGCTGAAAACATCCAGCACTTGACAGTGTTATGATCACCAGGTGGAAAAAAACCATTCTTGGGCAGTGCCATTTCCTTCTCACTGGATCTCACAGCTTTCCTTTTTTCTTGGTCCAAACCCAGATTGCATCAAGGAAGAAAATTACTTTCAGGATACTTTTATGGAAATAAACCAACTTTATGACCTAAATGTTACACACTGAGCCAGACAAAATAGCCACATTATATTTTTGTAACTTTTTTCTCTTTTGCATAGCAGAAATTTTTACACTGGAATCATGTAATAACAGCAATATTGACTTCCTTTTCAGTCTACAGAAGATTAACAGTCCCTTGTGGTTTATATTGACCCTGGATTTGCTCTTACCGATATTTACCTCTCAGGTCAATGAATCTTAATGCTGAATACAACAGAAGTCAATACTTGCTTATTACAGTTAGAGTAATAATTACTGAGAAGGGATATGAACACTAGATTGGTGTCTGCAAACACTGTCATAGTAAAGGACACTGTCAAGGTTTCATCACGTCTGTCTTTTTTCTAGTAAAACCTGTCCTACTTAACAAAAATATGCCATTTGAAGACTCAATAATCAAGTCTGCCACAATAACAGTTCTGGCAAGCATCTTTTTTAATTTAAGACTTATGCAAGTATTCAGAAGTGTATAAAAAACAAGTGCATAAGCCTAGACTTTGTCAGACTACTCTTAATTTTTAATTGCTTTTCTTAGAAGAGGGAAAAGAATTGTTGTGGGATTTTTAAGAGTTGTTACAAATTTTAGGATTTAATTCAAGTTTCCTCATCTATAATGTCAAGAGCTAGTCCCTCAAGGCATGCAGTACATTTACTCTACTGTTCCCATTTAAATTTATTTTAATGATAGACTAAAAACAGCTCCAGACTCAGTTCTTCACAAATTTCTAATTAGAGAGCCCAGAAATCTAGCAAGGTATTATCTTTGCAGTTCTAAAACCAGCAGAATTTTCCAAAGTCCATCCAAAATGCATGCATACGTCCAAATCCTGAGGCAGGAGGATACAAAACAGCAAGCATATTGTGGAGGAAAAGTGTTAGGGAAGAAGTATAACTCTTCAGAAGAAAGGTGAGATAAGCACATAGCTTTGACTACATATGTGGCAAATAAGCAGGCATTCTCAGTTTGCAAATCCTGCCAGCAAGATTTGTCTTCATTGTGCAGATAAAGCACACTGAAAAATCTAAACTCACTCATGTTTTGTTTCACTAGTAAGATATCACGTGTCTTAAAGCCACAGACAACAGCTAAACCTCTATTAGACATTCCAACTCCATGCATTGGCTGGATGCAAATTCCAATTAGCACTATCAAAATTGGTATTTTCCCAGATTACTTGTGTGACAGACACATTCATCTCTGAGGCATTCAGTAATACTTGCCTCTTAGCCCACTCTTTGTGTTAATGCAATTCAGCCAAATGACTGAGAAACAATATGCTTCACAGCTGCGTTTGCACGAAATTAAGATGTATAAAGCACTGAAGCTTTAAGCCAAAGTCTCCAACATATCTTTAAGAAAAACCCACTTCTCAACTGCCTTAAATTTTAGTATCTACAGAGGTCATTCAGTCTACATTTAGCCTCAAGGTCCTCTGATAGGCAAGGAAATTGTATATGGCTGCACTGGATTTCTCAGGAGGTCAGATACCCTTGCAGAAACTTCTGTGTTTCTGTAAGGACTGGTGGTTGCCTTTTTGCTTAATAACCTGCCCACTCTTCACTCTTTTTACTAGGGGAATAATGGGGTGTTGCTAAACTGTTTGTTATAGTTACACATAAAAGTTCAGAATAGATTTTTCTAGTCAGTTAACAATATTCTTGAGGGAAAACATAAGGTAGCATAATTATTAAAGAGCACTCTCAGTAATACTCACATCTTTATTATGTCAACTCTTTGCTAAAAAAAAAAAAAAGAATTAAGATTTAAAGTAAAAGCCACTTACATTTGTTTCTTTCCAGAACCAAGCCATCTGCCTCAAATATACTATCAACCCCTACTAGATGAATTCACACGTTTTTTAAAGCCCTGGAGTAACCATTAGAATGGAAATTGGACACTACTTGTCATTTGCAAAGCTTTCTTAACTGGAGAGACTTCCCATTTGTTCAATTAAATGTTTGTATGTGCAATACACTTTATGAAATTTATCCCAAAACACTGAAGACTGAAATAATATTGGAGGCAGATGGCACAGCTGTTCCATTTAGAGAGCGATCCTCAGCACTACGTGAAGTGATGGACAGGACTGGGAAGGAGGCATGAAAACTTGGTCCTGTGAAGAGCATTGTCCATGGATATTAGCAATAAGCAAAATATTTAAGCTCCAATATTCTTTCCTGTATCATGTGTAGCTTCTTGACTCAGTTGGATTTATCCGGTTATAGCATATTAATTCAAGTAGTCAGCCACCGAAACCATGTAAAGTTTGCCCCTAAGAGATTATATTCTTCTGCCTTAAGAGCTAAAGGAGTCTGAAAACACATCTGACACATTGAGACAAGGAAGCACATATCTGTATGGGCTGATGAGGCAATGTACATGCAGAATAGACAAAGATACCATTGGGAATAGGGAACCAGTTCAAGCTGCTAATTATTTGCATGCCTCACATAGAGCAGAAATCATTGCACTGTGCTCTCCAGATGCTGCAAATCTCAAGATGCACATCCAGAGCTCATAATTAAAACTGGTAAGTATTTTCACTGAGGAGAGGGAGGGAAAAAAAGACAGAAATATCCTAGCCAGTCTGCATCTATTTTGAGATTTCTGGGGAGTTGGCCTGTTCTACCAACTCAGTATCAGGAAAGTCAACTTTTCAAAGAAAAGGGCATGCAAAATACTTCCTCAGAAATGTAAGATTTGAAAGAACCTGATGAGAGTACTCCTTCTGCGCAGCATCAAGACAAGGGCTATGGATTCAGTAAATTAAATAAGTAAAGAAATATGATATTTTTTAAAATTGGATTTCCAGTGATTCTGACATTAGATCACAGAGAATAGCTGGGAATAGAATTAAACCAAAAAGGTGTGGCAGTAAAAGCACTGTTTTACCGGGAAACAAGGAATGAGAATCACTGTCCTCCAAAAGTCAGCACTTAGCTCTTAAAGGGCACGTAACAGAACTGCTTAGGGCCAGAAGTCAGATCCCCATCCACACATCCCCATCACCACAGGTGGGCAATGACCCTAGCTTTGCAGGAATGCTATTTCCTCTTGGTAGTTTTAGCATCATGACAACAGTTAAAAACAGTTACAAGCTATGAGGCCAAACTCAGTTATGAAAAGACCATAGAACACCATAAGACAAGTCTCATCGACTCTTTTCTCCTTTGCTTCCCTCAGCCTATTCTCTCCCTGCTTTCCTCTTCAATCCTGGAGTCTATAAGAGACTTTACAGCTGGAGTGATGCTGGAAACTCTCTGTGGCAAGAAAAGTTTGTTTCGTATGGACTGTCAGTGAGACAAAGGAAGTTCTTTGTAGTTGCCATGCATCCATGAACTGATAGGGGAGAGAATGTTGAAAACCCTAAAAATACATAAAAGTTCACCAGAAGCATCCATAAATATTTGCCATGTTCAAATAGGTTAAGCTGGAGACTATCACAACTAATATCTTAAGAACTGTTAGAGGCAAAAAAACCCCAAAACATTAAAACAAATATAGAAGGTGGGACAGCACTTAAAATGTAGCAGTGTCAATCATTTAATGTGTCAGCAGAGGGGCACTAGGTCATATGTTCAGTAGCATATTAGTTTTTAAAAAACATATTTCCAACCTGGCTGGTTCAGCATAAATTCCTCCCTCCCTAATCAACTTTTTACCACTGGCAATCTTAAAAAAACCACACCCCAAGGGACAAATTTCTAATGTTTCAATCTTGCTTTCCAGGCACTTACAACAATTGCAGGGGCAATTTTAAAATAAAAGAAATAAGTTCCTAGGACTCAACCTCTTCTTTATATGCAGGAAAATTTGGCTGGGCTAGAATTATTGCAAACTATATCACCATGGAGAAATATCTTTAGTTCCCAGCTCTCATTTTCTCATAAGTCATAAGCACATACTGCTGTAAACAGCACAATACATGGAAACTCCAGACAAGATGTGAAGTGTCCTACTTTACTGGTTTTATACACTGGCTCCATTTCAACTACCTTTTAAAAGGTCAATATCCACAAGTGACATCCAACAACTCCAAATACATAACGCAGCTAATTGCAGTTAGTTATTTTCCATCAAAAATATAAATATGGAAGTTAGCACAAGGGCATAAATACACAGCTAATCAGGAGTCCAGCTTCTGCAGAATACCCCTACAAAGCATCAATCAGAGACAGTCTTAAAAACCAGCCAAACCAGAGTGAATTAGCCTGCCTCTTTGAAGCACCACTCCCATAACAGCAATTCTTCATTCTTTCCTGCCATCCATGCAGCTTTCTCATTCCCAGTGGGGTAGACGGTGAAACTGGTTACACTCATAAATACAGCACTACAATAATGACAACTGTCCACTTTTGAATGCTTGTCTAGCTCTTCTCTGACAAGATACCACTCACAAGAGCTTAACAAACTTCAGGGCCCTCCATATATACCCACCTCATTCCAGCTTCTGCTGCTCATTTTTGGAGAAGAGGAATTCTGCTCACATCTGCACAACCACCACGCAGTAAAATGCAAGAGTCCTTTTCTTATTAACAGTCAAATAATGATGACAGATCAGAGCAGAAGCTAGGTAACTTCAGTAGAGGTTATTGGAGAGGTGCTCCATGATGGTCTGGGAACTGATTCAGACAGTATTCCCACCAAGAAGACTTGAAATCCTGCAGGAGATAGAAACCAGTCCACTGACACCTGGGAAATGTTCAGTGGGGTACTGACAGTTGCCTCCTGTATACTTTGCCTGGGAGAATTTGCACTTCATACTACTAAAGTCATGGAAGTGCAAGTAGTTGGAAAGAAATTCTACAGGTTTTTATTCTCCACTTCGATTATCTTCAACCTACTATGTTACCACTGTGTCTGGCAAAATGTACCTCCATTTATTTTATTTTAAACTGTTAATTAAGAGAAAGTTTCAGCTTCTTCAAACAGAACTGAAATGAGATTTTCCCTGCAGGAACTCTAGGTATCAGGGGATAAAAAAGGTAGTAGTTTCGTTTTTTGCTCACCCAGGATTTTGAGAACTCTGCTGGAGCATAACATGCCCCATTTTCCCTTCAAGCTATAGGGTGAAGCCTCAGTACCACAGGAGATGAACAACCTGTTTCTAAAAATTACTAAAAAGCCCTCAAACAATGGCCAGATGTCAGCAACATTCTTGAGCTCTTCAGTGGCACAATATCACACTTCTACAATACACCCCTTTCTGCACACCTCAGACAGCTAAAGAAAAGGGAAACAGCCAAGATGGCTCTTCAGTACACTAACCTTCTGTTACCAGAAGAGTCACTGTCAGCATATGGATGCTATAATTACAGGGACCATAATTATACAGGAATGCTCATAGTTATGAGTTCCAAGCTGGTCCAGAGCCAAGGTCTTAAAGCCATATACATACTCTGACCATAAATACAGAGGTCTGCATTAGTCCATAGGAACAAAGGCATTCCTTCTACCACAGAACACAAGTAAATCACTTGTCATCAGATTCTATTTCACTTTCTGGGAAACCTTAATATCTGGCCTTAGGCTTTTTCATTACTGTCTCTTATAAGGCTAATCACCAGGTTACATTATTGTTGATCCAGCAGCTAGGACTGATACATTAGGCACAATTTTGCCATGCTAGAAATTATTTTGCCCAAAGCACAAGATATAGTTTCTTCCAAGTTCTGATACCTAGCCCCCTTGCTTAAACTTTAAAGTCCCTACTGACCACAATGTGCAAATCCTACTACTTTAGCACAGTACTAAACAGCTCCTACATCAACAAGTTACATAGGCTTTTTATTTAACCAGAAAGATATCTGTAAAAAGGATTAGGTCGATACAGAATTTTAAAATCATTAGCCTGCAGGAGTTCTATACGGGCACAATAAAAAGGAATCAACTTGTCTGAAGTGTTCCACAATAGCAGCGAGAAGTAAAACTCTTTATTGCCCAAATGCATTTTCTAGCTTTTGCCCTTGACTTTATCACAGAAAGGCCCCAAGCTCAGGACCATTCCCATTTGCCAGAGGCTAAAGCAACTTTTAAGTCCTAGACTTCTCATAAATGATCGGTTCATGCCTTGAACAATGAAGCTGCATGAATTTTGCATGTATCCTCAAGCATTTTACTTTAATCCAAGAATAACAGTTCCACTTCAAACCATGTTAAGCTGAATTCCCTTTTTATCACCCATACAAAATTGGTGCCAGAAGATTAGATAAGTAATGAGCAGGAAAAAGGAAATGGGCACAAAATTATACTTAAATCACTACCTATAAAGAATATATAAATTCCCTTACAACAAAACACCAAATTTTCTAAACTAAGTTAAATAACTTCTTAAACCTATTTTACATGTCCTCAGAACATTCCCAATAAAGTAAGCAGGACAATATATATATATTTAAACATTAGTTAAATAACAGAACTTATCACTGTCACTGAGATAAGGCTGTGCTTAAAAATTAGTAGCTCAGTGCATCAAACTATTGAAAACCTTGTTCTAACCACGAGAATTAGAAACTTTATTCTGAATAGCAGAAAAGTGCGAGAACAAAACTGATGATGCCTGACCCACAGTGGCTTGCATCTGACCCCCATTCTTCACCTCTTCTCTCACTAATCCTGATTTTAATTATCTACAAATTTGTACTTACTAAAAGCTAGCGCTTAATTTATCTGTGGAAATTCAAATTATCTCATGTTAAAATAAAGTTTCTAAAAAGGACAGGTTTGTCAGCTCTTAATAAGATTGTTATTATTCATAGTAAGTGTAGTTGAAAATGCATTAATAGCAAAATACTTCCTTTTATTTCCAGAGAACAAAAGGGAAGACATGGTTTGCTCGTAAGTTTGTAGTTTGGGACAGTTTGCAGACAAATCTAGAATCCTTGCAGTCCTACAGAATCCTGCTTTAAGAGACATGCAGTACATCCCAAAGACGAAACAACCAAGCAAAGAAACATAACCTTGAGCTTTTGCTGCTTTTGCAGATGACAGTATTCAGAAGGGCTCTACAAGACTACATTTTCCATCAATATCAAATGACAGAATTAGTCATGTCACAATCGCATTTGAGATGGTCACATACTAAGCTACTCAAGGGTTCAGTAAGAATTTGGGGTAGAACTGGTGAGTAAATAGGTCAGATTTACTCTGTCAATGACCAAGCTTTCCAGTTCACCTAAGGGATGGTCTAAATCACATCGTAAAGAGGAAAGAAAGTGTCTAAAACCTAAAAGCATGGAGAGTTACTCAAGTACCTAGAGTGACAGTTATGTAATGAGCTCCTCCAAAGACTGGAGAGCCAATTAGAAAAACAGCACTTGACTTCATAAGGACCTCTGTATGTTCAAGAGAAGGAGGAAAAAAAATAGGGCTGGGAGATCATTTAGTTCATTCCTTTTCCAAGGTTTGGAAACTGGGCTCATCTGGACAGAATTAGCAACTGCTTTCCTATTAAATAAGCCTGTTCATATAGTCTCCCTATCTCAGGAAGCCTCTAGTGCTTTGCTCTCAAGCACCAAAACTCTTTCTGCAGACATCACCCACACATACTTTGCTGCAACTTAATCAACTACTTCTTGCCTGACTGCCACAGCAGCTGACTCACTACCTTTTCTTACTCCCTTTTCTCCAGAGGCCTGTTATAAACTCATCTTCTGCCACTGTGGCTTTTTTTTTCTCAGAAGTGAGTGGCCCTACCTCACTTTGCTTTAACATCAAACAGTAACTAAAATCACTGCTAGATCTGACTGGCCACAGAGAGGTGGGAGCACAGCCATGCTGACCACAGAAGCATCTCGCAGCACAGTCAGAGGCCTTTCTGCTCACCATCTTGACTCCAGCCTACATCAGTGGAAAGGCTGCTGCTCTAGCTGCTTCTTTTTGGAGGCCTTGGACCAAACCTCCCTCTGCAGCCCTGACTAGGCTCTGACAAACCTATGAGAGGTCTGAAGAACAGGCCACATGAGGAGCAGCTGAGGGAAGTGGAGCTGTTCAGCCTGGAGAAAAGGAGACCTTGTCACTCTCTAAAACTACCTAAAAGGAGGCTGTAGAGAGGTGGAGATTGGTCTCTTCTCCCATTTAAGAGTGGATAGGACAATAGGAAATAACCTCAGGTTGCATCAAGAGAGGTTTAGACTGGATTTCTTCATAGAAAGAGTTAAATATTGGACAGGCTTCCCAGGAAAGTGGTTATGTGTTCATCCCTGGAGGTATTTAAAAGATGCACAGATGTAGTGCTTAGGGACATGGTTTAGCAGTAACTCGGCAGTGCTACATTAACAGCTGAGTTTGGTGATCTTTAAGAGGTCTCTTCCATCAAAAACAATTACTTGATTCTACATCTGAGTGCAAACTTATCAAGTTTTCTGACAACAGCAAAGAGACTCAGGTTGTGACAGAGGATGTTTAGGTTGGATATCAGGAGAAATTTCTTCCCTGAAAGAGAAGTAAGAATCAGAAGAGTCTGGCCAGAGAAACAGCTGAGTCCCCATCCCAGGACATGGCAGCAAGGGATGTGGCCTAAGTAGTGGACTTGTGAGTGCCAGGTTTACAGTTGGACTGGATGACCTGACAGCACCCAGTATTTGTTCCTGTGAGACTTCAGGGGCTTCCTCTCCCCCCTTTCTGACTGGTTGACAGTTTTCTGGGTCCCCATTCTTGCCTTGTTGAAACACAGGAATGACACAGCCTCACCTCCTGTCCTCAGGTTCCTCTCCTCCATCCCCTTGCAAAGAGGATGGAGAGCAGCTTCACCAGAGCATCTACCACTCCCTTAGCACTCCTGGCTGCATCCCACTGCATTTGCACCTGTCAAGTTTGCCTCATCTAACCCCATCCTTCTTGACTAAGGAAGAGTCTTCCTTCTTGCACACCCACACTCTCCAGGGTCTGGGATTCCAGAGGACCAGCCTCAGAAATCAGCAGAAAAGAATGAAGGACAGAAGGCATTCACTAACTCCCCTTTCTCTACTTCCTTCTCACCAGGGCACCTGCTTTATTCAGCAGTGGGCCCACCTTATCCCCAGTCCTTCTTCCGCTCTTGGTGTACTTGAAGATGCTCCTCTTTACTGCTCTTGGAATTAGATTTGACAGGGAATGTTAAGTGTGTTTTCCTTCTTGCATCCCTGCAGGTACTGAAAACATCCCTAATCCTCCCAGGTGGCCACTCCCTTTTTTCCCTGAATACTTTCTTCCTCCACTGGAAGCTTTCCTGAAGCTCCCTGCCCATCTATGCAACTCTTCTGCCTCCTTTGCTCCATTTCTTACTCACAGGCACGCACCCACCTCAAGCTTGGATGAAATGGGGCATGAACACCAAACAGTACTCTTGCAGCTTCCTACCTTCTAGAGCTGTAGCCCATGGCACTCCTTCAAGCAAGTCTTGGAAGAGGCCAATGTCTGCTCTCCCCAAGCCAAGGGCTGTCATTCTCCTTTTTAGCCTGCTTCTTCAATGCAGGATCCTCAACTCCACAACCTCAAGGTCACTGCAGCCCCAGTGACCTCCAGCCTTCTCACATCTCCAGTTCCTCCTTCTTTCTTGCTGTAAGGTCAGGTCAGGCTCTTCTCTCAGATAACACAGGACATAACAAGAGGCCTTAAGTTGCTCCAGGAGAGGTTTAGGATAGACATTAGGATAAAACCACTTCACAGAAAGGATTCTTGAACACCGAAACAAGCTGTTCAGGGAAGTGCTGGATTTGCCACCTCTAAAAGTATTTAAACGAGGAGCAGACGTGGTGCAGAGGGACGCGTTTTAAGTGTTGGACACCCAAAGACTTCGGGAGTTCCATCCGACCTGCACAGCTGTCCCGAGCAGAGATGCGGCCGCCCCCGCCGCTCCCCGCTCAACCCCGGCCCCGGGCTGGCCGTGGCGGAGCCGCCGCCTGCCTTGTCGGGCAGCTCCTCCTGGCGGCCGCCCCTTACCTTTTCCGCCGCCTCCCCCGTGTCCCCGCCGCACCGAAACCCTCGCTGTTTTGGGTTGCCCTCCTGCCCCCTCCTTGCACAGCCAAAGCCCGGAAGTCCCCCCAGAGTGGGACCTCTGGTGTCCATCGCTCCGCAGCGAGGTTTTTAGACACCCTCCATCCGCAGCATGCTCCTCCATAGAGTTACGGGCGAGGGAGGAGGGCTGCGAGTCACCCTAGTTACTCGAGGCACTGAGTAGCCCCCGAAAGAATCGTTTGGAGGTTGAGCAGCTGAGGAAATTCAGCACCAGGCAGCTGTGGGGGAAACTCTGTCAAGCAAAGATGGATTGCGCTAGTGCGAAGGTGTACTTGCAAATGGAGAGGGGAAAGAAGAGGAAAAAGAAAATCCCCCGAGGTTTAAAAATGAGGAAGGATGGAGATAGCACCCACCTCAAATAAAAAATTATGGAGACAGCCCACAGAAACACTGTAACAGGAGGATGATGGGTTTCTGGTGTCACTCTTGACAGGTGTTTAGTCTATTGAAGATCTCCTATTGCAGAGAGTGCAATTGCTCAGCAGAGAGTCCCTCTTCCCATCCTTTCCATCTTAATCACTACAGATTTCTCCTAACATCTTACCTAAATCGCTGCTGCAGCAATTCAGGTCCATCAGGTTTCATCTTACCCACCACAGAGACAGAACAGATCATTTCACTCCCCTACAACAGCCTCTAGAGGATTTAAAGACATGCCATGACAGAGAAATAGCTGTTTTCTAAGTCAAGCACCAGCAGTTGCCTGATGCTGTCACAGGTTCTGTTGCAGGTTCCACTTTTCAGGTGCCCAAACCTGCTTTGGTGTTCTCTGCTGAGTGCTCCCCAAGAGAACACATCTTTCCAGGAGCATCTTACACAAAACAGCTTATAGCTGGCAGAACCAGAACACAGTAATGCTGAAAAGAAATACTACTTTGAATGTTTATTGAAGTGTAATCTCTTCCACTCTGTGCTCCAGTAATACATTCGCCTCTTTTCTTAGTAGCATGGCATCACTGACTTGTATGCTGCTTGCAATACATTACCATCCCCTACATCTTCCTTGGTAAAAGAAACTGGAGTTATTACCATTCCCAGAGTTATACCCATTGAGCTGCTCCACCATCCCATTTCTGTGGAGCTGCTGAAGTGGAGTCCTTGTTCCTTCCATCCTATGCTATTTCTCTATTATACACATGATCTTCCTGATTTCACAAGCTATTTTCTATTTCCAACCTCCTGTTCTTCTGAGCCAATGAATTTTAACAAGTAGCAGCAAATTTAACAATTTTTGTCTTACTAGCAGTACAGGCTCCAGAATACACCCTCTGTAAGTCCTCCTCCCATTTTTGTAGCAAACCATTGACAAATACTGTGAATTCTATTTTTCTCTGTCTCTGCACCTGTTGCATTGCTGCCTTCATCTAAGACACTTCTCTGTCTCATGAAGTTGACTGTCTTGACTCGAAAGTGTCCTACACAATCTCTTGAGGTCCTTCTCCCCTCTGCATAGTATACAGTTCTATGATCCCATAGGTAACCATTGTTCAGGGGTAGTCGATACACAAGTGAGTTACCCTGAGGTTTTCTGGAAATATTGAGTTGTCAGGAAATCCCATTGTCTTAAAAACTTTGATAGCAGTAACACTAATTCTCCTTTTCCTTGCTTCTTGCAATGCTGCCCACCTCTCCTAGTGGTACATACTTCATTAGAAAACATCAATATTGCCATTTCCTTTTACCAGTACTTCAACCTACAGATATGTGTAAAGGAGTACAATCAAAACCTCAGCGTAAACCAGAATTCTTCAAAAAGCACATAGTGCTAAGTGGGACCTCTCTTGTTTTCTGCTGACCAGTTTCCTCAAGTACAAAGTTTTGGAATTGTTTATCAGAAGTAAAACTCAAAAGCAGGTATTCCTTGTGCAAGAAATGCTGTCAAAGACAGCCATTCTCCCATATTCACTTTCCGTGAGAGTCTCTTAAATTAAGTCCTTCTGATAAAAAAAATGCAGGTAAAAACTCTCTTCCTTTCCCTTTGACTAAGGCACTTGGAAGGTATAGGCTTCCTGATCTCCCTATTACATACTTTCCTAACAAGTATTCCTCCCATCACTTGATGGTACTACAAAAATATTAGTATCCAAAGCTTTGTCTTATTTAAAGCAAATAAATGGTGGGAACAACCCCACCAGTTGACCATCTAATACTATAGAGGTTAACTGGGGGAATAGGTATAAAGCAAAGGCCTTATCCTTCTAACCTTTATGTTGAAAGCAAACTCACCTTTGAGCTCATTTTCTAGCCAGTAAGTACTACAGCCATGACTTAAAGGTATTTGGCTACATACAGTTCCATTGATCTGTGTATTGCTGCTCAATACTGCCTAATAAACCACACTATATAGAACATTGCCTTTTGTTTAGTTTCTACAGCAATTGTGAGAGACCAGTAGCAGAAGCATGACTGCAGACATAAAATTGGTATATTGGCATTAGTTCTGAAATGGGTGAAAGCATGCTGTTTAATTGCATGTCTTCCAGAGGTTATGTACTACCACCTGCATGTGTATTAAAAATATGTAATAAAAAATGCTGCTGAAGAGGAGTTGTCTTGCATGGGCAATAGCCTTTTCTCATAGCAGTCTGATTTTGATTGATATCAAGACACCACAGCCATTGCTGTGGGGGCCTTCACTAACAGTAAAATATACCAACAAATAAAATCAGCAGTTATTATATAGAGTAAATGGCCTCTTCAGCCTGCTGTAATGATTACATTCACTCACAACAATAAATTATCATAACGGACACCCAGAGCTAGATCCTGGCACATAAACTAACTGTGCAAAACAGGCACATAACTGGCTTCAGCAGCTGGCTAAAGCTTTTCTCAAGAATACAACAAGGAAAAGGGATGGAAAATCAGCACTCATGGCTGCCTCCCACCTTGGAGCCTCTGTGGAGGAACAAGGATCAGGACAAGGTACACCAAGACCCCAACAGCTCCTGCAATTCATTGTTTAGCCCCAAGCAGCAACAGTCAAGGACCACTCATCATGTTCCTCCAGCTCCTTTTCCTGTCTGAGGTCTTCTGAACATATGTCTTAAGGCAAGAAAATGCTGTGAGTTTAGAGCTACTTTGGGAGTAAGTTTCTCCCAGGCTCTGTCACTGAACCAGTTTTACTTAGCTGAAAACATCCCTTAGAGCAAGCTGAGAACAAAAGCATTCATCCCTCATCATGGGAAACACCACTCCAGTTTTAGTTGCTTCATCAGCACTTACGCAGTAGGGCAATAATGGGACAGACTGATGGGACATCATTTTATGATTATGTACTCTTTATTTGGAGCTTCCCCCCCTTTTTATCATTCAGTTGCTTCCAAGTGTTGTATTTGGCCATGTCCAAATGCAAAGTATTAAAGTCCAATGCGATATCTCCGTACGCAGTTTGAAATATCCAAAATCACTTCCCTCATCCTTCAACCTGACAGAGAGATATAAAGGAACAGGTCAGAAGCTTTCCAGCTGGGGCAGACCTGGGGATGCTGCAGCGACGGGAGGACTGGGCTCTGCCTTCGGTGCTGTTCTGCTGCCATCTGCAGGGCCTGGCTCGGCTGCAGCTCTCTCATGCTTTACTGATTCCTCCTGACACCCAGCAGAGCAAACCCAGGGTAAAGGTTAGCTCGGACATGAAGCATATGCCAAAATGTGCTGAGGGTCACACCAAGTGCTCCTGACCCACCTTGGTAACAGGGATGCTTCCCAAGATATAAGGAATTCTGGTTTTAATCAGACACCAGCACACAAGTGAGTCCTTGCAAAATGTTCAGTTTGACTTTGCACTGGGGCAGAAAACAAAGGCTTTTCTGGGGGTCCCTCATCCCACCTCTACAGAGAGAGCAGGTTGTGAGGGCAAAGATCAGTCATCAGCTTGGACTTCACAGAAACAGCCTGTAGGACTTGCTGCCTCTGAAAATTAGAGGACCGCCATGTTACCTAGGAGAGGCTGAATCATTCTATTTACATTTATAACATTTTCAGCTCCACAAGCTACAATAAAGGTTGGAACAAGATAATAATCAAATTTCATGCTTTACTGCACAGGCAGATCACCCTTGCAGAGTAGGAAGCGTTTCTCATGCATAGCTCTCTCCACACTTTGTACAGACATGCTACATTTTAAGGTGTTCATTTTGTTTCTTTGCCTTTCCCTGAAGCATCAACTAATATAGAAATCAGAATATCAGATGAGTTTAAAGAAAAAAAAAAAAAGATCAGAGCTAGGAGAGAAAAAGTAAATGTAACCAATCTTGGGTCAGTTAGAGAACTTCAAAGGTACTAGTTTCTTGCTACAAAATAAATTGGATTTTGAGTTTGTGCCTGTGAAGAACAGATATGCTAGAAAACACTGTTCAGACAAGAGTCTGCTTTCATATCTTATACCCTATTTTTCTATCTTTTTTGCCTTGCTCAGATCCTTCTCCTAGCTGATAGGCATTACGCATACACACCAGCAAAGCTGATTTCATCCTGCCTCTCCTGAGCATCTATCTGCACAGAAGAGGCAGTGGGAGCACATTGTCCATTCACTTGGAAAAGCAGCTCCATTAGGAAGCCCAGACAAGGAGGCATTTCTCCTTGTTTTCCAGTTACCATCACATTTGAGTCTGTCATTTGAATACTTTTGGATCGAAAACCTCTTGCTTTTCCTACATATGAAAACTTTTGCCAAGCAACATCTTAAAGCTCTAGGAATCAGTTGGGAAATATTTTTATGGCTAAGATACAATTTAGTACAAATTAGTGCAATTTCATCCAAGCCAGCATTTAACCAGTTATAGATTTTTAGAGGTATCTGAGATATCACCATTTCCCAGTCTCATTGCAACCAAAAATAGTGGTGCTAGCAAGTGTCAACATTAGTATCTATTGAACTGCGCAGGCAAAATCCAGAAAGGTTTTCCCTTTATTCAGCACTCGTCCCAGCACAACTTTAAAAGCAAGGATGAGAGTGCTTCAGTCTAAAGAAAAAAAAAAAAAAAAACAACAAACCAAAATCAAACTCAGCTATTGGAGTCTTTCCAGCACCCTTAAAGAGCAAGGAAGAACAAAACTTTTTCCATCTTCTCTACCATTTCACCTTTCGCCAGAGGTGACTAACTTTACCCAGATACAATCCATATCAGACAAGGACAAAGGAACAGATTATAAATTCAAGCATTTGCTTTATGAAGTAAAAAAAAAGTCAATTGACCTGGGAAAAAGCCTTGGGATACTCAAGGGCAACTTTTAGAAACACTAAGTGTTATGGAGTGTAGTTTTAACACTTCTGGAAAGGCACACATCTAATCCTCACAGTGCATATGCAGGTATACGTTGTTGAGCACAATCACATGAAAGAAGAATCTGCAATGAGAAAACCAGGGGCTAAGTCACCATGGCTAACGCAGAGATGGAAGAGGAGTCAAAGTCTGATTTATTTGCCTCATTTCTCTTTTCAGGAGTAAGGAGGGCTCTCCCTAGCTGCTGAAGTGCTGAAGTACTGAAGTGACACAGGGCTCTGGGTGGAGAAAGGGAGAGCTTGAGTTGCAGCAGACCTTATTCCAAATTACTTCAGACTTTTCTGGGCCAGCTGCACGCATGACTGAAATGCTCACAAAGCAGCTGCTTAGCTACATCATATTAATATATAATCAGTGCCAGTTTCAGCTTTCCTCAATGTGCCAGGCTGTCATTTGTGGTTTTAAGCAGAAAAAATTGAGTCACTGCTGAAGCAGGAACAGATGCCTTGAAGGAAAATAACCTACAAGTCAGGGGCACAATGGATAGCCATGGAAGGCAAGCTCTGCACCAGCACAATTTTATAGTTTGCTCACACTTGTGACTCAGCAACACAGAAATGTAGAATAATGGAAGCTTCCTACTGCAAAGGATGTTTTGCCCTTAATGACCACTAGTAATAACTTCATTCTAATGATACCATAGTATATAAGCACTTCAGAGTTGCAAGCAAGAACAGATGTGAACACATCTACAGGACTATGAGAAGAAATACTACACACACACAGTTACTTCAAACTAAATGCAAAACCAAAATGCAGCTTGTTCCACCTTACCTGCCACATGCTTCTGTGGCTAGGGATTGAAATGAAAGACAACAGGTAGATGGATCACTGTTAACACTGCTAGTGCTCGTCACTTAAGTCTGTAGTTCAGGGATGGGCAGCCTGTAGGGTACACAGGCACAGGTGTGCCAGTGCTTGCGTTGACACCAGATACAGGATAAGTGGGATTGCTTCTGTAGTTTTCTTGTGGAGGGCGATGGATCCTTCTGTAATCCAAGTGAGATTGGCTGGATATTCTAAAACATCTTGACACCCACCCTGGGCTGACTACAACTCAGATTGTAGAACATCTTACATGCATGGGGAGGGATCAAAAATCCTTCAAAATGGAGTGGTAAACACTAAACCTGTTGTGATCTAGTATTTATTTTATCCTTATTTGAAAGATCTCACCTAATAGAGCTTCTAGTTTACTGAAAACTTCTACTGCATATTCAACGAACATACCGGTGCTTTGGCAATGAGACCAAATGGTGGCACAATTTTTAAAAGTTCACACATGCCTTATAGTGGCACAATGCTGCTTGATCTCACCTGGGGGGCTGCATGATAGCAAGCAACCTTGTTATCACAGCACCCATGTAATTTTCTTGCGCAGATTTGGGGTCTTAAGAAGGAGCATTGAGTATCCTAAGGGATGAGCACCCTAGCAAGCCCTGTCTCCCAGTATCTGATATTAACAGGCCACTAGAGGCCACACTCAGCTCACTCAGTACCCCTGCACCAGCGGAGACAAAATCCTTCCTATTAGGAGCATAATTTATTGATTAGAAGACACAAAGCATAAGCAGCTCTGGATATTGCAAGATAACACTGACACCTGGGTCAAGTGGCTGAGAGCAGAACTCAGCAAAGGAGAAAACCTTTGCTGCTCCTCACTGCACATCCACTAACCAAAGATAAGTGGGCACAGGGAGAAAATCCTCATGGCACAAGCACCAATGAGTTATGAAAGTAGCTTTTGGTATCACCAAGATCTACAGCTTGAACTAAGTCACAACAATGTGGCTCAGGCAAAGTATAAGAGGTACATATCATACCCTTACCCTGTCCTTGTACTCCTCCCATGTCATCCACTGTCTATCACTGCTGCAAAACTAGGTGGATGTTTTGCCAATATCTAGATGCCCTCTTCTAGCTATTCTAAACAAGCCTGAGAGTAAAAATATGAAGCAGACAAAGCCTATGCTGCCGATTCCTACCTCCAGAGCGTAATTTCTCCACCTGGACCCATATTTATTTTAAAATTTGAAAATAAAAAAATCAAGTACATGACAGGTGCTCCAAAGAAAAAGCATTGTTTGACCTGGTTTCTTTGCATGGCAGTCTTCATAAGAGGTGAGTGTATCACCTCTTAATGGAAGACAATGGATGGTAATTACATTTAGCATCAGCCATTTCAGCATGCAACAAGGAATAATACTGTTTAATTAAGAAGGTGCTTATTAATCCAAGTTAAAATTTATTATTAGACAGACAAAAAAGTCTCAGTTTATTGGCAAAATCTCACATCACATAGTTGCATTTTGGTCCCACTATCTAATATAAACTGCTGAATATACATTGTAAAGTTAATTAAGCACAAAGTACACCGTTTCTCATTCTGTTATTTTCTGTAACATTTCAATTAAAGACCATCTTGGGCATTTTAAAACCACTATGTGGAGAATTCTGTGCTCTGGTTTGATTAATAATATAATTTGCTTTCAGGGAGTCTCTTCTAGCAGTCAGCCCTTATGTTAATTTTAAAAAATACCCTTAAGTATTCCACAATACTAGATTTGTATCTTGTAGCATGTTTTCATTACAGGTTAAAATATACTATAATGAAAATTATTGCTATAGGTTATGGGGGTATTTTTCACATTAAAAGTGTTGAGAAGTTTTAATTGATGAATCTATAAATTAGAGAATTTAAGTGCATTAAGGCAAGTGTTAGAGATGAAAAAAATTGTTTTAGCAGTACTGAAAGTTTCATGCTTTGTGCCTTCATTTAATACAATTGCCAGCTCCACTTCAAAAGCTTAAAAAAGCACATGACAGCCTTGATATGCCTTATGATAAATATCTGGAGGAAAGGACAACCAAATTCAGTTTCACAAGCCAGATTGCAGCAAAGAAGTGTGATGGGAACAAGGAATGCTGCCTATAAAGCTCAGTGACTTTCACAAAAAGAGCGCTTGCCATGGAAGCAGTCTCTCATCTGTCATGGAAAGAACAAGTAAAAAAAAATATTGCCAGGTGGGAAAGAAATGAAAATATAGCTAATGTCTCAGTAAAGAGCAGAGAGAATGTCCTAAGTAGATAGAATCCTGTGTGCCTCCATCACCAAACTGTTTTGAGGTGCATTGTTTTTTTCTAATAAACTCTATCTTCAGTTGCTTTCCAGCAGCACAAAGTCAGTTCATTGTGAGGATCCATAAGACACCTGTTATCTTTTGTGGTATTACCTGTATTCACTTATTGTCAAGCCTTATCACTGAGACATTGTTTTCCACAATCTTGTCCTCACACATCTACACATTTATATCCCATGAAGTAGGACTGCAAGCTTTTCCTTCAGTCTCCAGTCCCACAGGCAAGTAAGAGTGCTGCCTGTAGCAGCCAGAAGGATTACTGGAAATCACCTGGCCCAAGCTCTGACGTCCCTTTAATCTTCTGCTCTGTACCCACAATGAACACAGGCATGATGGCTCTGCCAGTCTTTCTTCCATACAAAGTGTGAAACATAGGGCCTGTATAAATGACTGCTGAAGATAAGTTTCATCCTTTCCCACATTCAAGAGCTGAGGTAGCATGCCGCTATACTGTGTCTCCTTCCCAAGAGATGCCATTCTGACAGTATAGTGCCACCTAAATGAAGTGTGATTTTTACTTGTTCCTGTTGATTTTCCTACCTATTGGATCAGGACAGTGATTCTAACAACCAAACACTATGTTCCTCCTCAGCTCTAGTCTATCCTAGAATTGGATTGTACCACATAGGAAAGTAGGGATATTCAGCCGGAACTTAATAGCTATAACAGTATCTTTAAAGAGCACTTTGTTCTTGAAGTTCTTCCTCAATAAATTAAACCTCATTAATTCTTGCAGCAATTCAGTCCTGTCAGTACTGATTTCTTTGGGTGTTAGTGGGGTTTTTATTCAGCAAGAGTAACTTCACTTTCATACCATTACCGAAGTGCTGTCCTCTTCAAAAGTTTAAGGGAAGACTAGTTTAGTTACCAGGGGAATTTGATGTCATTTCCATTTAAGTCATAAGTTTTTCCCGAGGCACTTAAACTGATTGCTCAGTCTGTACGCCCATGCAACATCCCTAAAAATAGGGCTGAAACTTCCTTATGAACTTTGTCACCAGAGATGTTTGAAGACTCGCTACCTAAAATGTGAAATCTTTACTAAACTACACAGGAAATCATCTAAGGTGGTTACCTCTTCTCCCTACTCCCCTTGAAAAGAGATATTTAGCTTGCTTTCTTCTTTTCCTGAAAACAGGTTTAGGTCCAAGTTTGACTTCAGTAAAAGTTGACATGTGTGCAGTTTCCAGCACATGATTCCTCAAATTTTAAGCATCACTTACACTGCATTTGATACCTCATTCCTTTCTCCAATGCTTCAGATTCCTAGAACAATACTCCAGAGAGCATAAAGTATGCCTCAGCAGCATGTTTATTGGTAACTAGCTGTCATTTGCTATAACTGACTACATCTAGAAACCAGAGTGAAAGGCTAAAGTACCAGCTTAAAACAACCATGCATTATTTTTCTTCCACACCCAAAATTAGTTTTGTCCTGTGGCAGCAAGAGCTGTGGGGCATACTTGCCTTGTAAAGATGCACTTCACTTCTGTCTGCCAGAGCTTTTTCTCAGTGGCTCTAGTAAAGATGCTTAGGCGTGAGGAAGATTAACTGCCATCATGCCCCAAATCTATTAAGGTCATTGAGGACAAGTCCTGTACTTCAGCCACTCTATGCAAGAGTCTCTAAAAATACATACTGAAGATCTTCTCATTCCTCCAGCCAGGAGAAATGAGAACCAGGAGCTTCAGAGAAAGAGTAACCTACTTAAAATCTCACTTTTTCCCTCACTTACCTTTTCCCTAGCTCCTCAGTTAAGCAGAAGAACCTGTTCTCAGTCACTGTATCTACTCTCATTTTTCTTTTCCAACCATTCATCTCCTTCCAAAACACTGAGAGATATCTAATAGTTTTTATCAAATCCTATTCCAGCAGTGAATCCTATAGATAATGGCAATGCACATTCAGTGTGTATCCAGCCCAGCAGCTTTTCATGATGCAGGCAGCCTCCTGTTTAAAGCTACAAATGGATGAACAAAAAAAAAAAAGCTCACAGAACTTCTGCTTCCTTTTTATCAATGCATAAACCAATGTGAGAAGAGCAGTGTTCAGGAGCACATGTTCCAGCAGTCCTCACACAGTAGGTTTACGCATATATCAACCTTTAAATTTAATCATACATGGCCAAAAGGAAGAAAGTTTTGTTCAGAAGTTGTAGGAAAGATTCAACCATAGAAAGGCAAAGGGCCTGCATTCATGCCCACAGTGCTAAGTGCAATGAGTCGGATTTTGCTTCCCATGCGCTAGAGGTAGAAAGCTTTCCTAGGAAACTGCACTTGTAATCCAAGTGATAATAGGGAAGGAGATGAATGATTTGCTCTGGATTTTCACTTAAAAAATAGAAATTTAATTTTTTTCTGTGTCTACTATGTAATATGGATACCCAAGTATCCCCTATTACGGATTGTTTTTTTACTTTATTACCTGACAAATCTTTGATATGATTGAAGCTAGACATTTTAACCAAGAGCAATCAATCTGAACAAGGTACTGAGCTAGAATAAGAGCTCAGTCACCTAAACACACAATAAAAATTCACAAAAAGCTATAAAGACCTAATTATTGTCAATATTTACTTAAACACATGCCTGCATTTATCCAGCTAGTACTGTATACTTTAGAATGACACAAGTGTTTCCTAGTCATTGACTTCCTACCTGCTGATCCTGTATATCCAGAGACCTGTTCTGCTTTACAAGGTTTGAAGAAGTTTTAAACAGTTCTGCCATTCATTTTATCCTTTGTCCCCTTTCACACCTGCATGAGGTATTTTCTGAAAACTTAGTCTTAGCAGAAATGCCTGCATCTGTTCACATACAGAAGTGTTTGTACATACATAAATGTATAAAGGTATGCACAGCTCCTCACTCCATTTGTGCAAGTGTGCAATTATACACATGCTTTGTCTTAACATTAAAGAACGCTTTATCATCTCTTCCACAATCTGAAACATAGCTGGGAGGAACACCCTTTTTTGACTGTTTCATGTTTCTTGCCAAACCTTTATATTTTATTTGGATGTACAGAACTTCAAAAGAGGAACTCCCCTGAACAGACTCTGTTTTTGGCACCAGATAGAGGTTAGTAAGCTATTAGTATCATTGATTAAAGCTATACTACATAGGCTTTATTTATGTGAGCTTCAGGGGCATTTATGCAGAAATTCTTTTAGTCTGTCTAACAGGATTCCATGTCAGCTTGTATTAGATACTATCTCTACCCAGGTTTCCCTTCTCCCAGAACACCAGCATCATTGCTTTAAATTTACTCTTATTTCCCATAGCCTGGTCCATTGAACCAATCAGCTGAATGCAAAATGAGGTATTTTTCTTCTCCTGAGCCCAGCAATCACTGAAGTCTGTTTTTTCTTTAGGATGTTGCTCCTTTGCAGGATACCCACAAAAAGTACTACTTAACTCCTGTTGCTCTTCTTTCCCACTCCTGTTACCTGTGTGGCCAGCACGAAAATCTCTCACTCTCCTGTTTTTTCCAAAACGAGCTGTGCCTCTCTTCTTGCAGCCCACACTTCCTCTCTAGAGGTAGTTTTTTTTCCCACCCTACCCTCACTAACCTTGCTCCCCCTCCTTAAAGGCACATCCCCACAGTGGGAAAATACTCCCAACCACAGCCAGGTGGCAATTTCCTACACACCTTTAGATTCAAAGCACAGAAACACTTTTCTGTGTGTTAGAATTTATAGTTGTATCTTTTGAGAAGCAAAGTCTGGTCAGAAAGTAGAAGACCACAAAGACCAGGAAGTGAAAAAGCAATAATTAAGACTGGTTGTCTTCTGTGAAACTGAGACAGTGTACCAGCTCATGAAGGCAGACAAAGCATCTAAATTAGTGTTGCTTTCAAGATTTTTTTTGGATTCTAATAAAAAAGAGCAAAGACTTTTCAGGAATATTTCAGTATAAGGCAAGCTAAATAAAGTGGCCACATGATGCCAGCATTGTCTGGGAAATGTGAGGACACTCCAGACTCAAAATACATGGGATTACTTTACTTTCTTTTTCATTCTGATAGAGTTTAATTTTATTCATTATACACATATCCACCCTCCCACTTCTCATTTACTGCAACCTTTTCATGCAGGTTTTTGTTTTGTTTTGGGTTTGTTTTTTTGTTTGTTTTTTTTTGCAGCCTTCTCAGTGAAGGCTGAAGAGTAAGAAAATCATTTTTACATTTCAAATACTACAGAGATCCTGACAGTGAACTTTTCTTGGCCATATTGCAGTTTTCACTCACTCCACTGCTTGTTTCTCTTTTCTGCTTTACCTAAGAAACATTGACTACGACTTTCCTCTTTCACATTCAAGGAGATCCGACAGAGGGATGGGATTTCCACTTCATTGCTCATTCATTTAGCATAACTGATTGAATGTTCAGTATTTTACTGTAGGCCATTACAAATTTAGATCACAGAAAAGGGAGAAAAAAAGATGTTAATTCCTCCAAAATATATAGTTCCCACCACCACCAGTGTATTTCTGCCTTCAGAACTAATCTTTGCAAGAACATCTGATATAATCTTGTTTCCTTCATGAGATCTTGTATTCAACTGAGATGGGCACGCACTTCCGTAGTTTTCTCTTCATTGTCAAAAGGCTACAGAAAGAATAAGAGAATTAGTGACAAAGGAATATCAGGAAAAGCTCCAGCATTACTCAAAGTATTTAGAAAAAACAGGTAGAAAATATGATCTCCAGGACACAGTATGATTTTTTTCATGAATCAGTGGGCTGCAGGGGTAACAACCAGTCTAGCATTCTGCTTCACTAGCCCATGGGCTGTGCTATGGCAACTTCAGTTTCTAGGCAAAGCTCAATCTTTCAACACCAGCATTTTGGTCTCCCTGCTCTCAGACCATGACCTGAAGAATTCAGAAGGTGTCATTACCCTTATGATCAATGAACCTGAGGTTCTGAGATTTTTTACTAAAAGAGCAAACACAAGTCTTTCACAGCAAAGCTCTTCAAGATTTCTCCTCTGTACCCCAAAGCATTTAATTTGTGTGTGCAGATACCCACATTATGCATCCAGTTTCTAGGCAGAAGAATTTTGTCTTATGTTTTTGTGTAAGAGCATTTGAGGTACCTGTTGACTGGCAGATCTGCTTCCCCCACCCAAACAAAATCTCCACCTCCAAGGTTTTAGTTGTCACTTGAACTCCAGACAGAATCATAGTCACCTTCCCTTCCTCACCCTGAACTTTACCCTCACTTCTCACCATGACATACTGAAACAAAGCATAAGTACCTTTACTCCTCCAACCACCAGAAAGTCAGTAGTCAAAAGAGCAGCATTTCACACATTACATGCTTTTGAGAGTAAATACTTGATATGTCAGACTTGGGTGTTGTGTATCATTACTTCTCAAGGAAAAGTATCTCCCTCAAAATCTTCAAAGATTAATTGCAGTCCTTGTCCAGTTGGACTTGCCAAATACTCCTAGTATTCATCTCCCTTCATACCAAGAGAAATATTTCAAATTGCTCAAAACTTGCCACAGCTCTGTAGCCCCAACTCTGATGTCAGTGTAGATCTCAAATCCTATCATGACATCAGGAGGGCAGGTATAAACCTATGTGAGACATTTACCCTCATTGCATTTCCTCATCATGTGCCCTGGTCTTCAAAGGGCTGCTTCAAAAAGGAAAACATTACGGAGAGTTGGCCACCAACAGCCTCCATCACTCCCAGCCTGTTAGCTCACCACTCAAGCACAAAAGGCAACTCAGCTCAGCTGCTTCTTATTCTGTACTGCCACCAGTAATGACCATCTACAACACACTAATTGCCACAATACCACAACATATTTGGTACACCTTTTAAAACAAAAACATCTCATTGTTTTCCATTTCAATTAAACTGTTCTCCCTACACAGTGGAATAAACCCATATAAGGTCAGTATGAATTCTAACAGGATCTTTACAAATGCCCAGAGTTCTCTGAGCACTTCGTTCCTCAAGCTGAAAATAGCACAAGGTAGAAGAGCTGGGTTAATCTACTTGAGGCAGGAGGGAGCCAAGCCTGGGTACTGCACACCACCAGGGCCCTTTCCTAACCATCCCACTGGCATTGATAAGGTACAGCACCACAGCTGCTGCTACCTTTGTCTGACAGACTGAAGAGAGCAAGAGTAATGTCCATGTTCTGCTTGTTACCCCACAAGCAGGGACTGAATCATAGGCCTTTAATGCCGTGGGTGCCAAGATACCTGTTGTTTTCACCTTCACCAAGTGCTTTGAGAAGACTCAGCATTTCTTTCCAGCAGATAGATGAGCTTCATCTATCCTAGAGCCAGATCCCATATCTCCTGGAGAGAATTATGCCAAGAAAACCAGGCAAAGACAAATGCACTTCTGTGTTCCTTGGATGCTGATCATCATTCCTTCATACCAGAGTACACTCATCAGCTCTTCATCTTAAGTTTAAAAACACAACCAATTAGCATGCTTAATACCTTCTGCCCCATGCAGAGGTGTATGCTGTAAAAATCAGTGCACTTTCAGGGTGACAGAGCACTGGAACGGGCTGCCCAGATTGGTTGCAGGCTCTCATTCTCTGGAGACATTCAAAACCCACCTGGATGCATTCCTGTGTGACATGATCTAGGCATTCCTGCTCTGATAGGAGGATTGACTAGATAAACTCTTGAGATCCCGTCCAGTCCCTGACATTCTGTGAATTCTGAGCTTACAGGAAGACCTATAGTCAGTCAAGACTCAATACAACAATCCTGTACTGTTTTTCCCAGTGCAAGGATCCATTACATTCACATCAAATAAAAGCATCCCTGCTATTTGATTTACGCAGACATACTTGGTTCAAGATTTAAAGTGTTTGAAACAGCTTCATTTTCTAAGAAAACTTCTAAATGTTGCGAGAGGGAGGAGGAGGATGGCTGTTCAAGCAGGCTAGATATTCCACATAAATCTGAAAGAGGCACATAACTGAAGTGTCTGAAGAGTATTACAGTCACTTGGTGCTCATTGTCTAGTACCCAGTACTACAGAAGGAAGTTGCCAGTTCGATAGGGAAGTAAAAGGGTTTTGCATCAGAAATTGCATCCAGCATTATAGCATACAGGTGTCAGCATATGGCTTTCATTCAGGAAATGAAAATGGCAGCAGAAAACCTATCTTTTCATGTCTATGAAAAGTCTCATGAAAAGTTTTTGTCCAGAAAAAAGCCAGTTTGATTAAAAGTCCCAACACAAAAAGTCATAATGATCCTATTATTTACAGGAACTGAAATTCAGTTACATCTTATGATACGAATCTTTAGTTACTCTAGAAATTCCAGAAACATAAAGTAGCACAAGAATCTTCAGGTAACTTTTCACTTCATCATATTTACAAATCTCAACTGTTGAAACAGATATATCCCTGCACCTCTACTTTTTAAATTCACCAATCTGCTCCTTGGAAAAGGAGCTAAATGCAGAATCTTTAATTTTTACTGCATGCTTCATAAAACTCCATGAGCTGAAGAAATGCTGATGTTCACTACCAAGGGTTTCAACTCTTACTTCCAGAGGAGACTGAGAACAATAATTTTCAGTTTACAACTGATATTTTTCTCATAGCTACACTATGCTTTCAACATTGCAATGCTTTCAACAGCACCGAAATGGAGAACACTTTAAATGAATTAAAATGTTTTTCTAATTATTCTGATGCAGATAACTACATATTGTTTTTCTCAAGGTTATGACAAGTATCCATCATCACACACGCATTTATTAAATGTGTGTTTTCATATGGCTATGTGTCAGCTAGTTATTTGCTCATAAGACATGACTACATTAGCACTAGAAAAGAGTTAAGCATCCCTCATATTATGGCATTGCTTCAGTTTCCGGGCAAAGATGCTTGTTAAAATACCATCTGCCAAAGCAGCTTTGCAGAATCTCTGAAAACTGCCTTGCTTTTATAAGCAACTTGGCAAATCTTCGCTGATAAGGCCAGAGGAATGTAGATATAACTGTCTGGATTTCTGTGAGTTCACATCAACACTAATTTAGCTTACAGGGAGCCAGGAGCTGTGACCATGTTCGGTTTGTACATCACTGAGCACTGTGAGGTGCCAGACCCATAGCATAGAGCAGCAGCAGTGTCCAAGAGCAGAGGTTTCCACTTCATACTACCTAAAGACCACCGGAGAGACACTTTGAACCATCTGAAAAGAAATAGTGAGCTTGTGCAGTAGTGACCATCCTGTGCAAAGCCAGAAACTGAACCTCCTCTGTCACAGCCAGCCCAGCTCTAAGGTTTGGGAATCACAATTCAAGGGAGAAGCAGAAAACACAGCATTGTTCATAGAGGTTAATTTGCTGTTTAAAGCCTTGACTCATGGGGAGTTCCTTGTGAATGCAGGGAAGACAGTAAAAACTCCTCATAGCTGCACAACAAGAATTCCCAGATGACTTTCAGGAAGGCAGATTAGGACAACCCCTTACAAAACAATGAGAAGCAGAAACACACACTTGCCCCTTTCTCTCTTCCATCATGGTGTCGATTTATATTGCCACACTTGAAGATATCACCCTAATTTCTCCCCACACTTCATCCTATGTAGTACAACCATGCACATAGCACATTTGCTCTGACTGGATCTACATGGAGTGACATGCTCATCTGCCACTGAAAAGGGCATTTTTTCACTACAGACCTAAAATCAGATCACGTTCTAACCATGGTTGATTAAATACACATTGATTTGTCTTATTAAGTCCCTCATCTTCATCCAGCACTGGGGCACTTTGCATGTTAATGCATTAATACAGTGAATGTGTCTGTACAGGCATGAATACATTTACATTGTGCAAGGCAATTTAAAGGAAGTATTGATCATTCCTGCCAGAATCAATTCTCGTGACTGGCAGTAAATCAAATTGTTTTCAAATTGTGACTTGAAAACCCTGAGACATGACCCAGTTATTTCAGACTCAGATAGAATTTGTTTCTACCATCTACAAGATGCATCTCCACCATTTCTGTGGTTGCATTGGCTGCACTGGCCACGTAGTCACAAATAACTCCAAAAGGAGCAAGGGGCTATCTTATCACACCGTTGTGTAAGTACACCACATGCTTGTATGCCCTCCTGTGCGCTAGCCAGGCAGCAAACAAGCTAACCAACCTTAGACTGAGCCAACCAAGAATGACTTAGTTCATAGTCAATAGAATTAGAGTAGCCCAAGTGATGTAGTAAGGATGATGCATCAAATTATAACTCCTTCATGCAGGCAAAAGGCATTTGTTTTCTGGAAAGAGCCCTGTTGCTAATTGGTTAGGAGCAGCATGAGGAGACAGACCCCTGAGTCAAGATAGCCCCAGGCATCCACATGGTTCATGAAAGCCATCCAGTCTCATGTGCGTGTATCCACTCTGCAGCAGTGCCTTGCTGATGCAACAACAGTGCCTCCAGGGCCAGCACCAGCTCATTTAAAGCCAGCAAAGACATCTCTGCACACCTAGCCCTGCTGTAACTAGGCAAGCCTTGTCCTACATTAAATGTATGACGCAGCAGTTAATGAACTATGATCTCTGTCAAAGATGTGGTCATTGATAAGCCGATAATATTCAGCTGTCAGTAGGGCCTCCAAAGCATCACTGCTGAACATGGTTAAAAAGCTAATTGGCACCTCTTAGAACAACAAAGTCCCAAGAACCTGCCACTAAGCAATCAACAGGCAGGTAGGATTACAGAATCGAAAGGGACCTTGAGAAATCATCTAGTTCAATCCCCTCGCTGGAGCAGAAACTCCCAAATCATGTCACAGAATCAGTAAGAAGTTGCAGAAATCTCTAAATAGGGTAAAGGAGCATGAGTCCAACTCCCTTTCCAGGTGGAATGATGGTTCCTGAGCCAGCACTTGGACAAATATTGAGCTAAAAGAAATCTAAAATTAGAGACTCTTAAATCTTAAAAACAAAATCTGAATACAATTGGTTCTAAATACCACTTAGACAATGATCCTCCCTTTCTCCTGTCAATCCAGAGGACTAGTCACTCTTTTATCCTTGTAACTTTTCACTAACTATGGATTAAAAAAAAGTTTCTTTGATACTGGGCAAAGGTACTACCACATGCAATGAGAACTGTCATTAGAAATCTTTTGGGATGAAATAAACCCCTGGGACACTTCAAAACAAAGTTCCCAGCAACTAGATACTTAGTGAAGACTGACCCTTTCACAACCCCTTTTACAACAAATATTTTACATGCATGTTAAGTATTTTCTCTTTTACATATTTAATGACACACCAGCAGACCATCAGGTGGCTAAAAAAACTGGACAGGAGAGCCAGCAATGTCAGTAGCTTTCTCAGACCAGAAAGCCAACTGCATCAAAAGCAGCATAGCCAGCAGTTCAAGGGAGGCGATTCTGCCCCTCTATTCCACTTTGACTAGATCCTATGTGGAGTACTGCATTCAGCACTGGAGTCCCCAACATAAGAAACAGGGACCAGGTCAAGTAGGTCCAAAGGAGTACAGCAAAGATGATCAGAGGTTAGACTACCTCCCCTGCAGAGACAAGCTAAGCAAGTTGAAGTTTTTTAGCCTTAAGAGAAGACTTCTTATAGCAGCCTTCTAGTACATAAGGAGGGAATAAAGGAAAAAGGAGGAATGACTACCAGGGAGCATAGCAATAAATGAGGAGTAGCAGTTTTCAGTTGAAAGAAGTTACTTTTAAATAAGATATTAGGATGGAATTCTTTCCTGTAGAAGTGGAGAGGCACTGGAACAGGTTTCCCAGAATGACTGGGGCTGCCCTATCCCTGGAAGTGTTCAAGGTCAGGTTGGATGAGTCTTGATTAAGCAAGTGGTGTCCCAGCCTATGGCAGCAGGGTGTAACTAGATGATCTTTAAGCACCTGTAGAACCCAAACCATTCTGATTCCACAAATATTTCTTAGGCCTGATCTCGTAGACAACAAAGGAGGAAGCACAAAAGAAAAACAGAGAAGCTGGTAATTGCTTGGTCAAAACTGGAAACTTTTTTTAATCATAGTGGGAAGAGAGCACATTCTGTGCACCAGTAATATCAGCACCAACGTGTAGTGAGCCAGATGGGAAACTCTTTTGAAGACCTTACCTGGATGTATATAGCTCAGCTGGGAGAGCATTAGACTCCTAATCTGAGAGTTAAGGGTTCAAGTTCCTATCCAGGTAAAACATTTGCCAGAATTGGGTTGATGACTGAACTCAATGACCAGAAAAAATGCTTCCAGCTTAAGTGATTGTCATCTTGTAGACCTGCTCTTCTCACATACACTAGTTTACCTGCATTAAATCAGTAAATTGTCTTTTAGTTTACTTCATAAGGAAACAAGTGGTCCTGCAGTGGACATGGAATTTCCCAATTGGGCAGTCACATTGCCACTTGAAATAACTGCTCTAGTTGACATCATTTTAGCCTAAGACGAAGTCATCAGAAAGAAGTCAAGAAATTTGCTCTACCAGTGAGTGGAGCTCTCTCTACATAATTAAAGCCAGAGCAAGCTCCAGCTGATGTCTGAAACAGGAGAGTAACAGACTCTTTGTTGTGCCAACTATTTGTTTTGAGACTCCCCTTTCTATTATTTGGTTTGATAAACATCAGACTCCTCATTACAGAGGATTTTTAGGGGTTTTAAGTAAGAAAGTTGTTTCCATTGTTGCTGTTAATGGATATGAGTTGGCTGACATCAGTCTACAAAAATAAAGATTTGCAATACTCTTCAAGTGCTACAGGAAAACTTTTTGGCATCTCTAGAAGGCTGGGTTGCAGAAAGGCTGCACAGCCTTACACACCAAGGAGGAACAGACAATATGTGTATGTATGCAGCCCAAAGGTGAAACTGACATTTAAAACCAGAGATAATCCCCAGAAGTCAATGTGTTGCCTCAAAAAGGGCAGGTAATAAAAATTTCCATTACCCACATGTCAACAGTATGACTCGCTAAAATACCAAAGGTCCAGATGAAACTAGTGACACAGTAGTTCATGTCTGCCCCAGAAGAGGAAGGAGCTCCAACTGTCTCCCCAAGCACCTCCACCTCTATGCTCTCTTCCTCTCAGCACCAGGCCAGATTTTGTGTGAAGGCCCTTGCCCTAGTAAAGCCTATGGAGGTGGACATATTTTATAGCCCAAAAGCTGAGAGTACAGATTTTCTAAAGCCAAGGAGTGGTATGCAAAAAATGCATACTGAATGTTAAATCCTATGAAAGCATCTCAGTCAGGAAAAATAATCAACTCAGCTATCACAAAGTTTCTGCAAGTCACAACAGATCTGAAAAATCAGAAACAAGACTATGAATAAGCTTTTCCTTTTCTCAAAAACCTTTCCATAACAATACATTGGGAACAAATGGGCATTCATTTTGTTTTTAAAAAGCATGCTGTTGAGAAAATAACACATTTAGGCTATGGTTCCCATAGCAACACCATGGAAAAATCAGTAGTGCTATACCTGCGTAGCATCGTAGGTCAAAGGGGAGTTAAACATGAAGAAACAGGTCAGTTTGCTTAGTGGGAGGGCAGGAGATGGATTCCAGTCAGAAGGAGAGCCTTGAGTTGTGCTCAAGGAAAGAAATTAAATGCCCTTTATCTTCTAAAGAATTGATAAGTTAGTTTTATTGTGTGGCCGTAGGAGACAACCTGACACGTCAGGCAGACCTTTACTCTGTTGTGAATCTGGATAATCTACACTCCCCTCTCACCAGTCCTCATCCCCTTTCGCTGACATTTCATATCACTTGTTAGTAGATTTCCAGGACAATAACTCTAACTCCTTCTGAACAAAATTAAGCAATCTACAGCAATCACATAATTGAGAGAAAGCAATGCTTATACAATGTCATAGAGCGCATTCTTGAGAGCTTCATGTGTCATTTTGAGAGATGGTTTCAAAACATATCTAAACATCCATATGTCCATCAAGATATTATTTTTGAACAGTCATCTTTAGAGCACTAGCTTCTCTCACATTGTGAGAAGGAGGCATGTATAAATACATGAACACAGAGGGTAGGAAAAAGAACTATGGAGAAATCAGGTATCAGTGTTTGCTTCATTGGCCAGTTAATGAGAAAGACTGGAGGGGTAGTGAGACATTAAACAAATTTAGAGTTACATCTATTTTTTTAAAAAAACTTATTACTGAAAATCAAAGAATTTCAATACCGTGGACATCTGAAAGCATTGTATATAGCCTTTATAGATCGCTGTAGAGCTCCAGCCCATAGAGAGGCTGTGCCCAAGCATTACAAGAAACCTGCCACTCCACTGTAGCCCATCTCTGCTGATCCTAGACTAATAGAGTGTGTAAACAGAAAAGGTAGTGGGTTAATCATGCCCTTTACTGAGGGGATACTGAAGCGGTGCTTCCCAGGAGCCAGCATCCTGCCACAGCAGCCCCCTTGCTACCCCACACACCATCAAGTCCACCCTTGGTGGACTGAGGGGTCAAGTCCCTCCTGCATCCTGCACACATCAGCTTCCTCAGCCTCTCATGTGTAGTTCCCAGACTTCTGTAGCTCCCAGCAACTTATTACTTAGATAATTAAATACTATTACATTTAATTAATAAGCTTCCTCAGAAAGCACACACATATGCACAGCCTCTCTCCTGCAGCCCTGTACAGTTCAATAGATCACTGGCATGGGCTGTTTTGACTTTCAAAACTTGCCGCCTGATGGGCTGTTCCTGGCAGGGCAGTAATAGGCAGCAGTTACAGGAATCCATGTCAGCAGAGCCATTACTTAACACCGCACTGCTCACACCCTTGGCTGCCTGCCTCTGAGGTTCCTCCCTTCCCCTGCTGTCCAACACCACAAAAAGTAAGAAAACCCACAACCGAAAGGAAAAGGATAAAAATTCACAATGCAGCAAGCAAGAAGGCTTTGTGAGGATGAAGCTCTATTCACAAGGAATGTGATGAAGTGAACATACTGGGAAAGACTTTTTAGAGACAATTACTGAGATACACAAGGCCAGAACATAAGACACTTGAATCAGAGGCACTGTTTCTCAATAAAAAACATCAATTGTTTTCTGGAGGCTTTTTAACTCTTTCCTTCTTCCCTGGGACCCAATCTTTACCAAATCAAAGCTGGTACAGAAGTGTCAAAGTTATGACTCAAACACTGGGTTTGAAGTTCTTGGCTCAGATCCTGATTTCCTGCATGACCCTGGGCAAGTCATTTAGCCTGTGTTCCTCCAGCTTTTAATCCACAAGGCAAAGACAATGCCTTACAGGCAACTTATGAGTTTATAAGTTATCAGTGACTGTAAATAGCTACAATGAGAGAAAGAGAGGAGGATCAGGGGAACCCACCTCCAAACAGGATCATGATCCCTTGGGGATTCTGGCTGAGATCAGTGACCATTCCACACGTGGAAGGTTCGACAAATTAGCACTGATTTCAAGCGGTGTTTCAGCCTCTTATACTGAAATTGGATCTGCTGTTAACATGGTTAATTACAAATAAAGAAGACCATGGTCCTACCTACACAATTTTTCTGTTGCTTGGAAGATAAAGGGCTTTGTCCAGCTCTTTGGTCTTCCCCCTCCCAACTCCATGCTCCTTTTTCATACCTGCGTCTCACCCTCTCCATTGCCCCTCTCATAGGATGAAATACAAACATTCATAATTCTCCAATTATGGAGGGTAGTTAAACACTGAAGTCTGAAGACAAGTAGGAAAGTAGATGCTCTCCAAGCCATTTTCAGGTTTAATCTTCTATAAAAACTGCACAGCACTCCTTCAAAAACAGAGAGAAGTGGCCATCACTGCAAACCTCCAGGGGGTTTCCCATGAGGATCCTCATTTTGCTCAGCAGCCCCTGGGCCCTCCAGAGTGTTTCTTAGTTAGTTCAGTGCAGCAATGGCTCCACAGCCCTCACTCAGACTTGGAGCTCAGGCATAGATGGCACCTTGCCAGGGAGAGGCTACAAATATCCCTAAGAATGGGGCTGATTTCCAGTCTCAGTTCCATCCAATTCCTGGCATGGGGAGCATGCTCCTCTCCATCCCAAAGGAATATTTCCTCAATATTTTATTAGAGCAGTTGAGAAGTCTTTCCTTCAAAACACTGTTTTGCTGAATAACTTCTGTCCTCTAGTTCTCAGCTTTTTCTTCTTTTTTGGCTGTACATACTGTGGGCATGGATAACCCACAAGGATGTTTTACTGAAAATGTTACAGTACATGAAGTCATAAATTGTGAAGAATCCTGTAACTAGCTGTTAATAATTTTGCTCGATTTCAGATTTTTGACCTTCACTCCCTTAAGCTGGAACTTTAAAATATGTTTGCTTTCTCTATTTTTGTTAGTCTTTTCAAGCATCTCAGCTTGTTCTATTTTTTTATAAATAAGGAGAAAGTGAGTGACTAACCCTACAACACACATGTTGTGCTGACACAGCATTCCATCTGGCAACAAAACCTGCTGCAAGTTACAGGATCATGACTAATTTAATATCATTACTTCAATGATGGTGTTGACTGAGACAAGAAAACATTACAGCCAAGTTATAGAAAGCAAGCATTTAAGTTAGAAGGGGGCTGAAGACATTCTCAAGCACAAAAATGGCTTTCAGATTTTGAAATCCCAGCCTTTGCTTGACTTTAAACCACTAATGAGGCAACTGCAGTGCCAAAAGAAAAGTCATAGTAGCATTTCACATTACTGCTTTAAAAGCTTACTAACAAATCAGGCTAACACTGAAATGATTTTGGAAGATATTGCCACAAAGATCAGTACAGCACACAAATCAATCTTTTTTTCAAGAGAACTTCCACTAATATGTATTTGTTTGCATTTCAGTTCTGCCTGCTAGATCTCATCATGAGCCACAACAAATCTTAAGTTTTCCTGGCTTCTTGGGAAGCATACCTTAAATTTAGCCAAGCTTTTAGGAGCATCTAATGATTTTGCTCCTTTCCTAAACATTTCAAAGGGACACAAGTAGTGTAAGCTAAGTACTTACTCTCAGAGGGAGCTCCCTCTAAATGGACTCTTAGGAAAACCTGGAAATCCATATGTCACCTTCAGAACAGCATCACCGTATTTTGAAGCCCACAGTATTTTTCATCTCTCTTTACCTTTTTACTCAAAGAGCCAAAAAAAAGGAAAATTTAAATAGAAACTCTGAGACTTTGGCTTGGCACATTCCTGTGGCATTCATCAGTGAGAAAAGGAGGAGTGGAAGAACTGAAACCACTGGGGCCACGCAGAAGGTGTTGCGACAACAAGCGTGCTCATTTCAATGCCCCAGGCTTGCCCTGGCTCCCAAACAGCTACTGTATGCACCACAGCAACTCTTCTGTGAGTATCGGTCAGGGGTGGTGCAGCCAGCTTTGAGTTTGGCCTCCATGATGGAGGAGAGAGGAGATGGATGTTAGAAATCAGAGGGAACAAAGCAATTTCCAGTGGAATGTGGCTAGTACCACTCCCAGGATCCTGGTAGAGGGGAAACCTTCCTTCAAGTACCATAATAGGGTACCAACATACTGAATGTGAAAGCATATTGTCCCACTGACAGGCAGCAGACTTCATGTCTATCCAGATCCAGACAGATGCACCGTTACTCCCAGAGGGATTTTAACCGGAGAGCTGTTGTTGGTAAACCTTCCCATCTTTTACAGGATTATTCCCACCCTGGCAGGTCACTGCCTTGGGTGGCTGGGGCTCTGCACTGCTACTTGGCATTCCTGGCTAAAGAAAACAAGATGCTTCCTCCTCTTGCCTCCATCATCTGCCTCATAGACAGGTAAAATGAGCCAAGTATGTGTCAGCAGTAAGTGGAGGTGATTAGGGGCATGATACCACAGACAAGCGCAAAGTAACCCATCAAAGACATGGGAACACCTCAGCAATTTAATCAAGATGCTAAACACAAAGGTTATTTCTTGAGAAAATGACAACACAGGCAAAAATGCCCCACACCCAACAGTTTTGCTGCTTGCTGTTGCGTTTATATCTTGGTTTATATTTTTAGCCTAAGATCACGTTCATAGGATAATGTAGAAAGCCTTAAGCAACAGGGGAGTTCACACTAGAGAAGAGAGGAAGACCTCTTGGAAGATGAGAAGAAACAGTCACCATTGTAAGCACAGGCATCAAAATATGTTCAAGCTGTAGCAAACTTTGCATACCAAGCTTATATGTATTTGAGGAGGGATAGGGTAACACAAAGCAAAATCAATTATCTTCTGCTTACAGGAGGCAAAGAACTTCCTCATAACTGTAGCCAAGTAACACTCAAGGTTTTTCTCCCACAAATATTCTGCAAGTAGCTCAGAAAGATTTATTTGTGGATCTGCAGACCAAATAAGCCTGCAAATTAAAGGGATTTGTGGGGTCTATTCCAATCATGCTCCTGTCCATAAATTAGAAGGCTGAATAGCTCAAATGACTATCCTGAATCACAGCTGCAAAAATGCTTTGTCTCACCTAGCCTCCTACCAACTGTTACCTAATGCATATTAAGATAACTCCTTCTTGATAACCAAAAGAAAACCCAGACTCTAAACAACTCATGTATCAGGCCTTTTTCCAGGAAGAAATAAAACCACAACTGCCTAGTGGAAGCAGTTATCTCCCTTCACAGCCACTATCGGCTTAAAGGGTATAGGCAAACAGTAAAGGTAACTTAAATTAATTTACAAATATTATTTTGGAAGCCACACCGATATATATTCAATTACCTTTTCAAGGATGGCTGAGAATAAACAAAGGGCATCAAAGAAACTGCAGTTACATTAACTCAAATGATTCACAAAAACTCAGGAAAAAATAAATAAGACCTCACAAAATTATTGCACACAACAGCGAACACAGCATCAGCACAAGTCAGGACACTTACTTCCTGGACAACAATTGCAGAAATGAAGAATAACCATACCTTTTTGTTTTGTTGCTTTTGTCACTATATGCTCTCGTATGAAATCTCACTCAACAAGGTAATTGATATACAAGTACCTTCTTGGCCACAGCTGTTCCATGACACTTTTATTCCTCCCTCCTTCCACTAGAAGAAGTAAAAATGCAAGGTATAAATGCCAGGTAAAAACACCAGGCATTTTATACCCCAAATGAGGCACCTTAGAGATCAGTTAACTCTTCTTCCCAGGTGATTCTTCCTTCTGCTGCACACTCATGCAAATACTCCTCAGCCCTGCTGCTGCCTTCCCCCTCCTGATGAAGCTCAGATGATGCTTTTGGCATAATTTGCCCCACTTCATTTAAAGAAATAGTGAAATTTACTAGTGACTCACTAGCAAATGGGAATAACAGTGGAATGATGGGAGAGAGCCTTGAAACATCCAACTCTCCAGACAAATTTCATTCTATTGAAGATGGTGTTGCTGTGTCCACACTGGAGATGGATCAGTCTCCACAAGCTGTATATAGTTTTGCTGGAGTCAACAAAACCAAGCCCATTGACTCCAGTGGATACAGAATCCAAGGGAGTACAGTCACAAAATAACCTGTTTCTTGACATACACTGCTATAATCCAAACATCACCAGCTTTCCAGTTAATGATCACTTCTGCCTTTTCCTATCTCTGAGCCTTTGAATTAATGGTCAGAATAATTAGCGTGTCTTGGGAAAGAGAAATCTTCCAGCAGTGATATGTTCCCTCAAATACACGTGCTCAGGCACTCACATTAAATGAAATTATGGGGCTTAGCATCATAATGATAAGCACTGGGACAATCAACTATGACGAAGCAGTTTTTCATATCTTCCTTAAAAAACAAACAGCTCTTTCAGGCACTGTGTGTCATATCAGAGGTGGAAAACAAAGGTACTCGTGACTAAAACTCATGTCCACTAACTGGAAAGCATTACTAGTCAGACACACCTGTGAACTGGGATGGAGCATAAGGCATATAAAAAAATACCCACAGGTTCTGGTACAACTCTGGCACATATCTAAGGTCTCATGATTTTTACTGTTTTTCTTAGCACTGCCAAGTATCATGCAATTAAGACAATCTGGACTCTCATTAAAACAAAATTAGGTTCCTGGAGCTCAGAACTGCTTCAAAGAAGGTATCTTGTATGCATTACAATCAAAGACAAGTGAAACCCAAGTGTGTAAAAATGTACATGTACAAATCAGTCTCAAAGTTTTAGAAGCAAAACTGCTAATTGGGGGGGCAGGGAGTGGGGTGAGGTGATTGAAATGCTTGGATATACACTGGTCACTGACAAAGCCCAGAGTTAAACATAGACATGAATAAGAGGAGGTATATAGCTGTGGCAAACAATAAGGCCTAAAATCATTGCAAATACAGATTTTCTCTAGTCCATAAGAATTGCCCAGTTGCAGGAAAACTGTCCCAAGAAACATAGTATTGAGAGGCCAGATGTGCTCCCACAGTACTGCCTGGACATCCCAGTTTTGGGCAGAGGAATGCCATAAAAAAATAACCAAACCCACAATATACTGGTTTTTCAGGAGCTATGAGTCAGCCAGCAGGAGAACTGATGTTAATCAGTGCATGTACAGAAGCTTCATCCACTCTTTAGTCTTAGGTTTGAGCTACAAAGTGCTATTCTTCCCACAATACTAAAAAGCTCTGATGTTAACTGGAACAAAACATAATTCTCAAGCATTTTCCTGTACTCCTTGTCACATAAGGTCCATTCACTTTTCTAAGCCTCAGCCACACAATCAGCAGGAGCAGGTAGCCTGCCTGCACTGCCTATTTCTGCTCAGAAGCATCAAACACTCATGGTGTGAAAGCCAGTGGCTACCTGGCCACTGTCTGATGGCCGTGTGGCTATGTGCCCTGAATGCCACAGGGGCAAGTTGTCCACTGCATGCCCCTATCCTCAGATCAGCTTATTGCTACCAAGCTCCTGGCACACCTCCTTTTGCACAGCCTGGACAGTGAAATCCTGAAACCTGAGGGAAGTCTGGGAACAGTGAAGCAGACAAAACCACAGTGGTGGCTGACAAAAAGCAAAGGATGCTCTGATTTTGCTTCCAGTATGAAGATTGACACTATCATTAAAAGCATGGAAGTAGGAACTCCCACTTGGGTCATTTTGTCCACTCTCCTGGAAGCTAGTTCAGAGAATGGGAGCAATGTCCATCGAAAGGTTGTTGCATGGCTCCCAGGTATTAATTTTTTGATATTATTTACTTAATTTTTTAAAAATTAACTTTCAAGGAGAAGAAGTCAACCAACATGCAGTGCAAACTGGCACTGTTGATATTTTCTCTAGGCATTTATCTAGTCTTCTGTGGAAATACAGACGAAAGGGGGCTTTTCCTCCAGTATTTTGCTCTCCAGCTTTCCTGCAGCTGCCTTATACTGTAGGATTTCCTTGAAGCATGTCACTATTCTCACTTCCACACTCATTTGCATCACAACGTTAATAATTTTCTCATGACCCATAACTTCAATAAAAACATTCCTAAACTTAAATTTTATTATTTGGGGTGTTGGGGGTTACTTGTGTTTGTATGTCATCTTCTAGCCTCCCAAACAGTTATGCCTTTTGTGTCAATGCACAGAGCTGCTGCCATCGGTATCTTTCTGTTACCAGAACCAGAGGAAATTAAATAATTCAGATAAAGCAGAACAACAGATATTACAAGCCCTAAGGCCATGATATAGTGACATAACTTTGCCAAAAAAAAAAAAGTGAGAAAATGTAAAGAAGTTTTGGAGATGCAGAACTTAAACAGACATTTCTCTTCCTGGGAAATGTCAGCTGTTGGAGACAATACTGCTGGTCAGCCCAGATGTTTTGATTCAAGCCACTCTCTGCAGCCAAGTGGGCAGGTCTGGGATTTTGGAGCAAGCAGAGGGTCTGGCAGAGGACCCACAACTCCTACTCCCACTGTACTACCAGATGTCAGGACATCCATGGCAGAAGCACAAACCACATTTTGGGGAGTCAACAACAGTATGCCCTGATCTTGTTGCAGGAGAGGACCAGAGAGAAGTGTTTTAGGGCAGTAGTTAGATCTGCTACACAATTCACCCAGAGCAAAACCAGGCTGTAACTCCTAAGGATGAATGTAGCAAAGACACACTGTGAGAGTTACAGATCCCTACCTAATAAGATTGTGTAGTCCTATTACAATCATCTTATTGTAAAATTCATAGCACTGTCCTTATATGCCATACAGCACTACACTGGAATCCCAAGAAAGGGCAGAATGGGAGATGAGGCAATACCTGCAGGAAGCACAAAACAGGGGGAGATTAGGATGCCATGTGGCCTGGGTAGGATCAGAGTGGTATTTTATGTGTGGCCTGCTAGAGTTTAAGCACATGTATCGTTAGGGGTGGCATGCATAAGTTCCACAGGGCACAGTGGGCCACAACTTGGCTGGCATGACCTCTCACAGTGAGCCAGTAGCAAGGAAACCAGCCTTGGGGGACACTTCCCTTCCTCATGCCCATGTCTAGCAGGGATGCCAGCAGCAAAGCACCCATCTCCTTCTAGGCAGGGCTGGCTGTGTAACTCAGTGAGAGTTAATCCATCCCTTCCAGCCATGACTGGAGGATGCCACAAAAAACCCACGCGAGATGGCCACCTCTGTTTATTTTGGATGGCAGTGATTAAGGTTCAGAGTTTGTTTCCATTTCATTCCCCTATGACTCTGAGAAGCCACAGTGTAGGGACAAAGCTGTGCCAAAATGGGAGGGTGTTTTCCAAGTTTCTAACCTGTTCTGTTCTGGAAGACTGACGTATTCATTGAGACTTTTCCTTGGCCAAACGCAGACGGGAAGAGGTGTCTAGCATCCAGCCCAACTGCCAGCTGCAGATATCCATGCCTCCCACCCACCAAGTCCAAATTTCCTCAGCACATGTCCTGAGGCAGGGCATTGGTCCTTCTTGAGCAACCAAAGACCAGTGGTCTGTGCAGTCTACAGTCCTGGTCCTGAGGGCCACCACTGCCTTCTACATCCACCTACATCTACATCAGTGTTGGTCAGAACTGGATTTTGGATGAGATTCCTGAAGGGTGTCCAAGACTATCCCCAGCCAGAGGCTGCTCGTTCAGGGAGATGTTTTACGCAACACCAGCTGCAAGCAAACTTCAATGGAGAGCAGCAGGCTTAATTACCCAAATTCCACATTGGCAATCCCAGGTTAAGAGCATGAGAGGTATGGGACAATTATTTTCTCCATGTGTCTTAGTAATAAAAGACACGATGCCCTCAATAGAGAAGGATCGTGCTAGTATGCTACACCTTATGAAAATAAGATTTTATCATTTTGCCCTGTGAGAAACTGGCTTCACAATATTGATGTTTTCCAAGCTTCTCTCCAGGTTAAATGAAGAAAGCACATTAGTGGTCTCACATACAATCACGGGGATGAAAACTATGCTTCTGAGAACACCTAATTTTTGAGAAAGCTAGGGATTTCATGAGTCAGACACTTTTTTCCTCCCCCACCCCCTCGCCCCAAAATGAATAAACAGCACTTGCGGTTGCTGTGTGAGACAGCATGTTTCCTTCACATCATGGATAAAAACTACATTGCAGAGTGGCTGAGGAATGCTTAGTTAAGGATGTCATCCTTGCTGTCACTTTACATAATTTTAACAATTCAAGGAATCAATATTCTAAGCCAAATACCATACTTGTGATTCTAGCCTATACATTCACAGCAGGTGAATAAGTAGTTTCAGACATTTCAACAGGGTATAAATCAGTGTCAGGAGACAGGTACAGAAACCAGCATAACAACAGCTTGTTTATAAACATTAGTGGCATGTTACCAAAATGACTTCATTGTGGTCTGGATGGTTTTTGTAAAAGGGATAAATGCATGTGAATACATTACTTACCATTCCTGGTAACAATAAAACCAAATAGAAACTCAAATATAGAATACTATATTGTGGTAAAGCTGGCAAATTAATAGAAAACAAAGAGTCATGTTCTTGGTCCAATATCCTCAGTCCCATTCCTCTTAATTCCTGAAGGCATCTATACTGAAGGGATGCCTGAGGTTTTTTTTCCTTTTTTTGAGATCAACCAGTCATGCTGACACAAATTTTGAGCTTCTGTTGATTTCATAATAGGGCTGACTGAACTGTCGCCCTTAATGTGGGTGGAGCAGTATATTGATGGCTTACAAGCTTCCTCAGATTTGAAGACTTACCTAAACTTTTTTTAAACAAAAATCAAAATCCAAGTAAACTGTCTCACACACTTTGATACCAGTGCTTTCAACTACAGTCAAGGGAAACTTGAGTTAATATTTAATTGTCATTACTGCCTTTATTCTCTCCTTTCTGTTCCATGTTCTCTCTGCTCAGGTGTGGACAGTGTGCATTATCCTGAGTTTTTCCTGGATTTGCCAAGTATTATGATCATGCCACAGTTCAACTTCCTTTGTCTATTTTCTGTGCCTTTATTTAACACTACATCATAGACTGAGATTTGGTTTTATCATCTGTACAGAGGAAATTTTCCACATGATTCCGTTTTCCTCATCCTGGTCTTATTGATGAATTTTTTGGTGCAAGTACTAAGTGATAATCCCTATGAAAAATATTTACAGTCTTTGAGCTGTTTATAAATTTTGTTGATGCACATCATGACCTGATTATCTAAATTGCCCAGTGTTGCTTCTGCTTCCTGATTGAATGCCACTCATGTTCAAGGTGTTCATAAACATGCTGCAAGCCACCACCACTGGCGCAAGACATACTGCTGCACATGGTCACTCTGCTCCTACCACCATTCCCAGCAAGGAGTGGGAGATGGAAGCAGTCATCCTCCTCATGCTCTGAAGGAAGGGGTCACAGGACTCCTTTCCCTCTTCCCCTAGAACTAGGTCACACCATGCTGACAGCAAAAAGAGCAAAGAGAAAGGGGTTTGGAACTGAAGGCACTGTCTGCTGTCTGGATCCTAGCCAAGGTCTACTGTTTATTTTGTCCACCAGATACTCTGGTTGTGTTTTGTTTCCATTGTTTAACACTCTAACCTAAATATGTAACATTCTACCATATATTATTCACAGTCACAGGTCTGATCATGCCCTGGGTAAGCTCTCTATTATTGGTTGTTGAGTGCAGGAAAGTGATTTCTTTTTTCTTGGTTGAAACCATAAATTCTATCCACCCAACTATTGAAAAGAGCAAACTGCAGCTTTACAAATGTGAGTATGAAACAAACAAACATGCATACAAATCATAATGATACAGCTCATTCTAAAAGCACTTCTAACCCCCAGAGTGTAAAAGGAAGTCCTATCTAGAAGTCAGTAGAGAACATGGGCTCAGTCACAATTGCTTACATTCTGTCTCCAGACAGGAGTCTGAAGGGAGCCTGTGCCTGTCCTAAGTCCGAGCACAGAGGTGTTTCCAAAGCCAGAGCTCAGACACTTGGGAGCTGACTTAAATTTGCAGAGGCACCAAAGCCTTCAGGGACAACACCACCAATCTCCAGGGAACCATACCTATAGCTCTCCCAACCCACTGGGTACCTGATCAGCTATGGCCAAGCTGAGGCAGAACTAAACAGTTACAGTTGTCTGGTAAATACTCATCACCCCACATTGCTAAAGTGTAAGCATTTCAGGCACTAGCTGTTCAGGGATAGATCTGTACCTGCACTAGGAAAATTGTATCCCTGCAAACTGAAAGACCTGAAGAGCCTGAAGGTATACATGGCTCACAGCCAGCGGGGTTTCCAGATTGCACAGGGGCTGCTGAACGCCAGCACGTGGCAATTATTCACCCTTTCACAGGAGCCAGCGGTTATGTCAGCCCTAAATGTGGCATGTTTGGAGCCATGGCATTTTCACGCCATAGTGATATGAGAGCTCCAACAGAGGCACCATGCAGAGGAGATGGGGTATGTTAGAGTTTGGAAAGGCTGGGTCGAACCCCTTCCAGTGGCACAGTAACTGAAAACAGTGTGATTCAATGAGCCTATGGCCTAACATGAGTCAGGCTTTCCCTATATGAAGTGCATTCTCTCTCCTCACCACCTTTCCCACAGCTGGCAGGTTTACCACTGAATATGCTTTAGACAAAGCAGGACTCTCCTTTCCCTCTGAAGCACTCTCAAGGAGTGCAAAAGTGGCTTGTCAGGTGACTAGATACCATCATGGCCTATGAAACTATTCTAACACAGCTTTGATCCAACCTCTTTCTATCTCAGACATCAGCCTATGTCACGCAGTGAAGTTTGCTGCAGGCTAGCTGACAGGGTGAACAGACAGGGCAGGAGACACAGTATTCCTACTGCGGCGGAACCAAGAGCAAATCTTGTCATCTCCACCCTGCCCACACCACAACCCCTAGCCCACTACTGCCAGCATGGTCCAGATGAACTTCTTACACCTGGGTTTGTTTTTAAAGGAGCTTTATCTGACTGAGCTAGATTGTGTCTATTTATCAGGCATGAGGCCGGTCTGATTAATTCCTCATACCATGTGTACTTTAGTATAGAAAAATGCACTGAGTAATGGCTCAATAGGAAGAAAGATGACAAGTCAAGGCTAAAAACACATCAAAGCGAGTATAACTTTTACCGCCACAACATGTTTGCAACAAAAGTAGAAAGCTCTTGTCAAGAAAATTCGTGAAAAAAGTTATAAATTTGTTAATATGGGAAGCAAAGAGGAAGGCTGCAAGTTTTGCAGGGATTTTAGTTAACTGAAATCGAAAGACAGCAGGTCACAATCTGATCAGGCTTGTTCCCCTAGAAGAGTATTGGAGTGTCCTTTGGCTGCAGCAAAGGGTGGTTGCTCATTCACCCTCCAGCTCATTTGCTGCAGGGCTGAGAGATGCCAATACAGGGAGAGCCCAGACCTGTGTGGACACACAGGTATCCTGGTTGATTTGGTGTAAATGCAGCCTGTGCAAAGCTGACAGGGACATGGGAGGCCCCACTAGGGTCTCACCTCCTGCTGCAGCCTGAGACTTGGGAGAAGCCCATGAGCTGGGTAGGGCGGCATTCAGGTCTGCTGTACCCAGTCTCCATGCTCAGGGCAAGTGGCAGCACAAAAACATCCTGGATAGAAGCAGCCCTTCTGTTTTCATGCCCTCTTGAACCAGTGGAACAGGAGATAGCAGGTCATGAAGTGCCAGTGACAATACATTTAGCTAAACAGCATTTCACTGTGCTTTCTAGTGCTCACAATGTGTCCCATTGTTCTGCACACAGACCTCTGCTGGTTGTACCACAGAAGGCTTCATTGAGGAAGTTTCTAAATGCCCTCTTTTCTTCTGCTCCACGCTTTGAGACCTAAAGAGGTGTCAGTTCACACACACCCAGTTTCTTACACAATGGCTGTATTGTTTCAAAAGCAATCAAAACAGTGAAATCAATTTGATGTGATTATAGGTGGAAGTCGGAAGATTAGATGATCTTGTGACAAACAGCAGAGATAGGTCTGTCAAACCGAAACCTCCACTATATTATTATAACCTTCACTGCAATGTTTGCTTTGCAATTTAACTTACAGTGTAAAATTCCAGTAGGGGCATAAAGCAACTTAATCCTGATAATAGTGTTTCTTTCTGAGGATGCTGGTGGTGGAGCACAGTCTGCTTAGTTAAGGCAACCATGAGAAAGGCCAGACAGACTGAGATAACAAAACGAATAATTTCTCAGTAAAGAGCTCTGTAGAAGAAAGGGATATATTTTCTCATCCCAAATCCTAATTCAAAGAAGGAGAGGGTTTAGAAGGCAAGCAATTTCCGAACATGAGAGGCTCCCACTTGGCAGGAGGACTTCGAAGTGGGTCTGGAAGGGCTGAGGTGAGGGATGCCAGTCAAAATCACTCTGCTGAAGAGCAGCAGCATCCTACCTCAGAAGGCATCTAAAATTTGTTTCTCTCCAGCTGCATAATTCTCCAGAAGCTCTGCTTTAATCCTGGGTTTTCCCCTTTCTGCCACTGTGTTGCTGAAGAGTTGAAAAAGAGCCCAGAACCTCCCTTGGGACTTTGAAGGGGGAGGGAGGACAGGGAGGGGAAGAGGGAAAGAATCGTAAGGAAGAAGACTGAGAAAGGGGTGGCTTTGTCACAGGTACTCAGGGTGGTTGAAAGCAAAGCTGGCATATGTGACCGGATCTCCCTGGCAGCTGAAAAGCCACACAGCTTGAGAAGTGCTGATGTATGCTCCAGGTGGGATGTCTCAGCTGTGCTGTCCCAAAGAGTAGACAATGTGCACTGTTTCCATCTTACTTTCACACAAAAATGGGCTGAAGGAATAGATCTGATCCTGACTTCAAATTGCAGCGGCTGAATGTAATTCTTTTGCTAACAACAGCAGCCATAACAGTGGCAGCAGCAGTGGTGACTACGGCTATAAACGAAGGCTGAGGTTTTGTTTTGTATCACTCAAGCTTTGTTGTAAAATGTTTCTCCCCCTCCACCCAGCTTTCCCAAGGTGAGCCCCCCCATGATCCAGATCAAACACATTAAGACACTGTGAATGGAGCTTTCAGTCAGCAAAGTCAGAGTAACTTCTCTGGGAAAACGACTGGCACCTCAACAGCTCTGAGGCCTCTTTCCAACAGCTTCCTAATATCACACCTTACTGTTACTCCAAAGGAGATAGGAAGCTAAGACAAAGAGCAATAGGAAGCTAAGCAACGAAAGAACTACAGGAGGCTTCCTGGCTGCTTTAATTCATAATTCTAACTCTGTGCTGTAATTGAGATATAAATAATCTCCTTGTTTCCATTACAGTTGCTTTCAACCTCACTGATGCCAGAACAGAGTCTTACATCTCTCAGCTGCCTGTTATTACAGCAGAAGGAAAATATGTTTTCAAAAAACATCTCCGCATCAGTTCAAGTAACAATGCAGTCATGCGGATGCTGTTTAACTGATATTATATTCTTTATAGCATGCTTTTTGGATGTGAAGAATAAACATTTCTAGCATACATACAAGAAATATGCTTACAAAGCAAGATTACTTCCTATGAGAAAAAAAAGCAAAACAAAACAACACCCCTCTCTTTAAAAGGGCAAACAAAATACATTTCCTCTTCCCATACCACAATAAAGGTTAAAACATGCATGTCACGTACACACAAATAAACATGCATAAGTGCAAGATCCACCACAATCTAAAAAGGAAAGTGCTGTAAAGGGACCCTGTAGTAACTGAGCAGCACATCATGCAAATTAGTGGATCTCAGGAAAGCTGCAAGCTTGTTTTGCAATGCTAACCACATGCAGATACACATACAAACAGCAAACTACTTTCATGTTGACTCAGTTCTCTTCCCATAAATGTTGGTGGTAGAGCCCTCCCTGATGTCCATCAAAGTCAGAGACAGGCAGTGAGAGTTGAAGAAAGTTTTGAACAGCCACAGAAAGTGATGATTCCAAAAACTTAATTCCTCCCATCTTAAACATTTGCTTGTTTCCCTGGGAAAACTCATCAGAGCAGCTGTTCTGAGTAAATAACACTCCTCTCTTCTCCTTGACTTACCCTGTCCTAAGGACAAAAGGATTCTTCTGGCATGTAACTACCCATCTCAACTACCAGTGTGGGCAACAAAGAGGGATATGTAGTCTTGGGGCACTTTTTGTCTTATCCCAAAGTAAATGTGTAAAATAAATCAGATGAGTCACTCCCCAGAAACATACCTTTCTCTGTACTGATGGTAGAAGTAGGCAAACAAAATGAGCTCCCATGGAGACCTTGGCAGTGGCCTATGCCCTGCTCCCATGGTCTGAGGGTAGGAAGGAGGCACTGCTCACTTGTCAGAAATTTCCATTCAGCTCTAAATTTAGAGACTAAACCCAAGGACACAAAAAGACTGCACCATCCCTCCACCAGAGAGCTGAGAAGGACCAGTTTTCCAGTCTTTACCTTCATTGCACATCCTGCCACTATCTATCCACCACCAACCTCCAGGTTACTGGGAAGGGGAGAAGCTTTTGTTCCTGTCTCCTACATCCCTATCACAGAGTTACTCAAGCAAGGTGATGTGATCAGTGATATGGCCACCTTTCCAGTCCCTTTGGACATGCTAGTTCATGGTTATCTGAGGACATCTATTTTTTTCTTACTACAAATTATCATCCTCTGCTGCACAATCACTTTAGTAATTTTGTCCATTCCATTTCAAAAAGGATTTAAGTTCTTGCAATCATTACAGTGCATAAGGGACTGATACAGAACTTCAGGTTTTTAATAGTTTTACAAATATAAAAAATAAGCTACCTCATGACCAATTTCTAACCAATGGGGGTTTTGCCAGTGATGTCGTCTATTAGTTCTCCCTCTGTGATTTTTGCCCTCTTCCTGTTCCAAAGAACATGTTTGTAAAAAACCATCATTAATGTTTCCTGTTCCAAAAGTCAACTTCTTTTCATGGTACTTCCAAAGGAAGACATAATGTTCTTTTCTCACATGTAGCACCTGCTCCTATTTATTTAACTTATCCTTCTGAAGCACTGATAACCAAAGTTATATAAAATATGTCATTGAAGAATGCTTGTAGAAAGGTACCAATACCTCCCTGATCCTATTCAGAAAAAACCCTCACCTGGTAATGAGGTGGGATTTTTGTTTGGATTTTTTCCAGTTTAGCATATATATAACCATTCATAGGAGTGGTTATAGCATCCTCTCACAGAACAATAAACTTAAGCCTCTTATTTCCTTCAGCTCATCCCTTCACAATGTCAGCTACCACAAAAGGAAAGATGAACCTAGAGCAGTCTCAATGCTGAACACTAATTGCGAAGTAAGGACAAAAAAAGACTAGAAGGCCTGAAAGGTTTGATTCTGGAGGCGATGCTGCTGTCAGCTGCCAGAGTGGTTCCAGAAGACCTGCTGTTCCAGAAGCACACCGTCCCTCCAAAAGCCTTATGCTCCTTTCACTCCTTCCCTTTCACTCCTTCCTTCCCAGCCTGGTCTTCCCTCCCAACAAAAGACATGGCCACAGCTGAATCAGTCCTGTTCTCCCTGCTGTCCAGGTGGACACCACAGATATGTGCAAGCCCTCCAGTCCTGCAGACCACTCTGCCAGGCAGACAGACACCGCACCCTTAGGAAACATGACTTAATGGCACCTCCTGTCATCCTTTCCCATGGGTTTCCCCAGGAAAAAATATAAATATACCATCTGTTGGGATACATTCAATAAATATGTTCAAAATGAAGCCTTGATGCCCGCTTGTTTCCTTGCAAGCCAGTTCACTTCAGCCCACAGGGCCTTGATTATTTTGCATGTCACCTCTCTTCAGCAATGAAGAAGGAAAGTACGGGGCATGGCTCAGCTTTTCCAGCAGGAAAGCCTGCTCCTCCCTGTGGTGCTGGAGGCATTGCAACATCCACCAGCAGAGCAATGCACCTCCTGCTCTCAGCCCCTCCCCTCAGCTGCTGGGGTACCCAACTCTTCCCCCAAAAGGAGTAAGATGTCCAAGAATGCATCATGCTGAAAGGGCTCAGACACAGGGGGCAGCACCAGATTCCAGCCAACCAAAGTCCCAGATGCCCTTCAGCCAAGCAGACGGACAGATAGAGGAGAGACAAGATACTATCTAGGCCATGTTTCCCCTTGTGGCTCACAGACTGCAACATCTGATGATACAAGAGCTCTTGCCCAATAAACTTTCACCAGTTTCAGTTATTAATATCTTTTATACCCATACTTTCCACCAGGACATGAATACACAATTATTAGGTCCAAAAGCAGCTGCCCTCTGGAGACTTGCATTTAGTCTGAGAACAAACTGTACTTCTGGTTAATGGCCTGGCTTCTCAGTAAGAGAAAGAAGCAAAAGAGCCTGGGAGGCTTTCCCAACTGCTTTCCTCAAAACCTGGTTTTATTTCTCCCTGTGGAAAAACATGGTTATCATTTGTGGGTTTAATGCTGTGGAGCACATTCACCAGTTCTCCTGGATACAGTTCATGGTGATGTGAATGGAAGTTGGTGGGTTTTTCTTAAGGGGAACAGAAGCATGAAAAAAATGTGAAAATCTGAAAATATTTCATCCCAGTCGTAACTGCAAGAGTTTTGGAATATAATTTATTTTCCTAAGTAATAATATCCAAATATTTTTTCTTGTTGTGCCCCAGCCAACTGAGCTTTCATATAAGTAAAATTGAACAAATGGTCTAGACAAAGCTAAAAAACACAGATCAGCCTCTACAATTAGTTTAATGATGCACACAGACAATGTTTTATTACCACATTAACCCCATTTAAAGGTAACAATTTGGGGGAAAGAACCACAATGAGATATTCATAGCACTGGGTATCTCACCGGAGGTGAGATTAAGTCCATAACAGATATCAGCAGAGTGAATTAATAAGATTATTGTTCCATTGAAGAAAGACCCCTGTGTCTAATCCTTGGCTAGATTAGCACTGTTCCATGTATATCAAAGGAATCATATTTGATATGCTGAGTTGGAGATCTCAGCTCTCTCAACCTTTTTCTAGTTTACAAGAAAAAACACTGTATTTATAGCAAGCTGCTAACTTTGTTCCAGCCTATTCTGCTCCACCTCATGCCAATCTTACTTAATTAATTCAGGCAGTGAGAACTGGACAAGGTGACATTTGTTACACAGTCCAACAGCCTGGACAGCTGCCTTCAGAGGGAAAAGGAGCAAGGAAGATTGGCAATCAGGTTTAGGTGTTGTGAAATCACTTGTATATGAAATTTGCACATGTCATACCCACCACCAGTGAGGCACAGCTGATGCATTGCTCTGTACGCTGCTCATGTTTGGGTAACCAATATGTGATGGTGAGCAAGCCTTCCAACAGCATCCACAGCAAAGATAAGGTTAACATCATGCTCTATGCAGTCTCCATCATTCAGCAAAGGCTTTCAACAAGAGCTTTGAATTCAAGTGTGTAAACTAGCCACCCTCAACAACAGCTTCAAGAGGATGAGTGAACCTGGGCTGCAGAGGAAGGTATTTTTTCTATCAGAAGTCATTATTTTATTCTACTTGAACCTTCTGTCTCCTAAGACAGATAAATGAGAATAGCCCTTTGTATATTTTGCCTGAAACAAGGAAATGAAGATTCAAAGATATATTTCCTTGCTGAAAGCATCATGCTGAATGATCTCCCTGCCTCCGGTGGCAAACTCCACATGGTGCTGCAGAGTCTACAGTGAGAGGAACTGCTGGCAAAGGAGTGTAGTTCTACTGATACAGTTAAACTACTGTGGTGTAAAAGCTCTCACAGCAGTAAAAGCACCGTTACACAAGCCCTAGGCACCCATGCTGAGCAACCAAGCCACATGAAATACACCTTTTGGTTCTTTTGCTAAATCAAAATCAGAAGCTCCTGTGCCTTAGGAAATCCTTCAAAAGTGCTATTGGAGCTCAGCTCACAGCTGCTGAATGAAGCAGGGCAATAGAGACTTTTGAAATTCATTATTGAAAAGAAAGAAAGGAAGTATTTTACAAGCATTTGGCTGTCTGGAGTTCATTTGTGAGACAGCTCTGAGTTCCAAGAATCTGCCATTAAGTTTCCTCCATCACCAGCGTATCAAAAGAGCTTTTATCCTTACAGTTGTTAGCAAACATTTTTGTCCCGCTGTTCATAATTCATCAAAATGGTTTTGTCATGCCAGCATTATTTTTGCTTTTGTAATCCCTGACCAAAGCATTCTGAAAGGCAAAATAAGAATAATTATCAGTAACTAATAGCACTTGCTGACTATGGAAATAAATGCTTGCAGCCATGCTTAGATCAAGATGTTTGAGTGAAAGACAGCTTGCTGAACATGTAGATGGGCAACACCTAATCTGCCTGGAGCAACAACCTCTCCGTGTCAGCCTGGTCTTTTCTGTACCCCTGCCCCTTCCCAGCAGTACCACCAACATTCCAGTAGGACAAAGGCATGTGGGGACACTGTGGCTGACTCCCTGATGACTTTTTGGTGCTGTCTTGCCATTGCTCCAACAGCAGGTGCTTTGCTATTGAACTATTTTCAAGGGTGAAAGATCATCACCTCTCATTTATGCAAAGTGATGTGATGAATTCTGGGCAGCAGACAAGCTCTCAAGCTATGCCTACCTAATAGCTTCTGGGTGCTTTGTGGACTGATGGATCAAAGCTAGGTTTTGCCTGAGGCCAGTATCTGTACCCAGGTGGTCGCTAGAGGCTCTGTCCCTCTCCATTTGCCCAGAAAATGGGTGACCTTGCTGTAGGGCAATGACATGAGGACTTTCTACAGCACAAAGCCAGTCTTGCCAGTCTTGCCCGTTGAGGCTGCTACAGCTCCCCTCTCTGAAACCCACGTGGTAGCCACCTACTTGCTGAAAAGACCCCCTTGGACAGACTGTCGTTGCTGAGAAACCACAGGTTTGTAGCTTAAAAATTCAGAATACAACAAAAAGGACAGATTTGTGTGCTTTTATAAATGGAGATGGCCTATGCAATGGAAAATAAAAGACTAAAAAGCCAGAAACATTTCTGTTGCCTTTTGCATTGAGTTTTCTAAGGAAATTGGGTTTATGCAACTATGAGCTGCCTCTTGGCCTCTTCACACATCTGTTGCCATCCATTCTCCTACTGACCCCGCACCAAACACAGCACACCAAGCACACGAACACCAAGCTTTCAAAGACAACTATTCCCTAGAAGATTCTCAGCCTGTGACAGGAGGGAAATCTGTGTCGCCAGGGGGAAGAAACACAGAGCCATCTCTGGCCAGGAAACAGATCTCCAGGATCCTTCTGTCCCATGCAGGAGCTACATCTGCCAGCACCTGCTCTGTCCTCTGTTCCAGCACAGCAAACCACAAGACACAGAGTTGTAGGAAAAAAGGGTTCAGCCTCTCTGGAACTAGATTACAAAGAATCTCATCCTGACCCAGCTACAAGCCCTCAGTAGATACATCCCCCTACAGCAGAGTAGGATGGTGGCAGGAATTGCCAAGATTGTGCATTGGCTGTATTTCCACTGCAACAGAAACCAGGTCTGCTTCATGGGCAGGGGACTTGGCTCCCTACATCTGCTGGCCGAACACCTGGGCAAGAGAGATGACAGTGTGCTTCATCTACATCACGTGGTACCCAGTTGTTTTAGGGAAAAGGCATAGGGATAGGGGAAAGGAGGAGAACAACTTAATGGGAAGATGCATAGTGAAACCTGACAAGGGCTGAGAACTCATTAAATAACCACTTCCAGTCTGCTGTTCTTCATGCCTATCAGACAGCCTAGGGAAGGGCAGACCAGGGCAAGTACTTCTGCATAAAGACAGTCCTGCACAGAAGCAAATTACTTTGGAAAAGGTTATGGTGGAGGCACAGAGACTGCCAATACTCAGTAAAATGTACATCAAACTGCTTGCAAAAAATCTCTAATTACTAGTTAAGACCTCCTAGGAGGTGCTTAGCAGAGCAGATGGAGTAATTTCCCAGTGAGTTCTATGTATCTCAGTGACTTTGGAAGTGGGGTATGGTAATTATGGAGTTGGCATTTGGTTAAAGAAAAGCAGTAAAAGGTTTGTTCGGTAAAAGCTTTTTTTTTCACTAGGGCTACAGTTCATTGATAGCTGATCTTCTGTCCCCACACTTGGAAGCAGAAGTATCTAACAGGTTACAACCCAGACAGTGGAAGGAACTGAATGTGCTCCTAGATTCACTGAATCTACCTTGCAGAAAACAGAGCTTCTTTCAGATCAGTTTTCTTTGAAGAACATTAACTTTGAACAGGCCACTGATGCCACCAGCATGATGAGGTGTGTGTGGATGCCATCTTAGAGTCAGAGCCTACCTCAGACAAATACCTTCCTCATGTTATGCCTGGCAGCTACAGCCCAATCATCAGTCTTAACGCAAGAACTGCACAATTTCTCTTCTCTCTTCCAGTTCCATCCTGCAGAAAAATAATGACTGGAAACTACATAAGTAAGACATCCACCTTAAAAAAAAATAACAGAGGCTAAAACTTTCTTGAAAAATTAATGTCTATGTAAGTCTACACCATTCATATGGTTTTCAAAACCTGTGCAAATGTTCTCACTGAAATAAAAGACTGGGCTCCCTGATAACATGGGACAGCCCTAGGAAGATAGAGGCATAAGTATCTACCACATAAAGCTCAAGGAATTCCATTCCCTTCCAAACTGCTAATTCATGAAAACTGAATAAATCAGGCATGGGTTGAAGGGAAAAATGAGGCTTAGTGGGTGTCTCAAATAAGCAGTTTTTGTTAACTTGATGTGGAGAGGAATGTTCTTCTCTCTTTCAGTTGACGCATGCTTTCCACTGCTGTCTGAAAGTTCTCATTTTCCATTTTCAAAGGCTATAGATCTCCATCTTTTACCCCTACACACTGAAATGTCAAACAGAAACCAGTCCACTGTGTGCAAGTGGCATCTGATTTCAAACTTGAACACCCTTTAAGCTTTCTGACCACTGTTGAGAAGTACACCAGTTGGCCTCTTTTATGGATAAAACTCAGAGGTGCAGCATTGTTTTGAAATGACCAAAGCCTCCAAAGGGTAATATCTTGGCTCTCAAAACAAAGCTATGATGATCCAAGAGTATAAATTGTACATTCTATTTTAAGAGGAGTGCACAGACATCACTTTTCAACACTTACACTCCATTATTTCTAAATTCCCAGAAAGAAACACTGAAGCCATATTCTCCAGCTCATGGTATGTCCTCCTAAAGCATTCTTAGGCAGCAATCCTCTCTAGCCACTCTCCTAGGAGTCACTCAGTTCATTTAGCAGCAGAACCCATTCTGACTTGTCTATCTTATGTCCAGCAGATGACTTCTTATCCATATTACCTGTCATTACCAGGCAGATCCAAAGCTCCAGTGAAAAGTTAATAAAAAGCTTCATAAAAAAGCAAAACTCTAAATGGCCCAGTGCTGTACCCCTTTCCACATTTTTGGAACCATTCATGTCAGTGCAAAATGATCAGATGGCATTCTGCATACATAATAACTAAATTTGTAGCTGCTTTTTAAACAACTACACAGGAAAACACCTCTGCATTTCAGATGGTAAAAGAAGCAGGAAACATTATGAGAGGCTTTGATTTAAGAGGTTATAACCTCTTAAGGAACAGCCACACAAATTAAAACATGAAACTCTCTCATAACTGTCATCTCCATGTTTTCCACTATCAAAACTATGGCATGTTTGAGCCAAGGAGCCTTTAGGAAATACAGTAAGTTCTGGTTAAAGGAAATGAAAAATCAAATTGCTTATTCTACTGATGTATTTTAACTGAACCAAACAGATGGTCTGATACTCAACAGCCCCTCCTGTGTCTGAAATCACCTTGATGACTTCCAAGGTGTTGCCAGTCTGGCCATGACAAAAGGCAATGACTGTGGCATTAGTAGCAACAATCAGGCACATCTAAAAATCCTCCTACTTTCTGCTACTTGGTGTTTTTCAGTCATGAAAACTTCCAGAAGGTAGTGCATATTTAATGAACAAGCTGGTATTTTCTTCAAAGAAGGAGACGTGCAGGTTAATGGCCCCCTTCTCTAGAAGATGTTTTTTTAACAATAAAAAACCCTCCATCTTCACCCAATAAATTCTCCACGTTTTCATACAGACAAATGATTCTTGATGAAAAAACATTTTTAACATGGGAATTGAACATGGAAATGGAAGTGAAAGACTGGCAGATACTCTTAAGGATCCTCACTCTTGCAAACTTTGGCGTAGAAGCAATGATAGGCCAAAGAAAGGGATAGTGGATTAGCTCATTGCGTGACCTAGAGAAAACAGACTCAGAGAATGAGTGATACTGAGAGGAAAAAAAAAAATCATCCCCTAAGTAAGAGACTGAACTGGGAGAACCTGGGTTCAGTTTCCAGCTTGGTTTCCCCTATCACCCTGGGAAAGTCACTTTGCCCTCAAGTCTATCAACTGCAATAGCTCTGAAGCAGAAAGTCCCAGCAATACCATCATGTGATGATAACAAGATTGTGGAAATTAGGGAGTTCTCAGAACCAAAGACTCTAGTGCAAAAGTTGTTGATAGGGGAGGACTGAAAGAGAACAGAAAAATAAACTAGTTACCAAGCCCATAGTAAAATCCTAGAGAAAATAAAGTAGCTGTGTTTTTTACTACAAGATAACAAAAGGAGGGCAACTTGCTCCACTCCACCCATGACTAACCTCACCTTCTTCACTTTACAATGTGAATGGTATTTACAGTGAGTAAACTGTATGTAAACTGCAGATAGTATGTCCCTAACAAGCTGCTGTGATGTGCATGCTCTTTAAATCAATTATATTAATCTTTTAATTACCATAAAAAGTCTTAACTGATGGGTTTGAAAACTTCATTTCAAAAGGCTTAATTTTCCTAGGTGTGGATTGTCTTGCTTCTCCCATAGACACAGACATACAAAATCAAAGCCAGCCTTTGAAACATCAGACCTTTGCTTCCACTCATGCACTTTCTAAAACAAAATGAAAAGCAGAGGCTGAGCTCAGCCATTCATACCCCTAAAGAGGCTTTTCCACACTCTATAATTGGTAATATCTCAAGGGGGACATAGTGCCAAAAGGTCATAGACCACCACCTGCCTGTGCATGGAGGTGTCACAGGCCCTGGGGTTTCCCTGATAGGGCTTGACAACAGCTGTGCCAATAAGGCTTGTGTTTTTTAAAAAAAAAAAGAAAAATCCCACCCAGTGATTTCATTTAATGGGGCCTATCATATTCTCTTGGGCTTGAAAGTTAAGGGACAGATGCAGAGCAGAGTCTCTGGGCAGGACCAAGCACTGAAGTGAGGACAGCCACCTGGATTTGACTTGTCCTCCCCACAGCTCTGCCTCTGCTCCTGCCTCTCCTGTTGGAGGCCCTGGCTCTGTCCAATCTAGCAGGAAAAGTAGTTTGGACCACAGAAAAAAAAAGAAAGTTTGTCACTATTTCATTTCAAGCATTAAGGAAGCCTTCAAAAGCCCTCCGCCTTTCAGCGTGGTTGATTGGTAAGGACAGAGTAGAGGGATGGCACCAACTCTTGAATGCCTTGATGACTCCACTTGCCATCAGCAACACATATCTCAGGGCTGTCAGGGTTGGAAGTGGTGACATGACCATGCAGGGGATTTGACAGAGGGAGCAACCACCACAAGCTGGAAAAAAACCAGTGATGCTGGAGAAGAAAAACAAGCAATGCTGGAGGCATTCAGCAAGACCAATGACCCAGTCTTGCTGAGACAAATGCTGGGCTCACCCTGCACTGCCCTCAGCCATGCCAAGATAGAGGACACAATTTTTCTTGGAAGTGACAGAACAAGTGACCCACCATGACAACACATCTTGCATCACATGCCCACTGGTACACTTAATGAGTGGAAGACTTTTATTGTCTCGCTGCTCAGGTCACTCTGAGATGGAGAAGTTGCTATATTTACTGACTTCCCAGCTGAAAGAATAGAAATCACCCATGATTTACTAGGATCCCTGTTTAATATAGGCAGTATGCATTAATTGGGAACTGCCTTGATGCAACTCCTAGTTGTGGAAAAGTAGCCAATTCTGCAATTAAGAGAAAAACAGAGTGGTTTATTAAGCACAGCTGTGGGAACATAGTTTCAGTCTTCAGTGGGTTCATATGAATATTTTTTCCATTTCAGTTCATGTAAGTTCACGTCCTTTGGGTTTCACAGAAAGCCGTAGGGTCTGAGCAACTCAAAATCTCAAAATCAAAACGTCAAGTTGAAACAAAACCATAAAAGGTATTTGGATTTGCATGAAAACGGGCCCAGATTTGCTTCAGGAGTTCCTCAAGCCTGGTAAAGCTTTTGAAGAGCCTAATCTGAGTTCTGCGGTTTCATTGCAGACTGAAACCAGTACGAGAGAGCAGATGGGCTCCTTTCAGGAAGCCAAGGCAGAGGAGAATGATTAAGAAGCTATGAGAACAAGAACCACAGAGGCAGGAGATTTTTTTAAAATCTCCAAAAACATATTTTTAAGTGCTAAACAGTACATATTAAGAACTGAAAGTACAGGTCACATTTAGGGGTTGCAAGCTCTTCCTGAGGATCAGGCCCTGAATGGGGATACAGCCACCTGGAGGAAAATGCAGCCATAACTGTGCCATATACCCTTCTGCCAATAGGTTGAACATCCTTACCACTACATCACATAATACACATCCTGAGAAGCACAAAGCCTCCAAAACTCTCATTTTCATGAGAGTCTCATCATCTTATGCACAATACTTCCACTTCCCAGAATACTTCAGCCACACATGAGGCAGGAAAATAAAAGAATCTACAGGTATTATGTTCTCATGTTAACACCTATAAATCTGTCTCAACATCAAATATTTTAAATTCTGGCTTTGATCTATTTTTTAAAAGAGTTCTTTTAAGTTTATACGCTCTATATTTATTCTTATTGCATTTTTAATGACATAAAAAGTGAGTGACAAGTCAATTTAGTAGCTCATCTGAAAAGATGCAAACACTAGAATAAATTTAATTGTGAAATTTACTTTTCTTTCCATGAAAAGTCTACTCATCTCATTCAATTGCACTCTTTACATTAACATCATTTACATTTACAGGATGCAGAGAAGGCAGCTTCTTCAGTAAGCACTCATTGATTACTCAAGATTTAGACTTCTGACTAACCATAATAAAAAGAGTATTATCACATCATGGCTCACATAATGTGGGTACAAAATGTTCTGAACATCAGCAAAAACTGTGGAACTCACAAATGCCTTCTGCCTTTGAGAGCATTTTGCCTCCTAACCATGTGAAAAGTGCTCTTCTAATATGTCAATTAAACTTTCAGTTCCTACTTTATGCGTTTTCTCAAAAAGACAAGCAAAAAGAAATTAATTTGGCTGAAACACTGAGTTTTCTTCCCCCATGAACAGAATAAGTAGTTTCATGTCTGCTCAACAGTTCATCTTGCCAAAAAAAGTCAAATAGTTTCCCAAAGCTTCAGTGGTCACTTGAATTCACATGAACTTGGAGTGTTACTTGGATGTTATGTTAACCTCCTAGAAATATGCACTGGGGAGCTGTGATGCTCCCCATTGACATTATCATGTAGCATTGCTGCACAACAGCCAGCTGAATTTCCAGCATTCACATATTTTATACCCATGGCTTGCAGAATAGGATAAAGCTGTATTTTAGTCCTGGAATTTCATCTTGCATCAGCACATTACAACCTCACAGGTTTCTTTTTGTGCAGCACTTTAAGCCCATTTAACCTAGTGAGCAATTTACTCTCCTAACCAGGAGGATCTTTTTCAATTTAAACAACTTTCCATAGGTGTGGCCATAGTACAGATCCTTGCCCTAGCCATGTTCTGTTTGAGAATCCATCACAAGTGCTACTACAGAATGCAGCCTTTCCTTGGCTGTAGTCCTTGATTCATTTCTTGCACCCTCAAAAGCTTTCTGCATCCTGATAGCTAAGATCAGGAGTCAGCATTCAAAGGACTCTTAGTGACACCATTTCCATCAAAATCAGTGAGGCTTAAGTGCTTAACCAGAGTTAGAGGCTGGGCCAAACATTTTTTATGCCTCATCTATGAGATATGAAAATAAATATTCCATCCCATGATGCTATACTGCAATGATTCTTTTGTTTGTAAAGCAGTAGTGGGGCTGCTTTGCCATCTGGCAGCTTGGCCTCAATTTTGCCAATAACCTGGGTTGGTGTAAAAATAGGTAAGGGGCAAAAGCTCCTATAACCCAGTCACAGCCAACCAAACTACTGAGGGATCCTCCTCTTTCCAAATTATGATGTTTCAATACGCTTGTGTCTCTTTTCATAGAAATCATCCACAGTTAAAAACACAATCTTAAGAAGCAAACCAAAACCCAAACCACAACAATTTACTCCGCCTAAACAAAAATAATGAGTTTAATTTTCTCTATTTTCTCTCTTGGCAGTGAAGGTTGCAGAAGTCAGTCTAAAACCCAGTTTTTCAGATGGTTTGGATCTTTGGGGAGCATTTTTGGAAATTAAACTTAAGCAATCCAAATTCTCCCACCAGCATTTAGGTGCCTGGTTTGGCCGTGGCAAGGGGCTGAAGAGCATGCAAGAGGCACACATATGCTGCTCTCCATCCCTTGCTGCTGGCATCCCAAACAGCTCAGTGTCTTGCAGGGTTACTGACCCTTTTATGGTCAATTTTTATGTGTTTCTCCTCCCAAAAGAAGCAGCAGCTTCAAAAGCCCAGCTGCTGTGGCAGCCAGAGAAACAGGAATTTCATTTAAATAGCTGCCATACAGACTTCAGCCTTATCCTCAGAGAAGAGAAATAACAAGCTGCCCAAAGAGGCAAACACCTCTCCCTGTGGTCATGGGCAGCTTGCAAGATGACAAAGGCATTGGTGCAGGCATTTCTCTACCTGAAGATGTGCATGTTTCAATACCTGAAGGGAACCTACACCCAGGAAGGGAGTAAACTCTTTGAAAGGGCTGACAATAGCAGGACTAGGGGAAATGGATCCAAGTTGAAGGAGGGAAGATTTAGGTTGGATGTTAGGGGGAAGTTCTTTACTAGGAGAGTGGTTAGGTCCTGGAACAGACTGCCGAGGGAGGTTGTGGATGCCCCGTCCTTGGAGGTGTTCAAGGCCAGATTGGACAGGGCCCTGGGCAACCTGATCTAATAAATGTGTTTGTTTGGTGGCCCTGCTAGGCAGGGGGGTTGGAACTACATGATCCTTGAGGTCCCTTCCAACCTGGGTCATTCTGTGATTCTGTGATGTTCTATGTTAGGGTTACTGCTGCATCAGGAGGTGAAGGGGATGCCGTGAGGAGAGTCTCGTAGCTGCAATCATAACTGAACTATAGAAACTGGCAGACCATTAAATATGTTGCCACAGGATAGTGCAGCCAGTTCTAGCAACATCTCTGCTGGATTCACAGAGTTTCTAGGAGCCGTAGTCATAAAGGCCACCATCCAGATCTCACCATCACAGTAGATCACCTTAGCAGTAATAAGTGAACAAAGAGGGATGGAAGAGACAAAATCTTGAAAACATGTTACAAAAAAAAAAATCAGAAAAGGCATCCTTGCATTATCCATCCATCACCTGCACCAAAAAGCCACTGCAAAAAAAGGGAGAAATGGGAAATAAAAAAGGATACAGAGAAAATTAAGACCCAGTAGGCCAAAGGCATGACACAAAGGGTAGCATGAAATAAAGCCTCACTCTCTTGCTTGATGGTTGTAGGCACAGGGAATGCCACACACAGCGCAGTGGACTTACAATAGCTTGCCTAGAATTTGACTTGCCACTGTGCCTTGTCCATGACTGCAGAAAAAAAAAAAAGGAATGAAAACACAAAGGAATTAAAAATGCCAAAAGAGAATCATTTTAAGAAGACTTGGGGTAGTCCTGTGAGAGTTTCACTTCTGTGGTTTTTCTTGGTATTCATGCAGTGAGGAAAGTGTACAGCTGTAGCTTCCTTTTTAAAAATAAACATACTGTCCTAAGCAGAAATCACTCAGTACATAAGACAGATGATTCTGTCTGATCTCACCTAGTTGCACTGGCAGGAATTTCCCCAGATATGTCACAGTGGTCCCCAGGAGAGCCACACATCATTGCACAGCCTCACAGCAGATGCATGAGGGCACTGAAGTCCCTCCCACTTTATCTCTTCTCTCTGAAGCCAAACAGGCACCAGTCAGGGAAGAGTACAAGAACAGGGAAAAACATACAGCAGTGTCTGCTGAATCTGTTCTCACCATCTTGCAATTTACAGCTTAGGGATTTCCTAAGCCAGAAGTAGTTTCTGTGCATTTAAAGCCTCCTCTGGTTTGTTTTCTTTTTCGTGGTTTCATAGCTGATCAGCACATTGTGCAAAGAAACACCCTACTCTATTCATTTCAAATATGCTACTGGCAATGCCTGGCTCTTTCCAGAATTTGTAAGGTGCCAGAATGGTCTTTTCTCCCACTAGAAGATCTCCAGGCTGCTACGAAGGTCAGCAAGGGCCAAGGGCCACTTTGCCACTCTAGGAATGAGGCCAGCTGGAGGTCATCAAAGGTGACTGTGCCATGAGCACGTGATCCCTCCCACTCAGAGCGGGAGATACATCACAGTGCCAGGGAGGCTAAGCTCAAGGCCAGACTGAAGATATGACCCATGGAACCCAGGGAAATGCAGCAGGATACAAAAATTCCTTGGGAGCTCAGCTCTCCAGCAGTCACCTAAACATGGGTTCAGTTTCTCCTAGAGCTCAGCACATCAGGCACTATGCTCTTTGCAAATACTGACTCACAACATCACATGCAATGTCAGCAGCTCAGACCCTGTTATTTATCTGTAGGACAACAATGTCTAGAGGCCCCAGGTGTGGCATAACTTTGCTCTGTTTGGGCGCTGTGCAATCCTGCTGGCTGTGAGCAGTACCTCCAGGAGAGCTGACCTAGCATTGGCAATCACTGCCAGCTTTTCAGGATGCTTCTGAGCAAACATGGTTTCCCACCAGCCACAAGCCACCCATTTCTCATTTCTGACCAACCACATCATTGCAGAGAACATTTATATTTGAAACCACAGTGCCGGCCTCAAGAGACTCTTGTGCTGCAGGGAGGACATCCCAAGGACATATCACTGGGCTTAATTTCACCCCATGCAGACTTTAGCACCACAGAGTTCGTGTCACAGGCAAGACTGACATGGGCAACCAGAAACATTTTTCTGTGGGTCATTTATGCACTCCTAATCCTTCATCAGCCTTCAGGGAAGAAACTGCCACTCCCTCCCTGAGCTCATGTTTTCCTTCAGCAAGTCAGGAGTTTGTTCTGATGTGCACTGTGGGGAAGTTGTGTGGGGTTTCATCTTTCTTGCTCTTTTCAGGGAATTTAGTAAAACAAAGCTCATGCCACTGGGGAAGCAGCCAGAATTCAGCTGGTGTGTGTTCCATGATAAAAATAACACAAACAAAAACTGGGAAGATGCTCAGCGTTCTGATCAGCTCGGGGAGCAGAGAAGGATCTGATGGGTGTCCTCATCCAGCAGGGGATAGACATCAATTAGTCATCTGCATCCCATAGTTTCAGAAGCCTTGTGCAGAAGAAAATGCACTGTCAGCTGAAAGGGAGCTGCAAGATCTAGATTTATTTCTCCTTTTCACTCCCATCCTTCCCTATGACATTAGACGACTTGCCATAATCAGCTTCACAGAAAATTCAAGTGTTTTCTGCATGCACTGGAAGGGATGGTGTTCAGCATCCCAGCAGATGGGCAGCAGTACCACCTGGGCTCCATCAGCCATGCCCGAGACAGCACAGTGCCACAGGGACAGAGAAGAGCTCTGTCTGGACTAGAGCCACAAGCAGAAATATCTATTTTTTGCAGAGCTTTGAGAAATAAGAAGCATCCCAGCCTCCCAGAAAATATTTCCTTGTTACTGACTGTAGTCAGCTCAGAAAAGACCTATGAGACTTGTTCCAGAAATCAAACCATTCTTTGCTATCATCCTAATGCTACAGCAACAGGCAATGGAGGAGACTGGTACTACTACTACAAGATGTTGCAAGTTTTCTGAACCCATCTGCCCCATTGCAAAGGAAAAGGAAAAGCCCTTCCTGAACCATGAAGATAGAGCATAGCATGCTCTTTCTGATTCAGACATGGTCTTGCAGCCATTACACCAGAAATTAAGGGACATCTCTTTACCATGCATGGAGTCAGCAGGAACACAGGAGCTTCCTTGGAAAGAAGGAACAGTTCCCACAGATACATCATAAGACATACCTGTATGTTTTTGGTAGGTATGCCTGTAGTAACCTGTTAGCCAGAAACATGTGCTTCAACAAGGTATCTGAAGAAATGGAACTTCTGGAAAAGAATGAGCAATGGGATAGGTCCATGTTTCAGACCTACACCTCTAAGACAGGCCCTGGAGATTTATTATCAGATGTGAAACAATTAGCTAAGCAATGGAATCAGGAAAGCAATTTGAAGAATACACAACTAAAAGCAGATGCATCTCTCAGGGCTACACCATGTGAGTAGAGATTCCAAATTTGTATTAGCTGTATGCTGTGTACCACCATCCGCATGCTTGTGTTTGCCTTGCACATTTCTCAGACTCATGACCAGTAGCATGAGAATAACCCTTAACTATCAGATAGGGATGTTTTTGCTTGTGTGTTCAAGGGCAGCAGGGCTGCCCACCCAACTTCAGCTCACTGCAGTACACAGATGTCTGGATTCCACTTCTCCGTTGCAAACAGGAACAGCTCTGAGTTGATTCACAGTAAAAGTGGCAGGGGATTTCTGGTATTATCACAACTCAAGGCGTCATCTTCCTGTGCTGACAAGGGTGATTGAAAATGACTGACCAACCTCATTTCATAAAAACATCAGCATGTGTGTGTGGCATGTGGTCTGTTGCCCTTCTACACTCAGAGTGCCTGTGGTTTCTGGGCACACAGCAGCAGTCTGCCGGCTACAGACCAAACCAAACCACAGGCTGGGAAACCAGAAAGGTGAGAGAAGAGTTGTGCATGCATGGATACAGGATTTCACAAGGAGAAAAAGGTATATCTCTGGAGAGATCTGCATCTGCTAGTAGAGTCTGGCTAGCAATTGTGGCTGAATCAGTACAAAAGAAGTAAACAGATAGGAAAATAATAATTTCCTTTCCTTCGAAAATAGCAGCAGTACGGGAAGTATGCATGGTCTCTGTTTAGATTTTCAAATAAGTGTCATATTATATGTCATCAAAGAAGAGATAGAAAAAGCCTGGGAAAGTTCTTTTTTTTTAAGTTTTTCTATTTCAGAATGGCAAAGTTCTGCCTTACTTCTACAAGTGCAGTTTCACTGAAATAATTTCAGCAGTACCTAAAATTCAGAGTATGTCACTACAAACAATTCAGCAGCTGGGTAGGAAAATATTTTCAAGGGCTAAACCCATACTTTTCTTCAAAAATAAAGTCTTTACAAAGATGAAAAAAAAAAAAAAGGTGACAGAATCCAGTGCATAAAAATTACTTTTTTCAGGAAGAGCTAAAAAAAATTTTTTAAGAAGTTGTTTTTACTTACATAAGCCACTTACATAAGTGCAGATCACTTTCTACACCAGAGAACATGGTGGCACCCTTAAAAAGGTTGTTCAACTGCTTTAAAGTGTTTCTATCAAATTGAATGGTCTTGGTGCAAGCAAAGGCAATGTTATTTGTTTCTACATCGCTCCTTTACTTCTCTTGAGTTTCCCAATCAGCCGTGGGCAGGTTCCATTTTTTTTTGCTCCAATGTATATTCCTGAGTACTGTTTCAACTCTACTCCTTTAAAAATGTAGCTTGTATGGACCTGGTGATGCCTCTCTACTCTACTGATGGGCTGAGGGAAGCAACAGAGGCCTCTGGCTAGGAAGGAACCAGCCTTGGGGATGGCAATTGATGAATCAGAAGTGTAGTCATTCCCACCATTTCACACTGAGCTGCTGGAAAGTTTCTGTTTCACAGATCTACTTCTCAGGGATTTCCCAGTCTCACTGGGTCTTAGAGCTAGCACTGAGAAACCACATTTCAACACCAAGAGGCATGATACAAACAGTTCATAGAGAGCTAAGTTTGTGACACACACTGAAATCAGAAATAATCAGATTCCTCCACTCTGCTCAACCTCAGTCTGATTGCCAGACTACACCAAACATTCACACTGACAACTAGCAGAAAGTATAGGTACAGAAATGGTAGTGCTGATGATAAAGTCTCACAAGACATGTCTTGTATGCAAAATCTTGCATATAACAGGAAGCAGCAGCACACTGAAGTAAATTCCCAGCAGTATCTTGCAGTACTTATGGTCTTACCAGAGCACCAAGTTTAGAGACCAATTTGTGAAAACCAGTTTTAAAGGACTCATGCCCCAAATTAGCCTCTGTCCTAAACATCAAAACTAAACTCTGCCTAGGTTCACTTTTTTGAGAGCAGAAGAGGGGATAAATCAGGACTCAGAGTCCCACAGTCTTTCTCCTTGACAGTCTGGGGAGGTGTCTGTACTGATTGCAGCCTGTCTGCACAAAGCAGGATTTTTTCCTATCAAGTAATCCCTCCCTGCTGCATTTACTCTCTAGCCAACATTGAAGCACTATCAGATGGCAGGTGTATTACTACCTTTAAAAGAGTGAGTACAACTTCTGTGCAAGATTACAGGCACAGCAGTTCAACCTGGCTCAGCCAGAGCAAGGTTTAAGCTAAGCAAGCAGCCTCCCAGTAGCCACCCTGAGAATAACTCATCTCTAGGGAAACCCTGGTAAATATACTAGCTCTTCTTAAATCATATGCAAACTCATTTTGCTATTAGGAAGCATTCAAAATGTGCAACTTGTTTCAAAGGACCTTTGGTGAGTAACTCTTCCCCAAATTCGTTTGTGGCAAGATGGCTCAGCGGGGCCACCCACATCGTGTGACAGCGTGTGGTGATCCCCCTTGTCAAACAGCACATTCTGTTTTCAGAAAAAGAGAGATACTGAAAAGATCACTCTCATTTTTCTAAGATACTTCTATTATGTTTTCAGCAGAGTAGGAAGCTAACTTCAGAAAGGCAAATTGAGTGATTCAACTGAGTCAAGCAACTCAGTAGTCAAGGGTTTCCCCTTCACTCTAATCCCTCTCTCTTTTGGTGGCATTTATTAATTTTAAAAGTGTATGACAAAGCCTATTTGAAAAGGTAAAAACCGCACAGATTTGTGTTTATATTTCTCTTTCTTGATACCAAAGCAGCTTCCAGTGGGTGCTGGAGTCAAAGAAGCCAGATGGAGATGGGGGAACAGAAGCATCTTCAGGTGACTTGAACATTCTGAAATGTGAGGTGCAGTCTGCCCACCCAGAGGTTTGTCTGGCTCATCAGAGATGCACACAATAGTGAGATGAAAACATATTACTAAAGAAATATCTTTGAATCAGCCTGCTTCAGGGTTTAGTGCAAAGTGTCCTAAGCAGGGGAGATGGTGTATGGGTAAGAACCTACAGAGTACAAGCCCCATCCTTCTCATGCAGGAGCTCCACTCAGCCCTTTAATGCCCACGTTGGCACCTGACATTCAGCTTATTCCTCCTCCTCCTCCTCGCATCCATCTGTGTGTCATGCCAGTCTCCTGCCCTCAAGCAAAGGCTCACCAGCAGCCAAGCACTGCAAATGGGACTGACTCAACAGATCTGCGGGAATTGCTCTCCACACCCACATGAGAAAACAGTGAGGTTCATTCCATTGCCAAATCCAGTCTCTCACTGTCCTCAGCTCAGCAGTATCTGAAGAAATGGGGCACAAGGAACAAGGCACAAGGCACAAGGAACAGCCTCTTGTGAGTCAGCAGCCATCACCTCCAGCCCCAGAGCAGCAGAGCTGTGAGAGAGGATTTGCCACCTCTGATCAAGACTCAGGGCAAGCTGGTGGGTGAAGCAGAATCCAATGGAAGCCCCCAGGACCCTCAGTCCAGCATCAGCTCCTGTGTCAGTCAGAGCCAGTTGACAGTTCAGGGAGTCAAGGCTCCCAGAGAGACACCAGGTCCATATGGGCTTCACCAGACTACTGCTAAAACAAATCAGAAAGGAAAGCAAAGAGGAGCCTCCTGAGATGCTTTGATTCCTGTGTCTGGTTTTGGGTTTTGCTTCATGTGGCCAATGCCCAGCTCCTTACCCCTGCACACACCTCTGTGGTGATGATGCCTTCTTCCCACCTTGAGCTGCTGCAACTGTGGCTGCTCCATGTGTCTCTTCTCTTTCCAGTTATGCATTCAGTGAAGTTCTTGTTAAAGTGGGGAAACAGCTATTGTCTGATGAATTACCTGGATGCATCAGATGCACTGTTTAAATATTTTGTAAGAACTGGTCTTGTTTCTGTGCAAACCTGGTTTAGGGGAGAGCAGTTTTCACAATCTCTGGAGGTCAGGAGACCATTTATGGAAACAATTTCTCAAGTCAGACCAAAGTCCTCTGCCTTTGCTTTCACCAGAGGCTCCTGCATTATGCATGTTGAGAGAGAAATGTGATGTCCTCCAACAACTCCACTAACACCACCTCAATCAGGAAGGGTAGAGAGATGAGCCTGATTTCTTGCTGGCCTTCCTCTTTCTGTCCCCTGCTGCTGCTGGATCTTCTCTCTCCCTCTCTGCAGTGTGGTGAGTGTTTTTGGCATAGCCCCATGCTTCTGATGTATGACAGAGCCACTGAAAAGGCTGGCAAAGGGAATCAGATCCCTATTCATGTTTCAAGGCAGATCTGCATCTAGAGCAGCATGCTGAATTGCAGTCTCTCTACCTGCCACTTTCACAGTTGTGTTTCCAGATATGTGTGTCTTGGAAGGAAAGTTCCTACTCAACCCAGAAATTCATTAGGACAATGTTGAGCTAGTTAGGATGATGGCAGCCTACTTTGGCCAGCTCATCCTCTCCCTCAGATGCAATCAAGCATGAAGAGTTTTGATTTGAATGCAATCAGCAAGAGGGATATTTTTCTCCAGTGATAATGACTACTTTGCATCAACGTGTGTTTCAGATGTTTGCATATTGAGCAGCTGCTGAAAGGGAAGCCCCTTGATACATGACTTTCAAGTAGAAGACAACAAACTCCTACGACAGAATCTTCTGCTAGGTGGACAGGATTCTGGGAGCCTCCCATCTTAAGGTTAATTGCAGGTGTGCAAAGAGACCATTGATTCGTGGTTGGTTACTTGCAGAGTACTTCCAGTGTTTCCCCCTCCTTTTCTCCTGCTAAAACCCATCTCTAAAGGTATCACTGAGAACACCAGTCAGGGAGAAGAAAGCTGGTATCAGCAGTGGTAGCTCCTCAGTGCTTTAGGATCAGAGATCCAGAACTCCAGAAATAATACATCTGGTAGCAAAAAAATACAGATTCCCCACTCTCCAGCAACAGAATCATTGTTAAGTAAGATAAGCAACACTCTGAGCAGCAAAATGTCTTGCCTGATAATGAGACAAGGAGTCACTCTAAAACAAGAAGATCATGGGCAAGAGTTGAAATGGCTTTGTGTGACATTCCCTGTAGCTTTTCATATGGAAAGAGAAACATAGACACTAGTGATGCATCCCATCACATGCAACATCATTCTGCAACATAAAATATCCAAGAACTCAGGATCCACTTTACTCACAACAAGCACTCTGAGATTTGCTGCCCTTTCCCTTATCCACTGTCTAGAAACACCACCAGGCAACTTCCATTGCTGGTAAATTAAGAAGCCTCTCTTCTTTCCAGCCTACAACTACTTGGGGTTCAGTTCTATATGCTGTAAACCACTTTAATTCTTTAGTCACAGATGGACAAGACTTCCACATCTTGCTCTGTCAGCTCAACAGCTTAGCATCCCAAGATGCCCATAACCTGCTTTCCTCCTTGATATGCTGCAGCCATAATGTGCTCATTCAGAGTTTAAATAGGTAAATGGAGCTCCTTTCATCTCCAGTGGGTTACAGATAACAAGCGGATTTGCTGGCAGATCAAGTTGGGTCTTCGTGTTGTCTTCCTGCCCAGTAGCTTGCCCTGTGCACTCGTGCTGAGGGCAAAGCCTCAAACCACCAGTCCCAGCTGCTTCCTCCAGGCAGGGGGATTGCGCCTGGGAAATGCTCACAGGGATCCCACCACGACACCCCAGAGGGCTGTCACTCCTGCAGCTGCTTCCCTCTGGCACAAAAACACCAACCAGTAGGTTACTGTCTGTCCTCCTTTACTACAGCTGGTTTAGAGTCAATTTGCCTTAAAATGCAACTGAGCAAGCAATATCACTCAGCCATAGAGTGATAGAGAAGAAGAAAAAAAAAAGCCTTCTCTGAAGAAGCAAACAGTTCTAATCTAGCTGCTGTTTATACAATTAAGCTTAATTTTGAAATTTTGAGGTTCTAGACAGTTCCATGAAAGATTCAGGTGGGAAATCCACTTCAAATGCTTTGAGATATAATGCAGAAATTTTACCTAACCTAGGCAAGGCATTGATAAATATTTAAGATGAAGAGACTTTTGGCAAGAATTTCTCTTTCTCCATGATGCAACAGAACCATATTTTTAAACACCAAAGTGAGCATGTATCTCAGAATATAATTTTGGGCCACACACACAAAAAAAGAGCCTTTCTTTCAGGTTTCAACAAAGATTTGGAGAACATTGTACAGTGTGCTTCAGTTAACCTCGAGGAGGTCACTTAACAGTATGCAAAACCAACTGCCCCAGAAGTGCCTTTGGTTAGAAAGAAATGGACATAAATCAGACATCAGCCATACAGAAATCTGAATTTTTAAAAAGAGCATATGGAGAATGGGCAAGGAGAATAACCACATCATCTTAGGTAAATTTTAGGCATCTAACTTCAGTACTTAATTTCAGCCCTAGGTAGTCAGCAAAGTATCCAGAAAGTGACTGAAATCCCCAGGACCCAACTCCCAGGGTGAGCTGCCCATTTGTGCCCCTGGTAGAGCAACCACCTCAGGTGCTTGTTGTTCTGCTCTCACACCTTCTGGGAGTGAGACAAATCAAACTAAGTTTTCAAGGAATAACAGGAAAATCAGAGCACACAGGCACAAAGAACTTGCCATGTAAGTAGGCTAGTGGATTCCAAAATAAAAGGCAGATTACTTTCAGAACCTTAAAGAAGAGGATCTGAAAGTAGAACCTAGAGCAGCTGAAAACCTGGCCTCTGCTCAGATGCCCTCCCTGAGGTGCCACTGATAGATGTCCTGCTATGCACCTCTACACACTTTTATTTTGCTGACTGGGAACATCTGTCTCCAAATAAATATCACCAGCCCATTTATTCAGATCTTCTGAGTGCTGAGACCTGTCTCCACAGCAGAAAGCAGTGCTACTCAACTCAAAAGCAGCTCCCAGCCAGTTTTGTCTTCCCTACCAAAGCACAAATGCTCTTTGTGTGTCACAAGTTGGAGCAAACAGTGTAATACAAGCAACTTCAGAGGACTAGCAGCTGCCTTGCACACCTCTTGCAGAGAGGTCAGAGTCTAGGTATGGAGCTCTATCCAGACTACCATATTGTATGCTTCCTCCCAGCTTTACAGAAGCCCCTTTTTGGGTGGAGGTGAGACTGAGCTGTAGGTGAAACTGTCTGAAGAAGCCAGCCACCACTCTCAGCATCCTTCAAGGGTGCACATGTATCTACCCCAGTTTAAAACACTGAGATATCAACCATTGGACTGCAGCCAGAAAAGCATGCAGAAGAGCCTTCTTTCCTGGAATTAACATTATTCTCTTTAGGCCATGAGCTGGATTTAAGCCACCCAGTTACAAGGGAGAGATTCATTATCAATGTCTGAATTATCTACTGGCATGTGCAAGTTTCTTTTTCATCTCTGCTAGGTACACAGGCAAACACAATCGCAACTCATTTCCGCCACTCCCACCAGCACCTGAAAGCATAGTTCACTGGCAGCCACCACAAGTAATGGTCATGGCACTCACAAGCTGATCAGTGATTGCCACCATCAAGGGTGGCATGCAAAGGTGGAACCCCACAGACTCTGCCCCTCAGCAAGCCACAGGCCACACTCTGCAGGAAGGCTATTTCAGAGATGTCATTGCAGATGGTCCACTGGACATCTCCTGAGATGGACATAGCACCCACTGTCAGCCGGCTGTGGTAGACTCTGCATGGATCTGCAGTGTGAAAGACTGGAGCAAAAGGATGCTTAAACTATGTGACACAGTGACTTAGCACTGTAAGGCAAGAAAGGCTTTACTGTTATAGCAAATCAGGTTAATGCACAGAGGGCAGTCCTGACACAGGAAAAATCCTAGTAAAGTTGAAACAAAAGGCTTGGTATTTGCTAATCAACACGGTGAGCTCCAAAGTCCCTGAGCCCAGAGGCAAACTGTTATCCTGGACCTTCTGAACTCTAGGAGAATGCAGAGTATGGAAATGCCACAGACATGCCAGATCCTTCCTGTGGTGTTGGGAAGGAAACTGTGGGGGAAATATGCTCTGATTTGCAACAAATCAACTTAATTCCCCTACAAGATATTTAACAGTGAGAGCTTCCTCAGAGCACGTGCTGGGCCTCCAAGTGTTTGCAAAAGAGAAGTTATTGGTGTTTCTCATGTCACTCAGGACTACATTCCTGTCACTATTGTAGAAAGACAAGTACTGGCAGGAGTCAATAGAGATCTGCTGTTTCACATCAGCTGGAAGAACAACTTGAGTTATTACAGTGCTGTTTTTCTCACATGACTATTCTATATGATAAAACTTCTAATTAACTGTGAAGTAAATGCAATGAGAAGAATTTTCTGTTAATTATTTCTATATCTTTAGGCAATAGAATAAAATCAATATGTAACAAGAAAACTATGCTAAAAAAACCCTGGCAGCTTTTGCTGTAGGTAAATTAGCAGTGTGGCTATGGATGGGAATGCCTTCTAAAATCTGAGTGCTGAAGTAACTGGGCTGCAGATGTGTGTCACCTGCCAAAGCCACCACCGCTTCCTTTGGTATGGTCTCACAGCTCCTTGCAATGAGGCCCTACAACTCCTTCTTCATGGCTGCTCAGGAGACCTTCTCAGGCATAGTACGTTACCCTTTGCTTTCTTGTGCTGAAGAGAAAAATCTATATTAACACTTACTTGCTTTGACTCCACCAGAACAACCAAAGGAAGGAAAATCAGCCTTAGTTGCCATGCAATTGTACTGACATAACATTGCTTGTTTCTCTCAGAGGAATAAATTTTTGTATCCTGTCACACTTGTGCAAAACCAGGGCTCACAATGGTTATTAACAGCACCTTCTCCCACAGACAAGGAAAGATCAGATCCAAGGATTTAAACACCAAAGGTTTGTCATTTCATATCCTCTCTTTTACTGTGCATCATCCTTGACATAGCCTGTGTTTCCAAAAGCTGCTGGAAGTTTGGTTGAAGTTGGACTCCCAAAAGCCTGAGCCAACCTAAATGTAACACATGCTGGAAATCCTTAGCACACTGACTTTGTTTATCTGCCACAGAGTTAGTTTCATCGATCCGAAAGAAAGATAATAATTTACAAAACAAAACCACAACCACTTGTTAGCTGTAAGCGTCTTCATATACGCTGCATTAATTCAAATGTGAATTAGACCGATTAGACATGGAAATGCAGCTGAAGCTCTGGGTGCTGGCAGAGCAGCCTTCCCTTCTAGACTCCTCATGTCAAGTCCTGTCCTGCAGCGTTCCCATGCCAAGCTGGCAAGGGCCCTCACCCTGCCAGGAGATAAAGCTGGCTGCTGTGCGAGAAGGCGCAGGCAGGAGGCATGTCTAGCGAGTATACTCTCATGACTAACATCTTGTTTCTGTGATAACAAGCTCGGCCACCTACACAACTAGCCCTCTGAATAAATGCTTTGCTTCGCGGGTTCCCATGAGCAGCAGACTGATGGGAGAGCGAGATAAACTTTTACTGTCGCTCTCACAGGGGTTTGTTACGTCTGGATTGTCTTCCAGATTTCACTCACAGCCCCTGTGTTTCCATTTTCTATTGGTCATTTTCACTAGGTCCATGGCTTCACTACCAATGCACCAGACCACTGCTTTTGTTCATATTAGTACTTCACTGAGTTTCTGAAATTATAGAATCATAGAATGGTTTGGGATGGAGGGGACCTTGAAGATCATTTAGTTCCAGCCTCCCTGCCATAGGCAGGGACACCTCCCACTAGATCAGGTTGCTCAGTGCCTTGTCTAGCCTGGCCTTAAACACCTGCAAGGGGGTGGCATCCACAGTCTCTCTGGGCAACAGGTACCAGTGTCTCACCATCCTCACCATAAAGAATTACTTTCTTATATGTAGCCTGAATCTCCCCTCTTCCAATTTTCATCCATTACTCCTAGACCTGCCATCCTGTACCCTACTCAAAAGTCCTACCCCTGCCTTTCTGTAAGCTCCTTTCAGGTATTGAGAAGCTACTATGAGGTCCCCCCTGAGCCTTCTCTTCTCCAGGCTCTACAACCCCAACTCCTTCAGTGGCATAAGGGAGGTGCTCAAGCCCTCTGATCATCTTTGTGGCCCTCCTCTGGTCCTGCTCCAGCAGCTCAATGTTTTTCTAATGTTGAGAGCTCCAGAACTGGACACAATACTCCAGGTGGGATCTCACCAGAGCTGAGTAGAGAGGCAAAATCACCTCTATTGACCTGTGAGCACAAGCTACAATAGGGCAGACAGGACGACACAACGAAACCCCTTCCTATTAGATGGCAGATAGACATTCATCAAGCCAGATGAGCTTTTCAGACCAAATTCTCAGCAGCTGCCATTTGCTGAAGGCACCTCCCACTTCCTTTACACCTTTTCTCTCCCTCCACAATGTCCCAGACCCAACATATTTTGATAAGTGTATCCCATGGTGTGTATCACCACACACCCCTACAAAAGCCCTTGCATCTTCCAAATCTTCATCAAGAGAAGTTTCCTGGCTTTCAAATATAAGATCACAGACTTGTTCACAAGATTGAGTCTACATCAAAGCAAGTCATCAGCATAATTGAATTGACTGGCACAAAAAAGGAATGTCCAACAGCTGGCTTTTCTATCAGCAACAGTCATTGCTTCCATTTCCTCCATGTTGTGCTCCCAGAGCTGTAGGCAAAGTAACCTACTCACTGCTTGAAGGATCTGAGCACTGCAGGATCATTTTCACAGCACATGATGGGCTAGCTAGCAAAAAGCCATGTAAAAATCACCACATTTCACACTGAAAGTCACACCTCTGTAGAAGAGGAGCACCCTCGCCAGGCACTAGGGAACAAAAAAGCAAGAAAGCCCTGCAGAAAGTGTGGATAGAGCAGGAAGACACAGGACTATGCCTAAGTAAATGGATGGTGTCATCTCACTGTCACTGGCATGGAAGAAGCCCATCCTTCAGAAACACGTTAGGAATTCAAGAAATCTCTCTGGAGTTTGCAGATCCCTAAATTGACTGGTCAATCAGACAGACAACTTAGGCAAGGAGCTACAACACATCCCAAAGAGACAAGTGCCAGAAAGCAGAACAAAAAGAGCAGCTTTTAAGTTGGATTTTCCATTGTCTGCCATCACCAGGCAGAGAGGGGTTCATCTAGGGTGGAGAAAGCAAGAGAGGTTTGGGAAGTCCTGGAAAGTGTTCCAATCAGAAGTACTAACTGAGCCTAGGCTCTAAGCAGGGACCTGGGTGGACCACCATAACAATCATAGGCAGGCTTATTTCTCAGGGATCTTTAAACCAGAGCCACCTCACCTCTTTTCTTTCTTTGTGTAAGGAACCTCCTTCCCCTGATATCTTTAATTAAGAGGGTTGTGCGTTGTTTTTCTTTTACTGTGTGGTAGCTTTTATCTGGCAGGTATATGTAAAAAGTGTGCCTGGGGAAAATCCTATTCATGGGAACAAACTTAGCAAAGCCACTTTAACCTGGCTGCTTTTTTAAGAAGCACCTCAGGGCAATCCCTTGAAGATATTTATGCTCCTCTGGTGAGTTAGAGGCTTCTGAAAACTCCCACTGGTCCCGCTTCTCTTTATTCCCCTGGGTACAAGCAGTGAGAAGCGCCACTGTCCCTCTGCTCCCAGTCTAAGGCGTTCACGAGGAGCTGCTTTAAAGCAAGATGATGAGCTCCACCCTGCAAAGTGCTGAGGGCCCCAGCCCCTACCAGCACCTAGGGAATGATCCAGCAGCCCAGGGGCTTCGTATGTGATTGTGAAATCCATACAAATCTAAATATATGCATAAACCACTGCTGACAAGACGCCTTGTGGCTACATCACATAGGCCAGGTACACATTGCAAACTTCTCATTTTTTTTCACCAGTGAGGTTGTCAGCCAGAGGCTGTGATGTCTAAATGATACAACCTGTACTGTCAAAATACAGCACAGCTGGTACTACAGTCCTAGCAAAACTCTGAGAGGAGAGGAAGTTAGGGCTGAAGATTTACGGAGTACAGAGGGCCTTCTGATATAATCCCAAAAGAATGACAAAATAATGTAATAGTATTTCTAGAATAGATGTAAGTTGCTTTTAAAAATCTATAACAGTTGCTTTAAAAGTTTGATCCAGATCCTCCCAAAGTCCATGTCAAAAGGATTTTCGAGAGGCTTCAGCCTTGGTCCAAGCAGACTATGTGCTCAGGCCCATGCTTTTGTGGAGGAGAAACTCTCAGCAGAAGGAGGGGAAGATGCAGCCATGATGAATAGCATGGCCCTGTCATCTGTTTCACCAGCTTTATGTATTCAGAAATCAGTGACCAATCCTTTTCCTGTCCCTTGCAAAGATCTTTCTCACACCATTTGAAAAATTTCCTCCTAAGGCTACCTTGTAAGCTCAGAAATTTAAAAGAGAAGAAAAAAAATTAACAGAATAAAACCAAAGAAACAAACATCAGGGCATTTTCTCTTCAAGTGCCTGAACAAAGGGAGTTTTCTAGCCACAACCTTAAACCTTTTCTTTACAACTTTAGGGGCCAGCTCGGCTCTCTTTCAGCAGGCGCAGCAGAGCAGGCAGCTGAAAAATCAATGGAGGCTCCTCAGCAGCTGAAACCTAGGGCTCCAGGGTATGAGAGAGCAAAGGTGAGCAAAACCAGCCTCCTGTGGCTGCCGTGAACCATGACCCAACTTGCAGAAGCTGGTGTGGCTTAATGGAACTCACTGGTAAGTTCTGGCCACCTGCAGACTGCAAGGTGAGGGAGGGTGAGGGAACCTATTGGGCATTATTCTTCTGTGGAAGTTGATGGAGTTAAAAGGTAACAAAAAACAGGCAAAAAATGGGAAAGGTTAAGTACCTTCAATTCAGGCTGCATCACCCAAAATTAGCCACCATACCACCCTCTGCATGGTACCGCTGCTGGTGGTGTGAGGGCTGCATCAGCATTGCCACTGTTGGGTTTTTTTGTCTGTGCTGTGCCCAGACAGCAACAGCCCATGTGAGAGTCTCAAAACTCTTCCAAAAATGCATGCAGGGCCTTGCTGCTGAGAAGGCTACAGCTGGCCTCAGCCGAAAGAGACATACCTACATGTCTGCCCCCTTTATTCCAGTACCTGAGGCACTACTGGAGTCAGTACTCCCTACTTCTGGGGCATGACTCTGCTTCATGTGCACCCCACTAGGATCACAGAATCATAACATGGTTTGAGTTGGAGGGGACCTTTTAGATCATCTAGGCAAACCCTCGTTTCCTTATCTCAAATGAAGCCCAGCATCCTCAGTTCTCCAGCTGCAGTCTCCCCACCTTGGGTATTGTGCCTTACCCTCAGTGTGTGGGTAACCACTCAGTGTTCAGCAGCCTTTGCAATCCCTCTAGTCCCAATAAAATCAGATAAATCCCTCTCACAGGCTCTTCGTGTGAAATTGAATAGAAGACCATGAGCATGATAAAATAAAAACCATTGGACATTCATACTGCAAACATGAACTGCCAAGGCTGGTCTCTTTGACTGTTAAGCCAGTAAACAAGAGGGGACAGGCCCAGAGGCTTGCTCCCCTGTAGCCAGCCTCTGTTCCCCTGGCTGTCAGAGCAAAACCCATCCATGCTTCTCTGGGGAACATTGTCCTTGGACATAATGTCCTTGTCCACCCTTGGGGCCATGCTCACCAAGACACCACACTAGCAAAGCAGCTACCTGAAAGACATGTTCCATAGCCTGCTCTGGCTCTGTGCCAGTGGGTGACTAGTCCAGATGTAGTTGCTCTTTCTGTACCTGTGCTGGATGGGCATTTTCCATGGTGACCAGGCTGTGTCCTGCACTGGCCTCATGCTGTAACCATGAGCTTAAGTGAGTCCTCGCTACAGGGAAGACATTGTAGTGGTGGAGCATGCCCAGAGAAGGGCAATGAAGCTGCTGAAGGTTCCAGAGCACAAGTCTTTCAAAGAGCAGCTGATGGAGTTCAGGTTGTTTAGCCTGAAGAAAGAAAGGCTGAGGGGAGACATTACTGGTCTCTACAACTACCTGAAAGGAGGCTGCAATTAAGTGAGAGTTGTGTCTTCTTATATGTAAGACACATGCAATAGAACGAGGGGAAATGACCTCAGGATGAACCAGAGAGGGTTTAGGAGGTATATTAGGGAAAAAAATTCACCAAGTATTATCAAACACTGGAACAGGCTGCCCACAGATGTGCTTGAGTCACCATCCCTGGAGATATTTTAAAGATGAGTAGACATGGTGCTTAGGGACATGATTTAGAGGTGGTTTTGGCAGCATTGTGTCAATTGATGGACTTGATCTTCAAGTTCCTTTCTGATCTAGATAATTCTATTATTCTGTGAGAGCCTCTGGGAACCACTCTGTAAGTCCTTTGCAGCCCAAATCCTGATCTGGCATCTCTGAGGCTGTCATCTCAACTTTTAGATGGTACACATTAGCAGGCTCAGTAGAAACTGTCTTGTAGAGCCCCTTACAATTCTAACACCAAATTTAACTTTCTGGAAACAGATTTCAAAAGACCTGGAGCATCTGCTGGTGTCACCTAGTCATCACTCATCTGACAAGGATTGGGCAGGGTGTCTGATGAGATCTCCAAACCAAAAATACAAAATTACAAGTATGTGCATATTGGACAAGTTGAGGGTCTTGACATAGGAGATGGAACAGAACTATTGCTTCTGCTGTTGTTGATGTTATGGTTGATGTTGTAGCCATTGTTATTTTTTAATTATCTGTTTCCAGGAAGATTCAGAAGCTCCAGTTTTGCTCTGGACCCCACATATTATAGAAAGATTTTTCTTTCCCAAAGAGCTGCTCAGCACCTCAAACTAGCAGCTTGACACAGCACAGATAAAATCACCTTTATGTTCTACCACCAGCCTGAGCTGTCGAGAATGAGCATTGCTAAGCTAAACCTCCTAAAACATGCACTGGAGCACTACTTGAGCTTTTACATCAGGACTGATAAACACATCCAGGCATTTTACTAAACCACACATCCAGGCATTTTACACTGTAAAACATTTCCAACCCAGTGTTATGTTTAAATATTAGTATACTCTGAGCTTTCATATCAAAGAGCAAGTGTTGATGGCAGCAAGGCAGAGAAGTGCAGCTGAGGTAAAAGAAGGGAAAAGCTTTAAGAGGTTCACAGCTGCCCTGGCATAAAACAATAATCTTTCAAGCTGATAAAAATAGTGTTACAGGCTCTGATAAGAATAATCTCCAAGACTCTGATAAGAATACAATGAGAGCAAGCCTTTTACAATATTGCATTAGTGAGGCACAACCCCATCCTGTCTAGAAATACCCTTTCTAGGTGCCGCTTTCTTTTGTTCTCTAGGAGTGCAAGCACTGAAAAGAGCTACTTTAGCTTTCCTCCTCGTCTTGCAAACGAGCTGTGCAGCCAGGAAAGGATTCAATGGGCTCCACCCTGCTGAATATGGAGCAATTCACTCCAAAGCAACTAAAGCATGCAAATAATTACATTGACTTCAAATGAAATTATTCCTATGTTTAAGTGTTCTACTGAATCAGGTCCAGGGTGCTCAGCACTCTGGAGTATCAAGTCTTAAATGTTTTGGAAGGCTTTAAGTGAGACAAAATGGTTTGGGAAATAAGGGGGAGGAAAGTGGGAGGGAAAGGAGATCTCCCACTGAATAAATAGGTCAATTATTTCTCAGGTTTGTGATGGATATGAAGAATGGTGGAATGTCTGAATCTGTTTGGAAATTTGTGTTAATCATCTTATCTTCTCATGCGCACACTGACCCAGAAACTGGACTGGCTGTATGGTTAAGAAATTAAGAATTACATCCTGCACTAGTCTACACACACAACTTGACTGCTTTTTCTCCCTACTTCCATCACAATGCAAAAACATATTCAGTCAACTGTTGCTGCTCTTGAAGGGACAACGTGACTTCCATGGCAAAGAAATGGTTGAAATTCTGCATGTCCCAAGCAGAAGAAAGGACAAAATTCTGGGTGGAGCCTAAGGTGAAGGTCTATGAAGCCAGCTAGGTGTAATCACCTCTCCATGCACATGGGGGGGTACGTAATGGCCGAGGACAGCTCAATATCTGATGCCAGACATGGAACATTAGGTAAAGGGAAGCCACCTTCTGGTTTGGAAGGAGGGAACAACAAGGTGACCCACAGAAGTGTCCTACTGATCTGAGCCATAGCTGAATGCTATATAGGCATTTTGCTGCAACCACCCAGGACTGCAGTGGGTGCATTTTGCAGTGGGTGAAATAAAAGAAGTGAGAACAGAAAACCATAACCTCAGCTTCAGGCTGATTGATCAGGAGTATCCTTCACTGTGTTATTCTCCTAAAAGACCTCATTTCAAGAACCTGGGTGTACCAACCAGTTCATCCCCAGCCTCTCCCAGCACATAACTGGCTTTCTCCTGCTACAACAGACATCCTTTGCACTTCTCATGTCTGATCTCAGTTTATTCCAAAAGTAACAGATGAAAGCCAGCAAGCATTAAAGTAAATAGGAGTTTTGCTCTCAACCACATTTGGAGCAGAATTTGACCCAGAATTAAAAGGACACTTTCTACTGGAGATCCAGCAGGTTTCTGATGCTGTTCCAGTAGCTCCAGGAGGCACACCTGCTCTTGGATCTGCATGGCAATTCCTGTGGTTTGGACACTGAGGACAGTTTTATATTATTTTTAAACATAGCCATTAAAACCAAAGAGATATTTTGGGTTTTTTTCTCTTTTCCCTTCAATTCACTTGTTCTGTGAAAAGCTTAGACAGAAATGAATAACCACACAGGTGACAAATCCATACAGAAAATATTCTCAGGGTTTTGCATAGGAAGTATCTACTGCAGTTGTGCAGGATACTTCTTCACCCAGATTTAGCCTCTCACCAATGGCCCAGCCACACAACCTCCAGCCTGGTGCATGTGGTGTACTCTCAAGGAGCCTCAATATCCCCTGCTCTGTGTTTTTGCCTTACATATCTCCTGCTAAGCATAGGAACTGAATGGTAAGTGCTAATCATAGGAATTGAATGGTAGGTGCTACAAAGCTGAAAGACCCTATAAGCTCTGTAATCCACCATTGTTATTGTCCCACCTTACACAGAAAAGCTTAGGCATAGCCACTGACTCATTTCACATATCACAGAATCAGGCTGTATAGGAGGACGCCACTGCAACCTAGTGCTTGCTGTCACTAATGTCTGGATATGTCTTATGCTTTGACGACCTAATAACTAACATCAGATGGCATCTGCCACAAATGACCAAATCAGAAGTGAAAACATGTATAAAAATATATTAAACTTCCTGAAGTGCCATTAAGCAGTTGTTACTATAATTTTTCATGTGTCTCGCTAGTGGTGTGGAGGACAGCTCCTGTTCAGTGAGGGATTGCACAAGTCATGGGGAAACAACTTCATATACTGTGCCCACTAAAGAATAGGTAGGACAGGTACCTGTCCAGGATCAAAAGGAGCATCGTTAAGCCATTGAATACAATTTTTATATTTTTGGAGAATAAAAAAAAAGTTTGTGGAGTAAGCATATGTGAAATGATGCTCAGACAGGCACCAGGAACAGTTTCTACATACAACAGGGGGAGGCGAGGGGAACTACAGATTTAAATCAAAGGCCACAAGGAAGAGTATTTCCTTCAGAAAGAAATTAAATGCACCTTTCAGTACAACATACTTATGTCAGGAGAGCAACACCTGGGGAATCTGCAGACCTGCCTGCCACCAGGATATGGAGAGCAATAATAGTCAAGCAGGTCATTCCTGCCCGGGAGCCAACTGCAGGGCTGAAATTGGACCCCAGCATTTGCGTCATCACCAAACAATTAGTAACTGCTTCAGGTAACTTGGGCTACAAGCCAGTGCTTTTGAAAAACCTCCGTGGCCGGATAAGAGCTGTCATATTCCTGATGTCAACACCAAGGCTTTGCAGTGAACTCTGCACAGTCACGTAAGATCAGCCAGGCTGGCAGAGGAAAATGTCTCCCAAGCTCAAGAGCTGCTCAGGGTAAGAGTAAGTCAGATTCGTGACTGTGGAGGAGGAGACATCAAGGCAATCTGCTTTCTACCAGCATGCAACGGTCAGCTTATAGCAGGTATTTCCATGGTTTAAGGCTTATAAAGACAGCTAACCACATTCACAGATTAAGTGGCAATGCTTGTGTTGGCCTGTAGAAACTGTGACATGCAAGAGACTCCTTTAGCACTTCATTCAAAAAACCCACTGAAAAGCCATTTCTTGAAGTGGGAATTACAGTTACATAGAAAAATTTGAGTCATTATGGGAAATGATTTCACATTTTCTATAATAAGATGTTTTCATGACTCACTCTAGATCCAAAAGGAAGCAATTCTATTATGTGTTGCAAGCTAGGCAATTCAAATTACATCTGTGAGACATAGTTCCTCTCTGTTTGGCTCGGCAGCTCTGAGTTCATTTCTCCATTGCTGGGCAGATGCGAAGAAACTATTGCCCTCTCAAAGAAACCTGGAGACCTCAGCTTTAGCCCTACTGAAGCAGCAAGTGTTTTTAAAGTCATGAATGTAGGAAATTTTTGGTCAAATGTCCAAAACAAAGAATGTCCTTTTGGATAGACTTGAGAAGACCAAATTAGAAGTCACCATCTCCACTAGCAAACACTTGTAATCTTTTTGATGAGTCAAGCTTTCAACTAATTTTGCACTTTTTTAGTGTATCAGAGAACATTAAAATTGGACTGGGGGACCAACGTTTCTGTTAAAAAGTAAATAACATTGTCTTTCAAAAACACTTCAGTAGATGAGAGAGAGTAAAAGATCAACTATCAGTTCCACATGGGTAAAACAAATAGCAAGAATTACTGCTGTAAATGAGTAGAGGAGTTGCTCAATCTCTGTTTCATGTCTTAAAATAATGCTATTATTAGCTTGTTAATCCTTGGCCAACTATTAACTTGTTAGTCAGCTGAGGTCATAGGCAAGATAACCACTCACTTTCACAGCTTTTGGACTAGCTCTTTAATAGACTTTAGGCCCTGGCACCTGCTGAAACAATAAGAAAGACAAAGGAATACAAGTACAACAGAGCTGGAAGGGAGACCAACTATTTAGCATCACCACCATTTTCCAGTAATCACTCACAGAAAAGAAAAAAATAATTGCTATTTATGTGTACATACTAATTCTAGATGCTTCATACTTATAACCATTAGATGTTTACAGTGGTTTAAGTCCATTGCTGTGTAACAGTCTGGAGCCAAGCAGAGTTATATCTACTGTGGTTTGAGTTCTACCTGTCTTCAGGTAAACCCTGACTTCCCACTGTTAGGCATAGCCCTCTTCCAAACGTAGAACCTGAAGATAAACTGGTTGTTTTCATTGCTTCACCACTGGTGAGTTATACTGTCATAACATCCAGATCCAGTTCCAAAAAGCATCAAAATCATACAAATATCCAGGATGGAGGACTGTGCCAAGCAGACACAGGATGCATGTGCAAGTGCACAGTTGCTTCAACGGACAGAAAGAGCATGTTATAAGGGTGCAAAATTTCTGTGCTACCAATGGAAGTTTTAGAGAGAGCAGGGGAGAGGAAGATTGTAGAGAGCAGTTGAACTAAACTATCTCTGTCCTTCTTGAGAGGATCTGGTATCACTGCTGTTCTTCTCCCATCACAAAAGCCTCTCTTTGGAGAACTCAGAATATGTATCTAAGTAATTAATCATCAGAAAAGATCTCTACACAGATTAATGGTAGCATTCACAAGATACCACATTTCCAAATGTCAGAATCCCACAAATCTCTTGTAGTTAGGTAGCGTTAAAAAAATGGAATCCAAAATGAGAGACAGGACTGCAGTGCACAGTATCCCTACTGCTATGCTGAGGACCACTGTACACATCCTTGGCATCATGAATCAAGGGAGATACAGTAAACAGATAATATCCATCCAGGTGTGGAGAGATCTATACTTAACAGAAATACTGGACCTGAGCCAGTAACAGGAAACTGCATGTCTGATAGGAAGAGCTCTTCAACAGCAAGATACAAAATCCACTTGCTGTAAGCATAAGCCCCTATTAAGAAATATAAGACAGACTTTGCTAGTGAATTTCCTAAACAGCATAGGCAGTTTTATTTTCATTCCTCACAGATTTTCAGAAGAGGTTTTTGGCTGTCTGGGTTTTGATAGTGAAGGTATCCTTGCCATCATGTCTTTTTATGTACAGAGAGGTTTGGTCTTGTAAGCAGTAGTATGTGCACTGCTATTCAAGTATCCAATATTTTTATTTTCCATAAGGAACAAGTCCCTTTTTGATCAGTTCAAGCAAATTATCAAGGGAGATGGATGACTTCATGTACTCCCAGTGCTTTTGTGTACTTTCACTGCTTGTTCTAAGCTTAAAGCTAAGGTCATTCTTAGCAAATACTTTCCTGTCAGAGAATTCTTTTTTCCATTGTAAAGTTATAAGCCATTAGTAAACCATCCTTTAGTTGAGAATTAAGCCCTGCTGGAAATTAAGTGCTGGAAAAGGAAGTCTCTACTCACAAGAAAATCTGTCTCTAAAAAAAAAACCCCACTCAAACCATGGGTGGGGAATTGACAGTGGAAATACAGATCAACTGGTTACCTTAAACTAACTAGAGTAACAATGAGAATATGACACTTCTTCTGCTGCTGCTAGATACGGTCGCCTACCAGAGATAAAGCTCATTAAAAACCATTTCTTATCAGTTCCATTTTCATAGCTTCTGGCCCTGAGGAGATAGGAGTAAAAGCGGGTGGCAGGATTTTGGATGCACCTGCAATCCATCATGTCTCACTCCAGTTTCCCACACTGGTGTGGGGATGGGTGGGCAGAGAGCCCTAGAGGTTTCCACAGCCTTCAGCTGGCCTCCCCTCACTGGGTAGCAAACACCTAGGGGCTCTCCCATTGAGAAATAGGGAGCAACACAATGCCAGGGAGTGGGAATGGAAGCCCACCCAGTGCTTCTTTGGCAGAAGCTGAAACCACCCCAGGCACCCAAACCTTCTCAAAAAAAACCCCACTGAGCTCTGCTGAAAGCTAGGCTACCTAGAGCCAGACTGCACTTTGGTACCAAGGTGAAGCTACACTCTGCCTCCTCAAGCAGCACCTTTTCTCTGCTGCAGCTGACTGACTTGGTGGTGGAGCTGAAGTTGTGTATTGACTACCACTCCTTGTTTCACAAGGCTGTGCCAGGAGTTTGTATGCTGATGTGGAAAAAAGCACTTAATACAAATAAATCCTAAAAAAAAGACATCAATACAACAAANAGGCACCCAAACCTTCTCATAGGTCCCTAGCCTGAGCTCTGCACTAGAGCCAGACTGCACTTTGGTACCAAGGTGAAGCTCCTCAAGCAGCACTCTGCCTCCTCAAGCAGCACCTTTTCTCTGCTGCAGCTGACTGACTTGGTGGTGGAGCTGAAGTTGTGTATTGACTACCACTCCTTGTTTCACAAGACAGCCAGGCACATGGCTGTGCCAGGAGTTTGTATGCTGATGTGGAAAAAAGCACTTAATACAAATAAATCCTAAAAAAAAGACATCAATACAACAAAAAAAATTCCTCAAAATAGCACACGTATTCAGGGAAGAAAATACAGAAAGCTAAGTTTATATTACTAAGTTTTTATTTGGCAAATGAAAGAGTGTTTTTTTCCATTTCAGTCCAAAAAACTGTATGAAGCAGCATGTCACACACAGTATCAGCTCCACCTCAAGCATTTACTATAAAGGTACAGAGGTGTGTGTAAACACACACATTACCCAAGATAATGGTGTAACTTGGATTTATCAATTTGTTTGCCATTCCAGTTATTATGCAAAATCCTAATATCCAACCCACTTAATCTTATTTCAGCAAAAAGAAACATCACTCATAAGGCACAGGGTTTATTCGTAGTGCACAAGAGGATTTTTTCCTAATGGCCAGGTCCCATGCACTGTCTAGCTGCAAACACAGACAATGGATATCAGTAAACAGACGTGCAGCAAGTCAACAGCAGATAAACTACTAAGGCTACTAAGATTTTCTTCTGAATTTGTAGAAATTATCTATATTTACACTAGAATGAGAATTCATAAAAGGCACCAACTTGCTATGAAAAAGGAGAATAAAGTCAAACCACCTGCTCTCTGACATCCACTGATTTTGACAGCATGGAAAGAACCTGGAACAAGACAACATCTGAGTCACTTGAAATGCAGGCTCACTCTGCAAGACAAAGTGGAGCTTGTGAAGCTCCTGCAGCCCATGATTCACCCCAGCTGCACAGAACTTTGTCTCCAACCAAATTATCCCTTCAGTGTCAGAGCCAACATTGCAACATGACAAAAATGGGCTGCCATTTTTGGTCAGCTAACTATGGTTTAATGTACCTCTTTCTGAAGCCTCTACCTGAGCTATACGTGGCAGTTTTCCTGATTTTTTCCCAAAAGAAAGAAAAAAGAAAGGTAGAGTGACTAAGTGGGAATCCTGCACCTGGGCTCATACAAGAATTAGAGCAGGAAAAACCTGAACCTTTAGAAAGCCAAGTCAGATAGGATGCACAGCACACTACCATACTGCTCCCCATCATTATCCCCAGTGATGCAGAAGGAGACATTTGAACTCTCAGCCTCACTAGAAAAATGCCCAAAGAAAGGTGTGTTTCACACAGCATCAGTATTGAAGACAGGGAAATAGCCAGTCCAGCAACAGGAACATTATCCAGCTACCAAGAGAAGGATAAATCACCTAGTAGTAGTTCACAAATGACATGAAACCTTGACTCTTTGGTAAATTGCAATAAGAAGGATGCACATGCTGCTCTCCAGGTGAATATCCCCAACATCAATTACAATGCAAAGAAGTTCCACCACAGAGCTCCTGAGCTCAATAAATGTAAGGATCTGACTTCTTCGAGAGCAGTTTTACTCCAGTGATTGCCATGGAAAGTTATCTTCCCTCTGTAGGCTATGTCTTCACAGGGTGAGTCAGAGTTTAATAGATGCCTTTGGTAATCAAGATAAGTTTCCACAGCCAGGTACATTCTTTACTCTGCATCCTGAATTCAAAGTCCAGTCACAACTTGGGGGCAAGACCACCACCTCCTCATCAGAGAGTCTCACATCTGATGATCCAGATGACACAGCAAAAGCTACACCTTATGCAAGAAGCCTTTCATTTTCAACTGTTCCATATTTAAATCACCTCCTTCTATTGCCTCCAGATGCTTTTTACCTTGCAATAGTAAACACAAACACATTCACAAACTGTACACCATTCAAATGCAGGGGACCCAATTTCTGCTTTGCACAACACTAGGAAATTATAGTAATACGTCACCAGGATTTCTTAATAAACTGGCTGTTCAGTCCTCAAATGAGAGACCTGGCAGGTGTGGAAACAAGCCCTCCTGTTTTCTTCACCCTGTGAGCACCACATAGCAGAACTGGGTTACAAAATTTCCTCTGAAGCATCAGGTTTGGTCCCCTTCAGACCCACATACATGGCCAATGGCTTGAAACAGCAGATTACTATCACAAAAATGTGTCACATTAAAAGTCACCTGGAAACAGAGCAAGAATGCAAGTTCTCTATCTGGCTTCATTTTGACTTAGATGCCCTTCTCCTTCTTCCCCAGATGAGGTGGTGGTGGGATTCTCCAGCAGTCTTTTGCGCTGATCTTGTCTGCCACACTTCTCCCTGAAGGCAGCAGAGCTAATGCAAAGAAGACCCTGCTAAACAGAAAAAAAATGTTTGCTGGAGACCTTGTTTTACTGCATAGCTCACATACCTGAGAATACTTAGAAAAAAAAGTATTCTTACTTTAAAAGATAAACATGCAGATTATCAAGGCTCAGGGAAAACTACTCTAATTCTTCATCAAGTCCCTGATCATTTTCCAAAGAAATCTACATGAGCAGTGTGTAGCCAAGTTATGAAAATGAGGAACGGTTCAAGTTTCAAGTCAGTAATCTCTTTTAACACCTAAGCTGCCAGAATCGGGCTGTAGCTTAGAATGTCATCTTTTATATTTAGTTTAGAAGTCATTAGTCAAGTTTATCCCCTTTAAAATTTCTGAAAGGGAAAAAAATGCTTTAAACTCGGACAATGGGATACTCTAAAAACAGCAGAAAAATGCACTACTCTGAATTGGCTTCAGATCAAGTCATGATCCTAAGTTCCTTGGTTCAAGATAAGCCTTGCATTGACAAGATTAGCACTCTCTGTGAAACAAGTCAGTCTCCACTTACGTATTAGGGAGAGGAAGAAGGAATAGGAAAAAAACCTTGAGCCTATGTATACAAACTTAAGATCTATCTTAAGACACTACAAAACACTTCCTGTTGTATCATCTTCCACCTTGCCTTTCTTTTATTGGGTGTTTCTTCCGAGGGCATTTGCATTATCCACATTTATGGCCTGCACCGTGAACTCAGAAAAATTATTTCAAGTTTTAGTCAATTCACAGAAGTGGAGGAAAGTCAGAGCCTAGTGTAGGGTCTTTAGTATGCTGAGATTTGTCAGCAGGCTGAGTGGCAGAGCCAAACATAACTGCTGAAGACACAGATTTAATGACATGAGAGCAGAAGCTAGGGTTTTGGTCAGAGTTTCCACAGAGTGTCAGTGCAGATGGGGGGAAGCCCTGTGAATCACAATGGGCACTTTCCCAAGGGTTTCTCAGGAGATTTACAAGTCTAATCCTAATCATAGTTTATTCAAGCATGGCTGCTAGGGGTGCTGCAGGCAAGCCACCCCCTTCTTCTCCACCCTCAAATACCCCAGGCAATGTCCCAGTTCCTGGCCATCCTTGTCCCTGTACACCCCTGTTCCCATGGTCCAACCCAACTCTTGTATCTGCCTCCACTGTCTGAGACCTGGCCACATCCTTCACCTTTATGAGCTGGAAGCAACCCACATATCCCCTTCACCATCAGCCATGATCCATCTCTGTATTCTGTAAGTAGGGCTTTTACTGGAAATACAAAATAACATTTACCCTCATTTTGTATCTGGTGGAAGTCTTGCTGTTGCACCCATCAATTAGCATGCTGGTGGACCTCTCTGAGACATCTATAATGTTTTAAAAGGGCTCAATTTTGCCACCACCCTCTCCTTGACAGGTCAGCTTGCCCAGAGCTACTTAACTCTTAGGAGAAAATTCAGTGCCATGTAGCTGGGGACAGAGAAAAATATGAGCTTTAGGTCAACTAGTTTACACAAAGAACAGCTGATGGTGATGGGATGAACTGCACAAGGGGCCCAGCCAGAGCTGAGTAAGGCAAGAGGGAGAGAAGCCCAAACCAGCCCCATTACATCTACGGGGGAGAGAAGGATGGTAGTGTGGGACCAAACATCTACAGCTACAGCCACTAACTGATCTCCAGTGGCAGATTTCTGGGTAGGAAGGAAATACTGGTACAAAACACCTTGGTCAACAAAAAATCACCCCAAGCATTTGAACAGACTGAGCAGATCATACAAACCATTTTCTATGAAGACTCCATCGATGACACCAACAGAATAAATACTGATATTTAATAGTTTGTTCAGCCCTCCTGATTGTCTCTTGACAATTTGCTTTTTTCAGCAGAATTAGTCATGCCATTAAAATGTTACACTTGAAATGAGAACCACAATCATGAGATTATAATCCATTTAATTAAAACAAACCTAAGCATTTCACACTGTACATACAGCAAGGTGTTCACGTGCCAAACATCAAGATACAGAGTGCTTTGGAGTTTATATTGACGTCAGTTTTTTGCTTCAATCAGTATTTACTTTTTAGGTCAATACATTTTTATGTTTGTCATAACAGAATCTAGACTCAACATGTTTATGCCTGTAATTATTTCACTTAACTCTTTCAGTGTTTGAAATAACATATGCAAGGGAAAGGGAAAGCTGAATACAAGCATGCAGTGGCTTTGCTTGGCCTTTCTCTGAGTTAAATCCAGAAAAATGCTATTGCAAGGCTGCTATCTGGAAGAATCGCCTTGCTCCTTGCCAGTGCTGGCACAGAATACATAACAACACTGCCAGTAATATTAAATACCAGTAACAGCCCACCTGAATAGCCGGGAGACAAACATTCAGTTATTAAAAGTGATGATAGAGAATTGCCTCATTAAGCCTTGTAGCTCACTGTTTACAATGGGCTAGAGCCAAAAGAAGAACACAGTTTTACAGCTTTTATTGCTATTGTCTCAGTGCATTGAAAAAACAGTCTGTTTTCAGATAAGCTACAAAGAAAAGACCAATTTTAATCAATGTGAGGTATTTGAACTCTGCGGCCATCATTTGAGCTCCTGCAGAGATAAGTGAGAGAACAAGCATTCATCTCCTTGGTTTATACAAGAAGTAAGTAAACTGCTTTTGTTTACCACGCTCCACTTGCCAGCATTATCCATGTTGGCTGAAGCACTGGTGGAGAAAACACCATCTGCCCAGGGACAGATGATCCATGCCACAAGTGACTCAGAGGCCAGTCACAGGTAAACCACAACTGTGGATACCAATGGCTTCTCAGTACTGCCATTCCAGTGGGACCAATTTCAGATTCCTAGCCATTCAAGCTTAAAATGAGCTCAGAATTGGATGACACAGGAGTGGCATAAAATGCACAGGCATGAAGTCATGTGTGCCCTGCCAAAAAAATACATGTACCCACTCACATAGTAGGCTTGTTGGCAGACTCTCTCCCTTGCTTTCTCTCTCACATGTATATGTATATATGCATATATGTGTGTATATACATATATATGTAAGTATGTATCTCTTCTTTTTTTCTGGGCCACAAGTCTTCCCTACAAGCCTAGAATTGCCAAAAACCCCTTTCACTGGTTTGAATCCAAATTGTTGACGAAACCAACAGCTGTTCTTCTCTAGCAATAACAGGGAAGTGAGGACAGGCAAGTTTTACATACGGGAAGGAAGGTAAGACAGTAGTGGAGAGAAGAAGAAAAGCATGGAGGAAGTTTCACCTTTCATAGGTAAAGCACAATACTATGGACGTGCAGTACCCTCTGAAGGGTGCAGCCAAGAGTTTCTAAGCATCTCCTTAACATGGCCTATCTCCATTCCCAGAGTGGGAACACATCCCAGGGATGTGGACATGGGGGATTTCAGTGTCTGCCCATGTTCAGGGCAGAATCCTAATGCCCATATTGGAGCTTATCCCTTGAAGCATCAGTTCTACACTCATCATTATCCCAATTACAACTCTTCAAAGCAGAAGGGAGGGGGAAGGTCTGTTACAGCCTGAAAATAAAGATTAAAAAACACACAAAATTGGCAATTACCGCATGAAAGGCAAACATGGTCTCCCTCACTTTTCAGTAACTCACTGACTTAATGGCAGAAGATAGGCAATTAATAGTGTGGCTTCCGTATTAAATCATATTGGGGGCCATGGCTTTAACCCACTTTAAAGAAACTAGGCCAATCACTTTATGAGGCGTGGGAATTGTTAAATTGGGCTATCCCTTCTGCTTCCTACAATTGAATGAAGACTGATAATGTGGAGAGGTTTTTTTTAATGAAGGCCTTGTATAGCTCTAGGTTAGGACATTTGCATTTGGGAAGATTACATTGAAAGCACAAGAAGCAGCAAAGCAGCATGAACAAACAGCAGTGTTTTCATCTTTAAAAAGAAAAAAAAAAAAACAACACAACACATTCCACCCGTGGGAATCTGGTACAAGGGACTGGAAAACAATGGTTTCTATTTACAGCTCTGCTGTCAACTTACAGGAGTCTGACCTTAAGCAAATCATTTTACTCTGGAACCTCATTTATCTGCCTCGGGTGTGTAGAGGTTCATTAGCACCCTTACTAATGAGCTTCATATAATCATATGCAAAGCATGGCATTTCAGTAGATTTTGGAAGACTAAGATTTGTAAAGCCCTTTGAAATTCAAGATGATGTAGATATGTAAAGATCTCCTTGCTCACTTGCTGTCTCACACACACACTCTCTCCAGGTGACAAAGACAAATTCCACTTTAGAAGTTTTGATTCCCAAGCTCAAACAGTGTAAACTCGAAGTCCAGTTTTTGAAGTTTTATTACTTCTTTGAAACAACAACGCTAACACGCACACACAAAGGAAATCCAAACAGCAGCAAGTTACTGGAACACTCGGTTTCAAATGAACAATAAAAGCTGAAACAAAGCTGTACTTTGGATTACAAGTCATATTGAGCTATTGAATTTGACAGGTTAATTTGTTCATTTCTTTGACCTGATTTATACATTGACTGTGTACCTGCAGAACTCCTCCTCTTCAGGTTCTACTTTTGTACTCCTTACCATGCTGTGATCTCAACAGCACAGAGGCAGTCACCTGCTATGAGTGCACAATTGCTCACCAGTGTCTTTTATTAAACTAATTGGTACAGGTGGAAAAAAAGTAGTTTTCATGCCTACAGCCCCGAAGCAAAGAATGACTCTGTTCCTAAAAGAGTGTTTTAATTTTTTGCAGTTATAACAGTTGGTCTAATAGAAGATTTTACCTTTACCTACAAAACTTGTCCACCCAATTACCTTTGAACAATGCACTTGTAGTGAAATACCAGGATGAAAGCTCTAACTTATTACTCCTCCACAATGGAAAAAAATGGTAACTGGTTTTGGTTGGAATAGGGTTAATCTTCTTCATAACAGCTCCTGTGATGCTGTGTTTTGGATTTTTGACCTAAACGAGGTTGATAAAGGTCAATGGAAAGCTGGTCATGGGGGATTTGGAGAAGGCTGATGTACTCAATAACATCTTCACCTCAGTCTTCTCTTGGGCTGATGTACTCAGCACCACTCAAGTCTTAAAAAGTAAGGGCATAAACTGGGAGAAGCAAGATCCACCTACTGTGAGTGAAGACCAGGTTTGAGACCCCCTGAAGAACTTGGAGGTGCACAAGTCCATGGGACCTGATGAGATCCACCCATGGGTCCTTAGGGAACTGGTAGATGAAGTTACCAAACCACTGTCCATCATATTTGAAAGGTTGTGGCAGACTGGTGAAGTTCCAACTGACTGGAAAAGGGGTAATATAGCCCCCATTTTCAGAAATGGAAAAAAAGAAGATCCAGGAAACAGACCAGTCAGTCTCACCTCTGCCTGGCAAAATCATGGAGCAGATCCTCCTGAAGTTGCTGCAAAAACACATGGAGGATAATAATGAGGTGATTGGAGGTAACCAGCATGGCTTCACCAAGGGCAAATTGTGTCTGACCAATCTGGTGGCCTTCTATGATGGAGTCACAGCACCGGGGAATAAAGGAAAAGCAACTGACACCATCTACCTGATCTCATCAATGAGATATACTGCACCAAAAGCAACAAAAGCATCAAAAGCTGAAGAAGGAGGAAGGGGAGACATTCATGAGTTTGTCTTCCTAAGTCACCAGGTCCTGTTTTCCTGGAGATGGCTGGACACCTACCTGCCATGAGAAGTAGGTAATGAATTCCGTGTTTTGCTTGATAGGTGCATACATCTTTTGCTTTACCTATTAAACTGTCTCACTCAATCCACAAGTCTTTGAATTTTCATCTTTCCAATTGTCTCTTTCATCTTGCTGGAGGAGTGAGCAAGCAGCTGTAGGGAGCTGAGCTCTCCGACAGAGCTCACCCACTGGAGCAGGTGAATTCTATCATTCTATGTATATCCACAAGAGTTTTGTGTCCAGTAGTGTTGCTTGACAAAACTGTATTTACTTTCACTACTTAAAAAAACAAAACAACTAAGTAGCAGGTTGAACATTTTCCAAAATTGAATTCAATTGCTTTATGGGAAAAGGGAAACAAAAATTAAGGGTGCTTTCTAGGATTTATGCCAAAAACTGCCTTACAAGCAAACAGCAATATCCTTGCACAAAGCAGTATCTCATTTCCTTTTCCACACACAGCGGATGAAAGGTGTACCCTGATGATTTTTATTATCTTTCAGTAGAAACAGAGAATATGCCCCCCTAGAAACATTTGAAGTGCAGCTTGCTGGTAAATTTCTCCTGGGAAAATGAAGCCAGAGAATAAAATTACTCTTATCTCACATGGAAAGCTAAGTTGGACACCAGGCACTGAGGCAGGACTGAAGCAGTCCATCTGTTACACCTACAAAGCCTCCTACCTCTCCTTCCAGGAAAGGACTACAGCCATATCACAGATGTGAAGTTGAGGTCCTGGTGTCATGTTTTTTTAAGATACCTTGGTACACTGCAGAAACTCCTTAATCTCCATCAGGTGCCTAACCCTCATAGGCAACAATTGCTTTCAGATGCACAGCCTGGGCCTGTTTTCCGCAAGCCTCCACAAGTGGGCATAGAGAGGATCCATGGGCCTGTTTCACCTCAGGTCTCCACTGGCACAGGTCAGCCCTCACTGCTTTGAGAACCATGTGGCTGCACAAAAATTGGAGTAATTTCATGGGGGTGAAAGGAAAGATCTGAACCTCATTGAATTCAACAAGGAGAAGTCCAGGGTTCTGCACTTGGGTCAGGCAAATCATCATTACCAATACAGACTGAGGGATGACATGTTGGAAAGCAGTTTTGTGAAAAATATACTTACAAGTACTGGTGGGTGAGAAGCTGGACATCAGCTAACAGTGTGTGCTGGCAGCCCAGAAGGCAAATCATATCCTAGGCTGCATCAGAAGAGCCATGGCCAGCAGACTGAGAGAGGTGATTCTGCCCCTTTACTCTGTTCTCTGGAGTCCTGTGTCCAGCTCTGGAGCCTTCAGCACAAGAAGGACACAGTCCTGTTGGTGAGGGTCCAGAGGAGAACTTCAAGGACGATGAGAGGGCTGGAGTTCCTCTCCTATGAAGACAGGCTGAGAGAGTTGGGGCGATGCAGCCTGGAGAAGAGTAGGCTCTTTGGAGCAAGGGAATGGAGCAATAGGACAAGGGGCAATGGTTTAGATTAGACATTAGGAAAAAGTTCTTCACCATGAGTGCTGTGAGGCAGTGGAAGAGGTTGTCCATAGAGGTGGCAGAAGCCCCATACCTGTAGAGGTTCAAGGCCAGGCTTGATGAGGCTCTCAGCAACCTGAACAAGTACAAGATGTCCCTGCTCACTGGAGCTGGGTTGGACTAGATGATGTTTGAAAGTCCCTTCCGACTCAAGGCATTGTATGATTTTATGATTCTATTTTATGATTTGCTTTGAGAAAAGCAGACAGAGCAGCCCTGTACAATGCCTTGGGGCTCCTGTGAGCCACAAGTGTATTCCAGCTACTTCAGAGTAAGGAACAGTGTTGGTGGATAATTACAGTGGTGGTGAATTTGTCTTGGTTTGTTTGGTACAAGCTTTCCACACTCTAAATATTTGCTTGGCTGGATGTTTGGGGTGTTAAAATTACAGAGGAATGATATTTTTGAATGATAGATGAGGCAATGGTCCCCTTGGCGATTGAGGTTTTGCCAGTAGCAGAGAGACCACCATTTGACAGGAAACAGCAGAATATTATCTCCGATCAGTTTTCTATTATTTGTTTTTTCATTGAACCTAATTGTGTTACTTTGCATTTATCCTTGGGTAAGGAAAAGCAGATTTAATGTTCTATTTAAGAGAAATTAGGTAATGCATGGATTTTTGAAGGCTTTAATTATAGCCTCATCTCATCAACTGACTACCATTGCTATCCTTTGCACTTGCCGTAACCCATTAGAAATATGAGGAAAGCTCTCCACACCTTTCTAAAGCCCTTCCAAAGCCTCAGATCCATCCATATCCCAGAGTAGTTACAAAGCATCTGCAGGATTTCACCACATCAGGAGCAGATCTTAGACCATCCCCCAGATTAAAGGGCTGCAGAGCTCCTAAATCACTGTACCTCAAGAGAGTGAATGGTCTCCAGCACAACCCCTTCACCATGCAATTTGGGAAGAAGGCAACTGAAGCAAAGTAGCCAGCTTTGTCTTCCCATCAATTTCCTCCTCACACTGTCGGTCATCCATCCTTGTGCTGCAGGCTCCATGTCTCTTAATGACAGGAGTTGTTCCAAGACCAAATCTATGAGCAGACAGTGACAGGACAGTAACACCTTGAAAAATAAAAGCAAATGAGGGAGTTGCTGAGGCCATACAACACCTGAGGAGGTGGCAATGGGTATGAGCAAGGTTGGGGCAAAACTCAGCATCTCAACCCATATCCTTGGAGGAATCAGAGCTGGCATCCATTCTCGCCATTTTCTAATGTCCTCCTTGGTGAAGACAGGACTTTCCCTAGGGGCAGGGTGCTTTGTTCAGAGAAACAACCTTCAGGGAAATTAATTTTGTTTTTCCCAACCAGGAAGTGGCAGCTTGCCACCATGTCCCTCCCTGAAACCACTCCACTTAGCATTATTGATCACTCACTTCACATCACCACCCACAAGAACTGCGTGTGATCAGTGCAGGGATGGCACTGGAGGAATCACCTAGAATTGTGGTGAGGGAAGAAGACAAACCCAAGGTCCCAGTGCCCAAGGGAGAGGATGCTTCTGGCACCTACTGCTTCAGCAGCTTTTATCCAAGGGGGAGTGGGGAGCTGGCAGAACTCCTACACACGCCATCCCCCAGCCCTATACTGAGCTACCCACACTATGCCTGATTTCTTCTGGAAGAGAACATTCTTATTGTCTTCTTGCAACTGAGGCAATGGCTGGTGTACTAAGAAATGTCAAGAAGGTTTGAGGCATGTCATTCCACAGCCAGCTGTTGTAGGGCTGCTCCTCATGCTGCAAACTGGATGGGGACTGAAACGGAGAGGAGACTGCAGTTCCCTTTCCTCCATTGCAAAAAAACATTCTTCTTCTTCCAGAAAAGGATAAACCAGTGTTGAGTTAGGGCTGTCAAAGGTCCCCACGGAGCTCACACTGTTGTGTTGCCTACTTTTGGAGCCAGGACTGACGCTGGGGTGTTTCCTACCTCTCAGGCCCAGACAATGAGCAGGCCCACCCACTCGTACCTAAAGGAAAGGCTTGTTCCCCGCTGGGTGCATGAGCTGGCTCTGCATGCATTTGCATGTCTTCTGATAGCGCCTGGAGAGTCATTCTTCCAAAATCCTTGCACCAGAGACAGCAAGAGTCTGGTAAGATGTTACAACAGCTAGTACCAAATTCAGTCCCCCCTCTCGCAGACCTCTTCCCCCACAGGTGCCTTGTGAGCTTGCACACTGCTCCAGGACAGGTTGTGAGTGGTGATACTCTTTCTCTCACAGGACAAACAGCACGTCTGACCTTTTTTGCCAGCTCTCCTCATGCACACATTTGCGCAGACAGCTTTGGACAATGGGTCACCACCAGAGAACAGCTTGGGGTCTGAGAGCGCACCCCTGGTGCCAGCATCCCCAGCAAGCTTTTGCATGGCCCAGAGATGTGGGAATCATTTTGCTGTTCCACTAAGATCAGGAAAAAGAGAAGCAAGAGCGGGCCTTAAGAACAATCCTTCTCTCTCCCCACTGCTGAGGACCTTTTTCACTTGCACCAGCATCCCTCCTTCTCCAAAATAAGATTAAGCTTCTCAGGAGGCAAAGAAAAGCAAGGGAGAGAAAGGGAAATGTCAGCAGAGCAATGGGGAGAGCCAGGGCTAGAGCCTGGCATGGCAGGGGAGAACATGTCGAGCCATGCCACCCAGAGCTCCCAGGCTCGCATCACCTCCCACCCGTTTCCGCTGGCACAGGCAGAGACAATGCTGCTCATGCTGCCATGGTGCCAAAGCACATTCCCCCCATATATCCCTGCTGCTCCTCACCCATCCCAGCACAGAGCATGCCAAGGCAGACAGGCATTGGGATGTGGCCAACCACAGATTCCTTTTCTAACTTCATTCAGCCATCTTGAGTTTGCCCCTCTACTCAGCTCTGGTGAGGCCCCACCTGGAGCACTACATCCACTTATAGAGTCCTCATGATAAGAAGGACATTGAGGTGTTGGAGAGGGTTCAGGGGAGGGCCACATAGATGCTCAGAGGGCTGGAGGACCTCCCTTATGAGATTCAGCCTGGAGAAGAGAAGGCTCAGAGGGACCTCATAATAGCTTCTCAATACCTGAAGGGAACCTACAGGAAGGCTGGGGTAGGACTTTTGAATAGGGTACAGGATGGCAGGACTAGGAGTAATGGATGCACATTGAAAGAGGCTAGATTTAGGCTGGAGATAGAAAGAAAATCTTTACTGTGAGGATGGTGAGAAACTGGAATAGGTTGCCCAGAGGTTGTGGATGCCTCCTCCCTGGAGGTGTTTAAGGTCAGGCTGGATGAGGCATTGAGCGAGCTGGTCTAGTGGGAGGTGTCCCTGCCTATGGCAAGGGGTTTGGAACTAGGTGATCTTTAAGGTCACTTCCAACCCAAACCATTCTATGTTTCTATGATCTTTTGCTCAACAACCCAGCCTATCCATTTACAGTTCAATCATCAGTTTCAGCATGACAGTCTATCCTCATCTTGCCCACCCACAGGGTACAAGGCATGTGCAGAAAAGAGCATCCTAAGCCAATGCTCCAGGGTCTTTTAAGGGAGACAGTGTATTGTTCAATCAAAATTACTGGGTATTTCCAAAACTGTTTGGAGATGCCTTTTTTTATGGTTAATTTGTCTCGCAGAGAAAAAGCAAAAGGTGTGAGGGTCTTCAACACTAGTGGAGAATGAAGACCTGTGGTGAGGAGCAGGGAATCCTCTCCTACTGCCATGGATATCACCAAAGTGTTCTCAAGTTATGCAGCAAAAGAGGCTGGTAGTAGTATGAACCATATATGAGGATGACTGCAGGACACACTGTTTCTCCACATTGCCTTCTTCCCAAGGCACCTCCACTTGGAAAGAAGTTTCCAGATGGAATGACAGACATGGAAGCTGACCTTCTCTTTAACAAGAGAGTAAGCCTAACATAAGTTTCCCTATGGTTTTCTGATCAGGACATGACCGTCAAGAACCACAACTAGGGAGGATCTTTTTGGGTTTGTTGCAGCCTGCAAGGTCTCTGCCAGCCCTGGCTGAGGTCTGTGTTGTCCCCTCCACAGCAAGCTACCAGAATGTCCCCAGGGAGCAGCAACAGCAGCTTCCCATCCGCTCCTGAACAGCTGAGCACCACTCTTGCTCTTGGGCACTTTTCTTCACAGTGGGAGTTATTTCCACAGGAGTGTTTTGAGAGTTTACAAAGATTTATCACTAAGGCAACAACTCATTGAGCAAGATGGGTCTGCGATGTGTAGCAGGAGGTGGTGGCTGCCGTGACACTAAGAGAGAAGAGTCAGAAAACTCTTTCCCCACTCTGTACCTTATGTTATGCACTTCATGTGTTTGAAAGGCACAAGTCACTGGGCTACATCCTTGTGACCCAAGATGTTAACACTTTATTAAGAGGGAGACCAAAGACAGGCAGATGAAGAGGCACCGGTATTCAGGTATTCCGTTGCTTTGGGAGGGGAAATAAAAAGGAGACAATACAGCAACTTTCTGTGGGAGACATAGTCTCCCCACAGGAAGAAGTAGAGGTTTGTTTTAAGTGGGTTTAATTTTTTTAAGAGTATAAGTATTTTGTTTTAAAGGAATGGTGTTTCACCTGCAAAACCAGAGTTCATTTTATCTCCACCCACTCCTCGTTAATCAACCTCAAAGAACATCTTTAAAATAAAGAGATACAATATTAGTTAAACTAATGACTTACATAGGCAGAATCATTCCCGCAGTCTCACTGAATGCTTGGAGCAAGGAGGCAGGTCCTGAGAACAGACAGCATTGGCCAGATCCAGGGAATGAAAAGGTTTGCAACATGGAGGAATCCCTGGTCTCATTAAAAGCCCCTGGCCTCCCCAGCCTCTGTTGACCGCATCTATGAGGCACACAAACTAAGACATGAAGATGGGGCACAGAAAAGAAAATAATTCCAAGTGCACACAGGCAGCAGCTGAAAATTTTCACAACCAGGTTTTGGGAAAGAAACAGGTAGACCAAGGCAATGGCTGTGTCAAGAGCCAGGATGCAAAGCAACTCAGAGTGCCTATTCTAGACAAAGTCCTCAATGCAGGGTAGGCAGAAGGGCAAGCTGCAGGCAGTCAGTGAACAAAAAGTCACAAGGACTGCTTGAGCACTGGGATCACCACATGGGTGAGAAAAACAAGCACACAGTATTTCAGCAGTAGGTTCTGACTAGAGCAATTTGAAGAGGAGACTAAGATGGCAGAACAGGTTAATTCTAGACACAATGGCAAGGTTTGGCTGTGTCTAGCTTCGAACCCTTCTCCTTCCTCTTAAAGTCTCTCTAAGTTTCACTTTGTCTTTTCTACTGCCAACACTTCAGTGGTAGCAGATATGAAAGGAAATGCATTGGTGGTGCTAGGAAGAAAAACTTAAGCTGGTAGAATTTGCACAAGGGGAAAAATGTGCAGAGGAGAAGATGGTTGCAGAGGTGAGTCTGGCAACAAGTGCAACTCTGGGAACAGTGAAAGTATCCTGACAGAGAAGATGATGACTGGAAACCAAATGTTGTGATAGCATGGAAAGTCTCAGCTGGTAACAGAAATGGGGTGCCAGGACGGAAGCATGGTTTTGATTAGCACTCAGTGGAACCAGCTCAGGAGGTACAGCAGGCACAGCAGGAGACAGAGGTGGAGCACACAGAAGCACTAAGAGAGGAAGAACCTGACAGCCCAAGCACAGTGCTTAAAAGAGGAGGAATAGGGAGACAAGCAGGAGACAGGGAAAAGAAAATACTGGGGCTAGATGTGGTGGATGGAATACTACATCAACACCAGTCTTAAGTGGAAAAGTTTGGCAGCACAAGGGAGGAGAAAGTTGCAAAGTATATCCCACCAAATTAATGGGGACATCAGCAGGAAAAAATAAATCGCTTGCAAAGCAAGACATGAGAGATGGGGGAAATTGGATGGAAGAAGATATCAGAGTGTGCATAAAAGCAGAAAGAGAAAAATCAGAGCAACTGAACTCTGCCAAGATTATCCTGCCCTGAAAAGGCAGATGTGACACAGGCTGGAGAGAGACAAGGCAACAAATAGTTGTTGCTAGACACAATGGCAAGGTTGATACTATGATGCCTCATAGTATCAACAAAAGACTCAAGAAGTAAGGGAAGGAGGGGTAGGGAGAGACGAGCAACTGGCCAAAGCAAGCTGAAAGCAAAGCTAATGGATTTAACAAAAGCACAGAGGAGTCTCCACCAGTATAGCAACACTAATTAAGAGGATGTGGCACCAAGATATGATGGCAGCAAATAATTAAAGGTTGCTAAGAGGCAGTAATTTAAGGCTAATAAGAGACAGTAATTTATCAGGAGCCAACAAGAGTAAAGAGTCCAGGAGCAACAAATTCAACAATAGAGTAAAACTAAACAGGCAGAGCAAGAACCAGAGCCACCAGCATGATAACAAGGGCAAGGATGCAGCAGTGTATAAACTCTGTATACAAATGGAGAGCAGCTGATGGAGGCCCAGATGGAGCTACTGGGCCTCCTCCCTCTCCTTATTCAAATTTTCCTCAAATACCCATCAGCGCCAGAAGGCCTTTGGGAAGACATCAAGTCGGTGACCAAGGAAGACGCATCTCTTTGAAGTAGGTCCCCTATTGCACTTGTCTCTGCACCTGGTGTCTAGACCAAGAGCTCTTCAGGGCAGAGGCCATCACAAGATCCCTACCTTTCATGGAGTGGGCAAGGTGGAGATGGACACATGTTTGGAGGGAGAGGGAACATCCAGGGAACAGCACTCACCAGTAGATCCCTGAAGGAGGGTACCATCTCAAGCTTGCAGAAGACAGATAGCATGAGGAATTATAGAATCATATAATCATAGAATGGTTTGGTTTGGAAGAGACCTTAAAGATCATATAGTTACAACCCCCCAGCCACGGGCAGGGACACCTCTCCCTAGACCAGGTTGCTCAGTGCCTCATCCAGCCTGGCCTTAAACAATTCCAGGGATTGAGGGGGCATCCACAACCTCTCTGGGCAACCTGTTCCAATGTCTCATTACCTTCACAGTAAATAACTTATTTCGTATCTCCAGCCTAAATCTACCCTCTTCCAAATTGTATCCATTATTCCTACTCCTGCCATCCTGTACGCTGTTAAAAAGTCCTACCCCAGCCTTTCTGTAGGCCCCCTTCAGGTGGTTGTCCACCAAACCCCCTGCTCCTTTTCCTCCAGGCAGTTCTCCAGCTTCAAGCCTGTAACACTGCATAGAGTTGGTGTGACCCAAGTTTTCCATTCTAAAAGCCAAATCCACCCAAATCATAATCCCAGAAAGGGGCAAGAGGACATTTTACTTGCAGCCTCAGCTAAGAAGCCACAATCAGGCACATCTCTGGAGAACAAAGGACCATCTTCCAATGGAAACAGAAAGCTAGACATCAACAGGGCGGCAGGAGGGCAGGAACAGCAGGCTGCCTTCCCCATAGCATCTTTCCAGTAGCTTTTCAGAAAGCACAGAAAGTTTATTGGCCATGCTCCTGGTCCATTCAGCCCAGAATAAGAGGGTACAATTGCCATTGTCCCTGAAGTAAGGATTTCTCTCATTTGCTTATGCCCAAGGACCAAAGTCAGATAGCTGGGGGTATGCACTATCCTGCTCCAAAGGAGGTCAGTGTCTGGCAGCCATATGTTGCGGTTTGCTCCAGCTCCAGGTCAGGTTTGCTCTAGCTCTCCTTCCCATCAGCTGTCCCTGGACTCAGATGAAGCCACCACCACCCAGCCTGTGCTTATGGATGGGGACATGAGGCATGTGAAGAAAGAGCAGCCATGAAGTTAGGAGAAGCGCCTTGGGACACCAAGGCAAAGAGCATGGGAAAGAGGCTAACGACATTCATGTTCATCAGGAGACAGATAAAACCACTGCAATAATAAAATTTCATTATGACAGCTAAGGAAGAAGAAACAAAAATTCTTTGTTTACTGTGTCTCTAATAAAGTTCAAAGGTATCTGCCTTTGCACTACTGGTTGCACAGGCAGGTTTCAGCCCTGGGTGAGGGCCAGAAGTTGCTGCGTGTCATTTTCCAGACAGCAGATGAGCTCTTACAGCAGTAACCCATCTCTCTGTGCCACAAGTTGCATACAGAACACCTTTCCTAGGGTCCTTGTCCTTATGGGAACAGAGAGGATATGGCAAGATTTACTAGTTTGCACAGATTCACAGACTTATGAATTTATGCAGAGAGAAATGGGGAGCACATTAGGGTCCTCACCCACAGATGAAGTCTGCTTCATCCTCTTCATCCTTTACTATGCATGGGAGAGTCAATGTTGGCGTTCATTCTCAGAGCAGAAAATCATTAGAAACCTGAATTTTATTCCATTGAGCTTTGTTTTTTTTTTACTGCAGGTCTTTACTAGTGCATTCAATTTGCAAATCCAAGAGAACAGTATGGGAAAAGTTTCTATTTTTAACAAAAGAAAGTAAAAGCTTCTGAAGTAATGAACTACTGGATAAAAAGATTAATCTTCTTGAAAGAGTTTTGCTGCCTTATGTACTCCCACACAATACATTTTACATACTTACATTTTGCATGCATATATACATACGATTCTCCTACAGAGTACAAAAATAAATTGATCCATATTATAAACTTATTCTACATATGCATGTTTTTTATTCATAGACATGTGTGAGAAAGTTTGAGAAACTGAAAAACCACACCAACATGCGACAAGGGCCAGGGGCAAAGCAGAATTGGGTAAAAGCTGTATATTCTAGGCAGTAAAGCATCCTCTTTCTCATCTGCTCAGTTCTAGACATTTAATGCCTCTCTCCTGTCATTACTTTTGTTAAGAGTTCATCTATCCTGAGCACCAGAGCAGCTGACACACTGGCATAGTTACCTCCTGGTGAGTCATCCGTGTCCTCAGCTAAATCTCCTGATCCCCATCCCAACAGGAACATTTATTTCATATAGCTCTATCACAGCATTCATAGGGATGTCTTCAGCACCAGTAAATGTTTATATGAAAAAGACAAATACTTATTTGTCAGTCTGAATCATCTTCCTTGTTTTTTAGGAAACCCATTCATGACTAAGCATGTCTCCGCACCAGCTTTTAAAAATGTCTTCTCATTCAATAAAGATATTCACAGTTCTGTCTCAAATGCTCAGAAAATGCAATAAGACTCAAGACACAAGCCCAGGTCAGAGTTCCCTGCAGTCATAGTGTACTGAATTTGCTATAGAATATTTTTTGCTAATCTGGCTCTTCTTTTTCTCTTCCTGTTCCAGCAGTCATGGCTTAGAGAAGAGAAATTTATCAGGGAAGAAGAGCTGAAGAAGAGTTTGCAGCTCATCCCTATGATTTTGTCTGATGGCTGATGTGCACAATTTGGTAATCCCAGCAGTGAGCAAAAGCAGAGTGCACGAAGGGCTTCTGAAGTGAACACAGAAAAGACATGAAGAGAACATGAATGACTTGCCAAAGGCTCATGAGTGACCTACATATCAGTCATTGCTCACTGCAACATTTAGCAAATTTACAAAGAGCAGGCAACTAGAAAGACAAGTGCAAGCCTACACTGTCTTTAGATATTCTTTGAATATCTTCAGACAAGCTACTTTCCTTTTCTCTGTCTCTGTTTTCTTATCTGGTTGATGGGATTAGTGATTATTACTGGCTTTTGAAGCTACCTAGAAATCTGATGAATAATGACAACAGCACGTTATTGTCTTGTTGGTTTTCCTCAAATTGTTTCTAAAAGATTTTCCCTAAAAATGTACATGGACTGTTAATGATGAACCAGTTCTTAGTCCTGCACAGTACAACCAACTGCATCTCAAGGGACAAAGCCATAGGTAATCCCATAAGCATCTCTCAAGAACTTTCATTGCTGTGACCTCAGATTTCCAATTCTTCAAGTAACCCCAAATGTATTGGAATCACTGGGCTGTTTTAAGTGGAGTGGAAAGTCCTTGAGCAAGGACATGGTCAGCCTGAGAACTAAAATAAGATGTAGCTACTTAGCTCCACAGGGTTTATTGTCTAGCCACAAACAGCAGAGTTTATGCAGTTCCAGTCCTCTTTTACAGAAACCTGAGTTTGAAGCTTACAGGTCTAGGTATTACCAGAAGGGCCTTGATAGCCGCATGAACAATGTCTGAAGGCCATTCCAAGAAGTCATGGGCTGAAATTATCTAACTTCCACCTCTCTCCCAGGTCAAGCTGATGGAAAATTCTGCAGAAGAGATCTTTGATTTAGGTCCCAAAAACCAGCCATAGGCAGACAACATGCAGCATTTGATACCATGACCTACCATGGCATGACAAGGTCACATATATGACTGCAGCCACCTGAAAAGAGCTACAAGCTCTCATTAAACATATGCAGAAATACCTCTGCAATGCATCCACATGAGGACATTTTGTCCCGACACTTCACAGTCCAACTCACAGCCCAATTTTACAGAAACAATGGGTGACTTTTTCCAATTGTCTGCTATCCTTCCTAAATCTAAAGCACCATCTTAGTCATCTTTCCCCTGGTGACTAGAAAAGGGAAAAGGAGATATTTCACCAGAAACTGAGAGGGAAACCATGTGTGAAGTCTGGGTCAGTTACTGCAGCAATCACTTTTGATAAACAGCCTAAATTGTGTTTTCAGTGCTAAGAGTAAGGTTTACCAAGTAAAACAAAGAGTCAATCAGCCTCTTAGTCACGAGAGCTGGAAATAAATATACACTGAACAATCATACCCCAAGATACGTTATCTTTCTCCATTGAGACCAAGATAGGCTCACAAAGGAGAAATTAACCCCCACATCCAGCTGTTTGAAAACAACCTGTGGTGTAGTCTCTCCACACTAGTAAGATTCCCCATTTCCCCATTTTTAATTTTTTCACCAGCGGGTATAGGATCTAAAAAAATACTGTAAGGCTAGACACTGGTCCTTTAATTGGGTAACAGATTCACCCATATGGCCCTGTGCACTGATGAGCATTTCCAGATAACAAGGAACAACTTAATTTAGGGACTAATTCTGCCTCATAGAGAGAAAAAAAAATGTTTAGCAAACTAAATTTAGCAAACTAAACCTTTATCCACTCAAATTAGCATTTCATCTTCTATGAAATTTTGAAGATGCTAAGAGAGGCTTCCTCTCAAAATAGCAAAATGCTGCCAAGTGAGCCCTCACTGCAGCCCTGGAGGCAGTGGTGAAGGGAGGTGGGATACTGCCAGACATCTAGGGGTGCTACTCACCTTTCTAAACCCTGGCTCAGGACAGTATCTGCACCAGTAATGCTAGTCCTCATCCTAACTGTGAAAAGTCAAAGGAAGCACTATTGCAGGCTGTATGACACTTAACCAACTTGGTGAAGAGTCAGGTACAACTCACCCAAGCCATCAGTATCTCCAGCCAAGGCCACCACTAAACACTCAAGAACGGCAATAGGAAACAATGGAAGAAGTTGTTTTGAATGCACTGAAAGACCAGGTCAACTTTTGACAGATAATTGCAGGGACTTGTTCTTTATCTTCCCATGTTCACTGTCATTTAATCATACTCAGCTCTTCTCTTACACAGGAGGGCATCTGTATTTTTTAAAGGTAGGCATCCAGATAAGCAAACTGTCAGGCAAGAAGAACAACCAGTTCATGTTGTATCTTTGCAGTCACTTCTACCACGCCCAGCCTTTCCAACAACACGCTTCCTGGATATGTTTTCTTTTGCAGATAAAAATATGAGCAATAAATGTGGGAAACATACTTTTTCCATCCCCAGAAGCAGAAAACATTTTTTGTAAATCATGGATTGCCACCTTCCACAACTCCAACCAGAGAAGTAGTCTGCAAAGATCAAAAAGCAAGCCTTTGCTGAGGTTTGGCTTACTTAGACAAACAAATCAGAAACATCCTGGGAACAAAGCTCCATGTGTCTTAATATCCCTACTCAGACCCAAGCCAGAGCCTCTTCTGCTTCCCCTCCAACCAGAAAAATGGTGTGTCTGCATCCACATCAATAAAAGCTATTCAACATTTCCCCAGCACCTTAAATTTTCAAGTAAACACTATTTGCCTGCTAAATATTTAGTGTTTCTCTCCCTTCTGTAAAAAAAAAATAATTGTTTCTACTAACTAGTTATGTTGTGTCAGATACACAAGAACTTCCCAATACCACAGGAGTGAAAAATGAGTCAGTTCTACTCAGAGAAGGGATGTCTTCTTGTGAAATTGCCTGCTGAGCTCTTGAGACAGTGAAGTTAAGCTCTATCCAGGTTAATTTAGCTTCAGAAATGTCCATGTTAGGAAAATCCTAATGACAGACTGGAGTGCCACTTCCAGAAGGGCTCAAGTGCCACCAAAAGTACCACTCCATTTGCCAAATACCTATCACAAGCAGCATGCACTACATGCTCAGGCACTGACTAAATACATGCTTATGCTCTATATTCTTTATGATCCCAAGGTGCTTTATCCCTCTATGAGATGACTCAATTAACACCATCCAAAAAGGAATGCCAGGCAGTCTGATGGGGCTGATTTGTAAGGCCAGAATATCACATCAGCAATTCTTTTTCTTGTATAATCTTACGAAGAAAAAGAAGATGAAGTGGAAACAGCACTATAAGGCTCCTCATACAAAAAAACCCAAACAAACAAGACCTATGACAGCCTTACTTGCAGCAAGATGTGGAACAGATATTCAGCATGATCTAGGCCCAATTAGCCATGCACTTAAAGAGGTGTCATTTCATCTTTGCATAATCTAGCTGGAAATTCAATTCCATTTCCAGTCTGCATCATCACTCCCCACTCTTATCTGCTAAATAATGAACAGCCTCCTCTCTCCATCACCTTACCTCAGTAACAAAAGCCATTTTTAGGAACTTCCAGGGACAATGTTTTGCAGACATCAGCAGAGGATCTACAAGTGCCTAAAGCACTCAACTGGCTACCAGATGCTTTTCCTACTTTTCCTGCTCATCAAAGATGCATCCAGTATCAGCTGGTTCAAACTGAACCCACAAATCAGTAAAAGCCTAACCACAATGATTTGGGTAAAGGGTATAATCTAGTCTGGTATTAGGTCTGCAAGAACTGCCATTAGCAAATCTTCAGGGAAGAGCTGGGAGCAGGGCAAGCTTGAAGTACAGTTCTTCATCCTTTAGCTCTGAGAAGACTGCCTCACGTGGTTAATCCATTTAGTAACTCTTTACAAAAAGGTCCTCCTTCTTTCTGTATGCACTCATCAACCAATGCCTTGTTTCTATCACATTCTTCCACTATCTCAAGGAATAGCATCCTATCTGCTGTGTGCTTGGTACCTTCATTAATAGCCTCTAGCTCTCATGCTGGAAGTACCACTGAGTTCATCCCAATCCAGTTTCTCTGGCCTGATTTGGCTTTGCCCACCCATTGTACCTGCTTGTCTTCAGCTGCTTTTGCAGCTGAAGAATCCTAGTTTGTTCTGTCACTCCCCTGCAAGAAAGCTGCTTTGTACCTGCCAGACCTCTTCCAACTCTAGAATGTCTCACTGAGGGGTCACTCTTACCACACACAGCAGTAAGGCAGCAGTGGACATTTTAGGTAACAGCAGAAATACTCCCGTTTTCCATCAGTCCATTTCCTATGGATGCTAATGGTTTGTTTTTTGTTGCCATCTCACCAGCTCAGTGCCCAGGCAAGGGCCGTTTGTGATAACATTCTTCCTCCTAGAGAGTCAAGGCCAACTCAAGAGATCATCTTTTTATTTGTCATGCAGGGACAATCTTTCCCCATTTGCACTTCCAGTTGTGCTAAGGTGACTAACCTGGTCTGTTAAGAACTGAGGACTAAGGCAAGGAAGTCATGGGGAAAACCCAAGTTTGTCAGTGCTGGTATCATTCTTTCACCTGCAACTTGGGCAACAGGATGACCATTAGTTCTATTTGAAACACACTTCTTAAACACACAGGCCATACAACTACATGGTGTGTGACCCAAAAGTCAAGTAGCAGCTTCAAAACCAGCATCAAATAGGAGAAAAAATAAACAGCGGGGCAGAAAGATTTCTTCCTTAACAAATGCACCTTTACCAGTCACACACTACTACCGTCCAAAAATCAGTTTTGTCTCAAACTTGATTTCATCATCATTTGTATCAGACAGTGACCACCAGAATTTAATTTGCATGTTTATTCAAACACAAGTTACATAAGAAATACACTACAAGTAGGCCTCAGCATATCAGATTTTTTCCACTTAGGTTGTCTACAAGACATACGTTGTCAAAATAGAAGAACGAGACTTAGCTAACAGTTATAGCAAAGAATTGCATGTGAGGCAAAACCACCGAAGCCTACTGGATTACAGCCCAGCATAGATCATTCCAAAAGCAACAGGAAATTTTCCAACAGAAGTACACAGTATCATTAGTATACATTTTGCAGTAATACCCATATTTATTAAAAAATAGGAAAAAAAACCACATTAACTTCAAACATTACTTGGCTAGCCACTATACCTATAAGGTAAAACCATAAATGGACTAACTCTGCGTAGAAGGTGAAAAACATTAAGTCTCTAGAATTAACTAGAGCCTAATTCAGCAAACTACTTATGCATGTGCTTAAGTCCTACTGACACTAGTGGGGCTTACACATATTAAAGTATTATAATTAATATGAAGAGATTTCAGCATGCATCAATACTCAAGTACATGCTAAATACTTGCACTGAATCAGGATCAAACTCCTTAAATTACAACAAAGTTATATACACTACAAAAGTCATGATCTTTCTCTCTCAATCTAACACCTCATCAAAAGAAACATCTCTATGGGGTATGAGAAAAAACTTACAGAGTCCCCTGAAGAAGCAAGGCTTCTCATCTTTTATTAACATCTCCAAAAGCATATACAGATCAATGCTAGGGACATTTATCTCAACTTTTGGTCTTCAGCCTTCCAAAAACCAACAGAATTTACATGATTTGCACCAGTATAGTATTAAAACTCTGTATGCAAGTTATAGATCAAGGAACTGGTTTCTTCAGTTCATTCCCTACAATAAATTCTCAGAACTACACAGCTGTACAATAATGCCAGTGATTATATACAATCCTGAACTAGATACCAGAAGAAAGCTACACAGTTACATAAATAAATGTTTAAGTTTAAAAAATATTTCTCTTGCACGTAGTATTTGTTTTTCAAAAAACACAAAAAACCCTCTGCACATATCAGCCTTCTCCAAATAAAAAAGATTTCCTGCACAACCATCCTTGTCCAGAAGTTATCTGTATGGCTGTTTAAATAACAATAGTCTTACTGTAGCTATGAAATCCAGGTATCCAGGCAAGTGTTCCACATTTTTAGGAATGAAACATTCCCATTTGCTCAGAGAAATTCAATTGTTGGATTTTGGTTGGTTTGGTTTTTTTACTTTTTTTTTTTTTACTCTTATATAAACCACTATGTAATAGTGAACACAATACTTTTTGTTTCATAGAAACAACTAACATTTGCCCACACTGGGCAAATGGTCTATTTACAGATACATTAGGACTGCCTGACTGACAGTGAGTGTGGGTTCCTGACTCCAAGAAACATGGAGCTTAAAATGGCGACATTCTCTGCTGAATTGCCTTTCCTTTTAGGATACGTCTTATCTGGAGAATAGAAAAAAAAACAAAAAACACATTATAGCATTCAACATCCTAAAGTGAGTCACAGTCTAAAATTAAAGAAAAAAACCACCACACCCTAGGCCCAGCTCTCTCCATTCCTCATTTATCTCTAAGCCTAGGTACAGTTACAACAGAATTGATCCAATTTTACAGCATTTGTGCTGATAACTTCAACTGAGTCATTCTGTTGCCTTTTATCAGCTTCTTTGATTAAGAGTCATCTTCTTCATAGTCTATTTTTACATCTAATTTCCTCATCAGTAATTCTGGCCAAAGAACTGCCATTACAGTGACAAGAACAACAAAGGCATGATCTAGGCCATACTGACAAGAACAAGAGAAGAGATACTGATTCCAGTATGTTGCAAGGTTACAGAAGAAAAAAAACTCATGTGACAGCTTTTGAGATGGAAAAAACCCAAAACCTACAAGAGAAACCTATGACTTCAGGTCTTTGTATATGCTGCTCGATCCTAACATTAAAATCAAAGCTCCCAGAATAAAATGGCAAGTGCAAAATCTCCTCCTTAGGAGCTGCAAATAAATCCAAAAGGACCTTCTGGAGAGGAGTAAGGCATCTGTAGATGGGGACAGAATAGAACAGAGAGGCAGACTGTTGATTTTTTTTTTTTTTACCTGTTCTCCTACAAGGCCATCAGGAACCAGATGAACTGGCTGCTCATTCTCCAAGTTTCTGGCACTTGGATCAGCTCCTTTTCGCATTAGCAGGCGCACAGCATCCAACTGACTCACCCGATAGTGAAGGCTGGCAGCCACGTGGAGTGCTGTGTTGCCATTGTAAGCCTGGAGAAGAAAAAGTAACTCCATGAAGAAAAGCAGGAGCTTTTTCTCCAGACACCCGTGGTGCCAGACTCTAGGTGCACATCCCAGATTACGCTCTTGGAAAAAACACTGTACCTTTGCATTAATGAAAGAGAGGCAGTTGGGCAGCTCCAAAAAGAGACGAATGAGCTCCAAGTTTGCTTCTTCTGCTGCCAAGTGTAAAGCTGAGCGACCACTTTTGCGATCCTAGCAGAAAAGAAACTGTTAGTCTTCCCCGCGGGTGCTTCACCTCATCCAGGGTGAACATGTAGACAAATAAAAGCAGAGTAACTGCAGATTGTTGAATGAATGTATTTGCACTACATTTCACTAAACGTCTACCTGAATCTACATATTTTAATATCAGTATCTACCAAACAGCGGGCAAGATCTCATATGGCAGTGAAGTCTACACAGCCAAAATGCCTTATGTTACACTAAGTGTAACTTCTAGTCTGACAAACCCAAGCCAGACAGAGAAGCAGCTTTTAATCAAAACTCACAGTTTAAGAAGAAGGTATAATCAGAATTCTACCCTCAGATACCTCAGACCACTCCAAACATTCTTACTTTTAAGACATAACTAGCTGCAGCCACAATTGCACCATTCTTATTCCAGAAATCAGACTGTCACCTTCCTCTTTTCCCCGGGTTCAATTTGCATTCATAATATTTTGTTCTGAATATATGCAACATTCTCATTCCACTTGGGCAAATTAAGCCGCAGGGAAGCTTTCATTTTAGTCTACTCCCTTTGTAGCAAAGCTAAGACATGGCATGGGAGAAAGGGACATGTTCTGCCTCCACATCCTCTGACACTTTACACAAAACCCCTGTACTTACTTTTGCTTCAACAGATGCTCCCATTTGTATTAGAATTTTGATGGTTTCTACCAGGCTCTTGTTCCTCAGCAGAAGCTCCTGAACCTCAGGGGAGTGAGGAGGCTGCCTGTTTTGCAGCTCATGCAGCACAGCATTGTGGGCCAAAACAGCACAGTGCAATGCTGTCAATCCTTAAAAATAAAAAAGCCATCATTGATGATCAAATGCAATAACTGGTTGCTTGGCTTGAAGGACAGATAAAGAAGCTTCTCTCCTAATCAAGCCTGGGCTGTGTTTCACATTTATAAGTGACAGTGATTGCTTCTGAATGGCTTGGGATTTGGGTTGTCCATTACCAGAGAAACTAAGGAGCAATCTACTGTGAGCTCTCAGCCAACAGACAGTAAAAAGGAATGAATTTATGATACTTTTTTCAAATATATATATGCTTTATAAAGAGCTATTACATGGGAAATGGTTCAACGAAAACAGCTCTCTGATGTCAGAGAATGAAGCTTCTACATCAAGCAATGTATCACTGGCACTCATGGTGTTTTTAACAGCCTGTTACCACTCACACACACCATGCCAAACACAGCAATCCCATGTACGAGGGAAGAAGTCCTGACAGGCACAAACTAACCAAGCTTTTATCTGACAGATATGCCAACTGTAACGTAATTTCAACTGTAATTGCAAATTTTAACCTGGCAAAGATACACACCATTTTTATTGCTTTTCAACCCAGGATAACCTTCACATCAGTAGCCATAAAATTTTGTAATATCCTCTAACTCTGTAAATTATCAACTCTTGACTACTCACCATCATAGTTTGTTGCCTCAAGGTCCACATACTGATTACTTCCCATGGCTCCCTTTTGGATTGCCTACAAAAGTAGAAACAGGTATGCATTTAGGTTGTTTTATCCAAACCACATATTGCTTACTCAAGTTTGTAAACAGTTTTACTGCAACAAAACTGCAATAAATAACGGCATTAAGAAGATACTTAATATTTAATTGGTTTCGCAGAATAGTGGATTCCACCAAATTACTCTAAAATGCCAGTGAGAACCTCAATGTGAAACTGAGTCAAACATTAAGGTGTTACAGTAGAGCACTGAGACATACTCAGAAGGCTACACAGAGGGAAAGATAAAGGGAGGAGAGGTGTTTGATTCAAAGTTTCCCAAGACAACCAACTTCAAGTACAAACGTTAATGCTCAGAGCAGAGCTACGCCTGTTGGGTTCTTACCTGGAGGACCTGGGCATGCCCCTTCTCGGCACAAACATGCAATGGCGTTCTACCCCAGCAGTCAGTGGTATTGACTTGAGCCCCCAAGCTAACCAGGTCCTGCACAATGAGATGTTGATTGGCAGCCACAGCCACCTGGAAAGCGCTCTGCAAACATTGGGGAGAAAATTTAAACTATTAGTCATCTGATCCCGAACAGGAAAGAGCAACTAAAACAAATAAAAAGCCTAGCTACCCGGTATTATTTAAGCAGCAATTATGAATACCAGGAAGCCAGGACAAATGAAGCAAAGCACATAGTTTTACCAGCTCAAGGTGATCTCAAGAAGTATTAATAGCTCAAGGTTAATATTAGTATGCAGGCTAAATCTTGGGGTTAATATTAAATAAGTGTTTTACCACATCTTCCTCAAGCTCCAGACATGCAGAAGCAATCAGGTGTGCAAAGCAGGTGCAAAGATTTTTTCAGAACCTCACCTGGCCGTTGTGTTCTTTAATATCCAGCATGTGCATGGCAGCCATCTTCCTCGCAAGGACATAGGAGAGAGCTCGTCGACCCTGGGCAACTGCAATGTGAAGGAAGCTGTGGGTAAGAGCAGAAACATGGAGTTACACCACCACAAAAAGCCAGGGCTCAAATCATCACAGAGATCCAGGTACATGGGAATAGTGTTAAACTGTCAGCTTCAGACCTCCTCTATGTGACTAAGACAGGAATACAGACTCTTCCTCTTTAGGGCAATCTAAAGCATCTAAATCAAATTTTTTTCTCCTAATTCACTGGATAAAAGTCTTACAATAAGTACTAAAATTGTTTACAAATACCTTATCTGCCCATCTTGTTGCAAATCTGTGCATCACAGCCCATGAGCAAGACCATGGCTTTCACGTGATCAGTGAAACTACTGCACTGGTGACACACATACACTGCTAATGAACCGCATCCATTACAACCCCATGGTTCACCAAAACCCCCACAGAAACACTCCCCAGCCTTCCCCACCAGAAGCACAAACAGCACTCACGTGTCTCCATCCGAGTCTTTTGCAAGGAACTGGTCCTGAGAGATATTTGCCAGCTTGTTCTCCTCCTGCTCTACTTGCCACTGAAAGAATGACTTGCCCAGCTGCGTTGTGCTTCTGGCAATGTTCTGGTCAGGGAGGGACACATTCAAATTCGCCAAAGAGACGCTGCGCTCCAGACCACCACAAATGTTGTTGGAAAGCATGCTGAAGTTTGGAGCATGGGGGCTGACATCAGCCTGTGGATGGGCACTGGTCAGTGGCTGGAGGGGAGCAGAGATGCCCTCTGAGCCTTCAGAGTCATTCAAGAGGGAGGAGAAGCTCTGTGATGGGCAGTACTGCAGCTCGTGATTCTCAAAGGTGTTCTGATGGTAGCCAGGAGGCTGGTCACTGGAAGCAAATGGTCTGTAGTCCAGGGAGGCATCCGAAGAGTAGCTCTGTGACAAATCCTGGTTCTGCGATGAAGGGAACTGGTAGTGCTGGGGTGGATCGAGCATGGGCTGGGAGGTGTGATCTGGAAACACTTGGTACTTCTGGGGTGAGGAGAAAGCCTGTGTTCCCAGGCTGTCTTGGTACTGCTCACCAGGAGAACTGTGACTGGAGACATTGTGCAACCAGCTAACCTGGACTGTGTTCAGAGAAATGGGGCTTGATTCGTTCTTGATGTTTATAATGTTCTGAAGCAGTTCTGAACTGCTGTCATGCTTCGGGTCATTTTTATGTGTCTCCTCCATGTTGTCCATAGAAGTTGGGGTCTGGGGTGGTGTCTACCAGTGAAAAAAATACCAACAAAAATAAAAATCAAAACATGGACCAGGAAGTCAGACATATAACTGTATCTAGCAGTTTTTGATCACACAAAACTGAAAAGTAAAGGCACATAAAAAGTAACTGCAAGCTTACCAGGAGGTGTGAGTGAACATTAGCTTGGCGTTTGAAAGAAGGTCCATCAGAAAGGAGCTCCGGAGCCTTTCTTTTGATACTGTGACCCAATATACTCTTCAGCTCTGCTAAAGAGAAAATAAATTTAGAATACATTTGGAGGTTACTGTCACAATTGACTTTTAAAATCTTGATGAAGGGTATTTAAAAGAAAGGTGTTTTTTACCTGTGTAATGGTCGTAGTTCACCAGTCCTCCTTGTGCCTTTTGAGAAAAACCCAGATTGTTCCATTATTAAATTGTTAATGGCATTAGAGGAAAAAATAAGAGAATGAAAAAAGGAAAAAGCAGAGACTTGCTTCTATAAATGCAGAATATATCTTAGAATAATTTTAGTACATGATTGTCTAAAGCTAATTTAATTGCTTTTAATTAAGGTTAGAATATTGAAAGAATTTTATTGAACTTAAAAGAAAATCATCATTTTTCTTAAGGTTTTAAGCCACGTCTGCAATGCTGCAAAACTGCAGAAAATCTAGAGAAAAGCATTGTTCCTTGCTGAAGTAGAATGGGTTTTTTTAAAACATAAGGAAGCCGAGTTCATACTTCAAAGCCATGAACTTTACTATGCAAAGTTTCTCCATGACAATAATACCTATCTAACAAGTTCACAAACACGCACTCAGAAATTATATTCTAAAAAGAAAAATCCCCTTTAATTGTCCCAGAATTTTTTTTTTCATTTCTACCTTTTTCAGACCACAGAGGTCTGCCTTTATGACATATGTTCTGTGCCTGGAGGAGCACAACAGCATGACAAACTTCTCCTCTAAGATTCACTGACTCCGACAATGAATGACCTCATGCAAGTTAACAGGGAGTTTCTGAGGTTTCTCAACACGAAAACAGCTTCTCCTCCAAACTCCCTTTGGAAAACAAAGTTTAGCAACAAGGCTTTTAGGTTCCTCCTTCACCCACCGCAAACCTCCTCACTAAGTTCTTCCCAGTTCTTTTCTTCCATTAAGTATCGAAAAGGAAAAATACCAACTCCCTCCGCATCAATTAAGGGGGCCAGCTCTTTTTTTCCCCCTCTGCCTCCTGTTTGCCAGCTTGAGGAACCACAGAAAGCAGTGATGCCAGAGCAGAAGGTCGCAGATTACCTTGCTTTCCTCGGCGGCGGGGCCCGAGGACATCTGCCTGCTGCTCCTGAAGTGCAGCAGCAGCTCCTTCACCGAATTCTTCACGCGGACCCCCTGGAACGGCCCTCGGTGCTGCTTCCCGCCCCCCATCGGCTGCTCCACTGCCGGGACACGAAAAACAAAACACGGGTTGAAGTGAGAATGGACTTGACGACTTTAACAAACAGAGAAAGAAGAGACAACGAAACAGAGAACTTCGAGACGAGACGAGGCGAAGCCCCTCCCCGTATTCCCCCCATTCGCCGCCTCGGGCAGGGACCCTCCGCCCCATCCCGCACCCAGCGCCGCCGACACGCTACCGCCTGACGCCGAGCTCCCTACCCCTCTTCTTTTCACAAGTTTTTAAGCACAGAAGGGTCTGCGATGGACACGGGTGTCTGCGGGAACGGCGACTCCGCGCCTTCTCCCGCTGGCAAAGGGAGCAGGGAGCCGGGATCACCGCCGAGACTGACCGTACCTTGCAGCGAGGGGCGGGCGGCGCCGCGGGTGTCCCTCCGGCCGCCGCCGCGGCTGCTCACCGAGAGGTCCGAGTCAGAGCCCGGCGAGCCCGGGGCGGAGTGGGCCGGCGAGCAGCTACCCTCGCTGGAGTGGGGCGAGGCCCCGTAGAAGTAAGCGAGGTTGATAGGGCTGCTGAGGGCACCGCCGCCGCTGCAACCGTCGACGCCATCGGGCGCCGCGTCCCGGCTACTCTCCACGATCATGGTGGTGCCGCGGGGCGGCTGGCGGTGATGCTGGAGGAGGAGGGAGGCGGCGGCGGAGCAGAAGCGAGAACGAAGACGATTAAGAAGACTGCTCGGAGGGAATGAGGGGCGGTAGCGTCGGCCGTGGGTCTTATAAGGGCTCCGCCCCCCGCCGCTGCCGGGGCGGGGCTGCGCTTCCCGTAAGGACCGGGGGGAGGTGGCTGCGCGGGGGCGGGAGCGGGGTCATCGGTATTGTCCTGCTTATCCGTCCTGGGCACCGAGGAGATTGGAACGATGTAGATTATGGGGTGGATAGGGATGATGGGGCTAGGGTTGGAGTGGGATAGGAATGACGGGGATAAAATTATTTGGGTTGGAATGGACCTTAAAGATCATCTTGTTCCATAAGGACGATGGGGATAGATTTAGGATGGGATGACCATGATGGGAATAATAGGATAGGATGGGAATGACAGAGATAATGGGGATCGGGGGTGGGGATGGAGATGACAGGGGTTAAGGGTGGGATGTGATGCCACCTTGTGCCTTATCCTCCAAAGTTGTCCCTGGAGGTCTCCCACAGGTTTTGCTGTCCCTGTTCGCAACACAAGCAGACCTGCATTTCTACCCTCTTGTGCAGCTGTAGGGGTGGAACCCACAAGAATGGCACTCACCCCTCCACGACTGCTGGCAGAGGCTCAAGTCCCCACACACCAAGGGCAACAGCATGGGAGCACTGCCCCTGCTCCTGCTGGGTCTTGGCTCCAAGGAGGCTGGTTTGGGAGAACTGGGGGATTTTTGGTTGTGGGCATCAAGTGGGCAGCATGCAGAAGGGAATGTGAGTGGCTACTCATAACAGAGATGAGTCACTTCTCTTCCTCTGTTATGGGAGCAAGCAGCATGCAGGGAACAGGCACCAAAGCTATTTTGTTTTTAGGTTGCATCACACTGCAGTGGCAAAGCCTCTCAGTGGAGGCCAGTAGGGAGGAGAAACAGGTAAGAAACACTATGCCAAAACAAAAAGTAGGTGAAACTGTGTGCCCACAGTTAGTGTTAACTTCACTAATCAGTTATTATCAGTATTCAAAGATTTCTGGTTTCCTCCTTTCCACTGAAATCACCGTCTTCTAAAAGAGGAGGGAGAGTTTTTGTCCAAGAGGTTGTAATTGGGATGTTTTTGGCACTACCACAGCTGCCCCAAAAAATACGTAGTAAAACAACACAGTATTTCTAAAGTACATTATGCAAATTGGAGGTCTATAATTTAGATTATTATGCATGTTTTAACTGTATTAAAAAACATGGGACAGGTGCAACATGAAATTATATTAATCAGCCCATGAGGAGGCAGGAGGGAATTACTTTATATTATTCAAATATTTCTTCTACTGTCAGGTGAAGAAAGGGTTTCGCTGGGAATTACTTAGGCAGTTCTCTGCTTCAAGGAGAGAACTATAGACTGAATTTATGCAGTCACAGTACAATTTGCAGTCGTAGCTCTCAAAATCAGATGCCAACTACTGTCAGAAATAGCAGTGTCTAATAAAGGTGGAAACTCACTTGCTCCCTAATCAGCTGCTGTCTCCCAAGTGCACCTTCTCCCTCATCCAATAAATCTCTTTATGCAAGTGATGATTTGTTAAGTCAATATATTTTAAACATGCAAGGAGATCAGTTGATCAGTTGATCTTCAAGCCTCAGATCTCAGTTATGATACCTTATCCTTAAGTAAAAGCATTTAATTATTTCCTCATTGAAAAGCATTTTCTGCTCAAAGATCCATCAGCCCCCAAATGCTCTTTGCCTGCTCAGTGGCTGATGGAGGATCCACCACCCATCTTTCCAAAAGTGGATCCAACCAATCAACCTTTGCATCTGCATCCTTGCCAGCAGCCTGGAAATGCAGTCGTTTTTGTAATACAGCCAGGAGGATCTCAAACTACTGCAGCAAGTGCATCTTGTCTTTTAACAAGCAAATTATAATGTGCATCTGAGATACCTGTAATCCAGAAAATCAGATCTGGCATCATAGTTGCCTGCAGTTCCCTTAAAAAGGCTGATGTTAAAAGTGGATTTCAAACTGAAAGTGGATTTCTGTCATTGGAGTCCCACTGTTTCATAGAAGGTCCCTAAACCACATATAGGCAGGGACAGAAAGCACCTTTATCCTTGTTACACAGTAAAGATTTTGGGACAGATTTAATTGAAAATTAGTCTCTATGTGTGAATGAAAACTATTCTATACAATTTAACAAGGTTTCTGTCTTAAAGAAAGCATGAAATTTGTTTTCTATTACAATGATTCTACTCTCCTGAAGGCTGTATCACTGATTTGCTCTCCTTTTACCAAGCAAAATTCATTTTGGGCAACAGGCTGATACCTCAACTCATGCATGTTTCATCAGCTTCATCTTTTTTCCCAGGTCTCGTGGCATAAATCTGCTCCCAGCCAGAGCAGATTAAGACAAGTCTAATTCCACGATGCTCTGTAACAAAAGGCTCTTTCAAAAATACACACACCCATGGGTTGCACAAGATGAGCTGGCTCCCAGCAGCTTGCTGCTCTCAAAGTGCTTCCATGCAAGTTACTGGTAAATAATTGCTACATTCTACAAATTGTAATTATTAATGCTGGAGACCTTGAGCATTTGGGTTTTGGCCCAAATGCTACGTAACATCTGTGGTGACCCAAACTCCATGAGGTGTCTTCAGCCTAAGGAAGTTTCTTCTGGGCAGGGCAGTGACCAAAAGTGCTTGTCACCTCTTCTCCTGACAGGAAACCCAGCACATACTGCAACAAACTGGAAAGGGGAGCGGGGGGGTGATGGGGCAGCTAGGAAGGTGTTACAGAGCTGTGCTATTCAGGCGATTCCAGCCTGTTTTGGCCAGGTTGTAACACAGGGCAACCATCCACCTCCAGAGCAGGAGGAGGTTTCAATGCCAGCACGCTGGAGGAGGATGGCTCAGCTCCCCCAGCATGCTCTCCCAGGTTTTTATTGCACCATCATCTCCACTTACTGGGATGTATCAATAATGCCAACTAGCGGCCAGTATTAGCAACATTTGTCCTGAAACCTTTCTTATATCCACCTGGAAACAGAGAGATGTGCTATCTCATATCACTGCAAACATCCGAAACAAAATGCACTTGCTTCTGAAAACTCCACTCCTTCCCTCTCTGCAGATCGCAGACTGGGCAAGTGTTTAATTAAAGCCCATTTCCATCTCAACATGAGGAAAATCTTGTTTACTTTGAAGGTGAAGAGCACTGGAACAAGATGCCCAGAGCAGCTGTGAGTCTCCTCCTCTGGAGATATTTTAGACCCATCTAGATGTGTTCATGTTCATCCTGCTGTAGATGAAGCTGCTCTGGCAAGGGGGGGCTGGATGAGATGATCTCCAGAGGTCCCTGCCAATCCCTACCATTCTGTGATTTTGTGAAAGCTAATCAGTCTTGATCACCAAAACAGCTCTGATCATGGCTTTTGAGTGTGTGACCTATGCACATACTTCAGGCACTTTGAAGGGACTGAAAATTCAGAAAAGAACAGGATAAAATTCTGCAGTACCAAAGCTTGCGCTTGGCCTCCCATAGCTCAAGTCTGAAAAATCTAAAGCAAACAGCTTAGGCTTTCACCACCAAGTAAATGTCTAGGCTCTTCTGCTGTCTTGTCCAGAGCCAGCATCAGGAAAAGATGCACTAGACCTGCTGCCTTGGGCTTCCCTCTGCATAGGCCTTCAGGAACCTTGTCCTCATTACTTGGAAGGAGGTGAGCCACTGCCCTAAAGCAAAGCAAAATCAAGGACTCTTGTTCTGTGTTTTGAGGGATTTTTTTTTCTTAAAACAGACTTTTCATGCTTTCAACGCCCTTTTTTCATCATAACCATTAGATTTTCTCTCATATCTGGGTTCTCATACTGAGAGCAACATTTCAATAAGGACAGCACAAATGCAAACTGAGGGAGTAATTTTGCTGTCCAGCTTTCAGTTTTCCCCAGTCTATCCTTTATGATAAGAGGTTTGAAGCCCAATCTCTGACACCGTGGGGCAGGAGATGATTCCCAGGCTATCCTGCAAAGGGACAGCAAGGCAGCTGAAAGGAAACCTCCAACAAAACTGCCTGTGATGAGCCCAACCAAGCCCTCACAGGGCATCAGGCAGCAGAGTGGTTACCAGGCAGGCAGGTTGAGCTTCTCAGTTTGGAAAAATCTAGGCTGCAAAGCTTGTAAATACATCCTCCCAATAGCCTGTGCCATCTCCTAGAGCTTCTTGTCTAAGTCATTACTACCAATCTAATCCCTGATAGAACTAGTCCCTACCCTCTCTATGGTCAAACAATGTGGCATCAGAGTTTGCCCGCATGACCTGGGCCCAGAGTTAGTGATAGTGCTCTTAATATGAGCTCAGTTCTGGAGTTGTTGTTGAGAGAAACTAGCTCCTTTGGGTGAAGTTCTGTCACAGTTTGATCAAGGGCTGCTCCCTAGAGACAGCATGGGCAAGACTGACAGCTGTTTTCCTCTGTGTTAGCTTACTCTCAAAGAAGGCATTCTACCTTCTCTTTCCTCACAGAAGTTTACCTTGAAGCCATAGCTCCAGCTCACACACAAGAAGGCTGTAAAGAAAAGAATCAAATGGAAATGTGTCATGGGGAGGCCACATGAGACACAGAAGTGACCAAGGCCAAGGGCTGTCACACTGTAGGGATGTGGCTGGTCAGCTATAAAGAAAGGCACAGTGTTTGCAGCATCAGTGTGCTTGGTCCTTGGAGCACATACTGGGGTACTATAAGTTCAATTATATATATAAAAAATTATATATAGAGAGAGAATACATACATGGACAGCTATAGAAGTGCTATAGACATATAGTGAGATACAGCACATACACATATGGTATACGTGTAGGCTTTAACTAATTCAATGGATACAAAAACAAATAAAACAAGCTGAGAAAGTGGAGTTTTGCCTTCCCCATAGAGCTGCTTACAGCTGTCACTTTGCCAGGCACAAAATCCCTCCTAACTACAAGTGAGTAGCATGCCAGCTCTTGGATCAGCTCATGGTCTGAGCAAGTTCCAGAGCAGAATAAACATCTCTCTTCAGTCCATCTCCGAAGAAGCAAGGTGGGACAAGTAAAGGTAGCAGAGCACAAGATACAAGTAAAAAGCCCTTGGTTTCACAACACATTACTGAAGAGGTATAACCTCTGTGGCATTTCTTAAACTGGAAATAAAAATGGTAGTTTACAATCCAGTTGCCTAACAGGAGTGAGTATTTGCTGTATGGATGTCAAACCTTCCTTGTTCTCTGATGGGTATTATTAGCCTCCTGCTTCAGCCTATACATCAAGGTGTGCAAATGCCACCACCCGTCCCTCTGTACCCCAGCAGCATTTGCATGCACCACGCTCACCCCGAGCCATCCTACATAACACTTACTTTGTTTAAAGAATAGCATCAAAAAATAAAAAAACCAGAAGTAAATGCACTCTGACTATCCCACTCCTAGACACTGTTCAGAATCAATACCCATGTTTGCTTTAACGGTTTGGGAAACCACACGTCAGCGGATTGGAAATGGTCCACGACACATTTTTGCTCCAAAAGCTCATACAGAGGAGTCAGTGTTTCTTCCCTCTTTGCTATACTTGTATTACTACATTCTTCCCAGATGCTGGTGTCCACGACTGACATTCTGGGATTAGCCTGGACTTCAAAAGGCAGCATGTATAATTCTTCATATGAAAGGAAAACTCAGACTATTCATTTAACACACATCTTTTGGGGCTTGGCCTTTTGATCCAAAGAATGCCCTGGATTCTGCTTTTTTTCCCCAAGGTTGTTTGATATTTACAAATAAATAAAAAATAATTTTAGAAGTGGGTTGCTACTTAGCAGATCCTTTTACACAGCAGTAAACAGCAGTTCCCCTGTACGTGCAACTTGTGTTTGTGGACATTCTTCTCAACATACTCATAGCCCTCATTAGTCATCTTTTCTCATAAGCTTGCACATCCCATCAGTTCATTAGTACCTTGAAGTAGGAGGGCAAGGCTAAGAAATACTAAGAAATACACACACCTCTGATGTCAGAGCGTGTAAACAAGGAGCAGAAGGCCATTTCCCCATAGCAAAGGGCAACGTCATGTATCACCTGTAAAAGATATTATATGTACATAGATGAGGTTAATAGTGCAAGTTCTTCACTGAAAATGCTTTTCTCATTACAATAGTCCCAGTTTAGAAAGGAGGTTAGCACAGTTTCTCAGTGCTGGTAAAGAGTCTCAGTGGAAGTCTAAGCATCATTTTTCCTTGTAACTCATGGTGAAGAAGATTTCACTCTGAATTCAAGCAACCAACCTAGGCCAAAACATCTTGTTCCAAGCCCACATTCCCACTTCCCTGGAAGTGTTCAAGGCGAGGCTGGATGTGGCTTTCAGCAATCTCATCTGGTGGGAGGTGTCCCTGCCCACAGCAGGGGGGCTGGGACCAGTTGACCTGAAAGGTCCATTCCAACCCAAACCAACCTATTTGCTATTGTCATATAGAGGAGTCTGTGCTGTACTCACAGCTCTGGTGGACTTCCATTTCAATCTTTCTGTCTTTCACAAACCAGAACAATTTCAACCACCTGTAAAACAAAATCATTTCTAGGAGGAACAGCAGAGCTGTCCCAATGCAGCATCGCCACTCAACTCTTTACCTCAGAAACAATAGAAAAAAATGCTTTATTACAGCCAGGCTACCCAGAAAAAAAATAATTTTCCAAACTGCAGTTTACCCAGGACCTCATTTTTCCAGCCTCTCAGTTTACATGCAGTAATGGCCAACCTATCTAAGATTAAGGCTGACAAATCTCCAGGCTTCCCAAACACATTTTTCCACTCGGAAACATTTCCCAAGGGGATTTTAAAAATTCACCCACTGCTCAGACATGGGAAACCAACTTCATCTACTGGACGGCAAATCTAACTGGGTTGACCAGTCCAGAAATCCTAGGCATACTGGCAACATGTGTGCTGATCAGCTGAGCTGTGGTTGTATGGCAGGATCAGGACCAATACCCACAGAAAGCCACAGCATTGACTTGCAGAGTCCCACACAGCCTGTGAGCATACCCTCAGCTCGTGCGTGCATATCAGCTGTGCAGGAAAGCCCAGACAGAAAGACCCAACCACAGTAAAACCACACTTGTACCACATTAACACTGCAAAAATTATTAAAGGGGATGCCCTTGTCTTGATCTTATTTCAGTATGTTTCCCTGTCTGCAGAATTTAAATGTCTTCAGTCTAGAATTCCACACACAGGAGAAATTCCAGCTTTCAAAACATTAGGCTGGCTGACTTTAGGAAAGTCCTGACACTCAGCTGTAGAACTGTGCTTCATTAGTCAGACAAAAATTCGACAAACAGGAAATTTTCTCATTTGAAAAAGCACCTAAACCAAGGCAGCCAAGTGAAATTTTGTTATGGTAGGGAAGATTTTGGTTTGCTTCCAACCAGTCTTACAAAAACTTTTCTAGTGCTTGGGATGGACTACATAGTAGGGTAGGTTTTATCTTCAGTTAAATGTGTGCTGGGACAACATCACTCCATATATAGGCCAAAATTTACTGCTACATAAGTCTCAACAACAGCTGTCCTATGTCTACATAAAGGATAATAATATAATGGAAAGGATACTAATTATTTCCGGCTTCTGCAGACTATGCAGACAGTTTCTACATATTCAGAAGAAATCCATGACAGTAACAACAAATTTACACTAATATGTAAATAATGCAGCACACGTCAGCATGAAATATGAAGTTGGAAATAAATTCTTTGATTTGGTGAGGCATGGTGGAAAACTCCGCTCCCAAGCATTATCTCCCTCCTCCAGTCCTAAGCTGGAGAAAGACACTGAGTAAAGCCAGACACAGCCTGTCTGACAGGACACTGCTCTTCACAGAAGCTGCCCATAAATCTTTGAATTTCCTTTTAATTTCCTGCCAAGTTCTAAAGAGGGAAGGAAGAGAAGAAGCAGCTCTTTTTTTCTGCCTAGCACATTTTGTCTTAGAAGATTATGACTGGGAATGCAGAAAGTTACTCCACAGGAGGTTCTTAGTAGCACACTCGGGATAGAGTCCTGTCCCTGAAAGCCCAGGGCTAGAAGCAAGGCCAGGTCTGGCTATATGGCCTGTAATTGGAGGCAGAGCTGAAGGGAAGGATGGAGCTGTGCCTATCATCTTGCTGCTACGGACAGCCCAGGTGTGAGAAGGGAAGCTTCCCAATGCCCAGGAGATTTACTGGAAGCCCATTATGGTGATGATGATGATGAAGATATCCCACACACCAACTTCAGTGTGGCAGCACGGCTCTGGTGTAGGTAGGCCAAGGTGTAGGGCTCAGATTGCCCCAGGCAGCTCAGGACTCTGATGGTGCCTGGCCCTCAGCACTCAGAGGCAGAGGGCATTTCCTCTCCAGACACCCCCCTCCTCCTATCTGCTGCCATTAAACACAAGGGAAAACACGTGGCTTGCTGTAAAGAGAGGCAATAAGGTCCAATGAGCCAAAAAGAAATCTTGCCTCAGAAGCCAAACTGATAGTGAAGTTTCATTTGGAGCTGAAATATGGCCTTCTTCCCAATGTCCATGGGTAACATTTGTCCCTGGGTGATGTTTGTCCTTGACCACTGTTCACCCAGTCTGGCTGAAGGAGAGTCCAGGGTATCACTCTTCATCTTGCTCCTATGTGCCTTCAGGCAAGCCACAATGTCCGAGCTGGAAATGCCTGGCTTCCACCTGAAGCACTTGCAAGCTACCTGCCTCCTGGCACATATAAGGTTCTGATGATACTATGGCACAAAACATGTCCCCAACCTTTAGGGGACTAAAATCCAGACAGCATTTCATCCTCTGCAAGAAGCTCAGTGCTGAGCTGCCTTCCTGCCCCTGCCTGCCAGACATAGGCATGGGTAATGAACCCGGGTGCTGCATAATCAACCTCATGCGGTAAGCCAGAGAAACCTTCACCAGGCGATGAAAAGAAGCTTATGGTCTGGTTTAATAAACCCCTCAGCATAACAAATTTTAAAGCAAAGTGTAAGTTCATTAAACTTGGCTCTTTTAAATTCCCACAGATATTCTGCCAAATTACAAGAAAGTAGGTGTAGATCCCTATTTTTATATATGCTTCCCTGTTTTGTCTCACACTGCACCACGACACGCTACTCCTGTCCTGTTGAAGCTGGCAGGCTCATATGCTGATGATGCCCTGCTTTTCCAAAACTACTGATGAGCTGCCAGGAAAGAAACTGCAATCAAGGTTACACAAAACACTGGCTTCCACTAATATTTCTTCAGTGGTCTCAGAGCTTAGCTTCCCGTCCATTCATCCATGCATCTGGAAAGCCACTACATCCTCCCCAAAACCAAAGAAAAGATTGTTCCAGAGAGAATTGCGCAAAGCAGCTAAACTGTTGAGGAGTATTTTGCTTCTAGATTCCCCATGGAATTTCAAAATTCTCACCTTGCATTGTGGTTTCTTCAGTATTGGTTACCACATGTTACCTTCCACAAGCCAGTCACTCTTCTGCACCCAACCCCAAAATACACACAATTATAGCACAAGCCACTTGCAAGGAAGTTGGAAGTGGAAAAAAAAAAAAAAAAAGAAAAAAGAGAAGCCAATAGCGCACTAATCAATTACAGGTAAAGAGAATATAATGGTAATAGTGTACCTTCATGTCGGAGGGCTGAAGTTAGAATTAGATCTACAGAAAACAAATCGGTTCTTTTCTCCCCACTGGGAACTGATCGTCCCTTGTGGCCACGTCTGTGTGAATGATTGAAAAGTTCCTCTGAGGTTTAAAGATATGAAACAGAGAAGCAGCAGCAAGGAAAGTTTCCCCTCCCTCACAAAAGTCCTGCTGACTCTGGCTTTCTGGTCACAGGAAACCCTATATATATATAGATATAGATATATTTATATATTAATGGAGAAAGGATATCCTAAGCAAACCTTCCTAAGCATAAGCAGCCTTCCCCCAAAGAGTTTATTAGAGCACCCACAGGGCTCTTTTTATTGCAAGGGATCACACATCACTTATCTTTTAGCCCTGGTTGACTGTGGGGGATGTTATGACATGTGAGAGGAAGCGGCAGGGTGGAGGAGGAGGGTGGTGTTAGTGCAGCTCCTTGGACTTTTTCTGCGCAGTGGAATTTCCCAGGCGGGTGAGCCCTGGCAGGGACATTCCCCCTGCCAGAGAGGCTGGCAGGAAATCCCGAGCTGGCGTAACGCTGCCAAAAAAGGGGTCCAGAGGACACCGATATGAGTTCCGTGTCAGCAACAATGAAAAAGGGCTGGACAACAATGGGGCAAAGAGAAAATTGCAGTGTAAGACGGGGCGGGGTTTCTTTCCTGACAGGGTCAGGTTCTCCTCTTTCTTTGCCTACCTCCCGCCTTCCTAGAGACGAGCAGCCAAGCTTTTCAGGCTCTGCTGGATAGGCAGGTGCCTGCATAGCGGTCCCAAAGCAAGGGAGAGAGATGCAGAAAAAAGGAGATCAACAAAACCCCAAAACCCTACAGAAATAAAGCAGGGCAAACATTTCTCCTTGCCAAGTGCATGGATTTCAGTAGGGTTTTTCCCGCAGAAAGGTCAGGATGAGTTTCACAGAGGCTAGTATCACTTAGACTGAAAGCTCCCGGCAGTCGGAAGCTTGATTAAAATGGAAGAAACTGTTAAAAAAAACCCCCAAAACAACAAACCAACCAACAAAAAACCAAAACAAACCTTGCAAACAAGAAAACCTCACAAACAAACAAAAATATGGGGGCGGGGCACTGGGGGGGAGTATTCTCCTTAGTCACAGAGGTACCAGATGTCACCTGCCCCAGTCACCTCAGTGCAGAAGTTTCCAGGATTTTCTTCTAAGGTGAGCAGATCCTTCTGAATCTATTTCCTTTTCTTCTCCTTGTAGAAATGGCATGGGCCAGGATTCATCATGCTTACCAAACATGGCAAGCAAGGACGGGACACCCAGATCTGAGAGCAAACACCCCCCAGTTTCAGTCCCTGTCCTTCCGTCTTTCCAAGCACAGTTAATGCTAACAGTTCCTGGTGGCTGCCACCAACAAGATAAAAGCACTGAACCCCTTATCTCCCTACCCATTGCGTTCCCACTGCCTTCTGCTCAAGCCCCCACTCAGAATGTACTGCCACCCTTTTTCTGTCGCGTGAGGGATTTTTCTACCTCAGCAAGCTGCAGAAGGGAGGCAGGAGTGAATGTCTCTTTCCTAAAGGTGACTATTTCGAAACCTTCCCCCTGTAGGCAGGAAATGCTGTGTGGGCTCCATCTTCCTGCTGACAGATGTATTATATCACTGGAACATGTTCAACTGATAATCTTGATGGGCTCAGTAGTTTTCTTTGAAATAAGGGCAGTTTGTTCCAGCCACAGCTGATATTTGACTGCTTGCTTGCTGATGTCCGCTGATGCCCTCAAGTCTTGTCTAACATGTGGAAGGGGAGTGACTGGACAGACCCTTGCCTCGCTCTGTCCTGCAGCAACCACGGAGCAAAGAGTGCTGCTATCAGAGATCTGAAAGGGGACTGAGACCTCTCTTTGAAAAGCTGCAGCCCAGAGGTTCATGAATGGCTCAACATCCCAGCAGTAAGAGTGGAACCTGAAGAAGAACTGAGCTCATCCAGCTTCTCCATCCTTGTCTCCTCAGGTGTTGCCTCCTCTTGGATAAGGGCAGCTCAGGTGCTCTGACTCCTAAAGCCCTGGGGAACAAGCATTATCAGCTATAAATGCACCCTCCTGAGTATTCCCCATCTATGCAAAGGGACAACCCTTGCTCCAAAGAAAAGGAAAATCCAAATAGGACAAAACCCAAAGAGAGGCATGGAAGAAAGGGCAGAATAACAACACCATGGCAAAAGAGCTGACTATGTGTGGCAGGGCAGGATGAAAAACAGTGACCATGGTCAGAAATCAAAATATTGATCTGTAGCAGTTTTGTTGCATGAAGAACAGGGACATCAGGACATCAGGAATTAATTTGTCTGTGTAAAACAGTCTACATTTCAAGTGATGAATATGAAATAGTTGAAACTGGAAGATGCACATATACTGGTCAACTTTACATACTCTACAACAATGTAAAATAATTGTAATGTTGGATTTTTTCTGGATCTCTTTTTTTTTATTGGAATTTGAAGACAGTATCTTTTTTCCTTGAAGTAGTTTTTAACTTCTATTTTTGCTTAGCAAAGCAAAGGCAAAACCTAGACCCAACAGAAACAAATAATAATATAAATAATGACAATAATAATATCAACGACAACAATAACAATAATTCTATAAGTACATAAGGCAAAAGTGATAAAGGTGGAGCAGAAAGAGAAGAAACCATTAGTAGAAAGAAACAGCTAAGATGAAAATAGCTGCCTTGCCAGCAGCAAGTGACAATTCCCTGAGAGAAGCTGACTCAGGCTGAGAAAGAGGGCAGGCGGGACTGGAAAGCGTGACTCACATGGCCCAGAGAAAACCAGAGGGTCAGAATCATAGAATAAGTGGAAAGAACTGACTGCAGGATGGTGACAAGGCAGGAGGCAAATCCTAATTGAATTTGTTATAGTTTTTTCACTTCAGGTAGTTTTGCCATGGGTCCCACCTGGAAGGTTTTTAGTAAGATCCTTCAGAGCTGGCTGCCACGGCAGCAAAGCAATAGTACTTGTGGTATAACCAGTCCTGGTCATTGGTCTCAACATGCAGTTGAGAGTGAGAGTGAAAAGGGAAAGCTTCGTGTTGAGCTAAAGGAAAAAACAGGCTCATAAAGAGAGCCCAAGCATGGGGGCACTGGGTAAAAAGGACTTGGCTGTTCCTTTCCCAAGGAACAGAAGGAAAAACAAGTGGAGGGACTGGACAAAAATTTTAATGCATGGGTGCTCTGGGGAATACTGACTGTCATAGGATGGTCTTGCTGTCAGACTACAGAGTCTACTTAATTTTCCACATTGCAGGAAGAAGTGAGATGAATAGTTCTATCCCAGTAAAAGTTTACTCCTCTGTCTCCCTTAGTAGTAAAGGAAAAAAAAGAACTAGATTCAAGAGAACACTTAGGGTAAAAACAATCATCCTCCAAGGGACTGTCTTAAAACACCCAAAGAGTTATTAACATCCATGTCATTAACTGAATAGCCTTCTATAATGAATTACAAATACAAGACCTTCACACAGTGGCACTCTTGACATTTTGTTTCGAAATGCAACTGCCCAGGAGTTAGAAAACAAACCACCACTGAGAGTATGGCATTGTGACTTAGATTTTTTCATTAGAGCCATCCCAGGCTCTTTTTCAGTGCTTCAGATCTCTCTTTTGGCCACATTCATTAAGGATTCACTGATCTATTAAGCCCATGCCAGCATGAGGAGGAGGGTATGCCATTCTTTCACATGAGTTTAGTGATGCGCTCACTCTGCATCCAGCCCTCATACAAAATAACTTGCACACACTTAATTCTCTGACTCCCACAAATCCCTTTCTCCCATTTCCAAGCAGAGAAGCCCCTCTGCTATTCACCCTGACAGAAACACACAGCAGACCAGCCTGGGTTTGCCCAAAAGGCTATTGAATATGCCCACAACAAGCTTGTAACACCAACAGCAAGGGAGGAGCACAGTAATATGGACAGGATTTTAGAGTCACTGCCCAGAAACAAGCTAGACAGTTTAGATCTGGGTGACATTAATGCTACATTTTGGGAAAGACTCAGAGATCTTGATCCAGGCAGATAACAAAATATTTCCTCAATTTCAAATACATTGGCTTTATATTGCAAGACAGCTAATATTAGAAGTTATGTAATGCCTTGCTAGTTGGGAAGCAGCCACAAACCATGGGCACATGATACCCAGTTTCAATCAGAACAGAAACCATCTGGCCTTGGCTCCTTGCCAGTCCAAATGAACTTCTTGTCTCACTGTGTGGCCACAGGAGGTTCACATCCCTGCCTTGTCAAGTACATGTGCCATCTCATGCCTTCTCTGGGTCATCACAGGCTCAAGAGCACATGACACACAATGCCCATGCACATGCTTCCTTATTCTGGTTAGAAATGCTTTGGGTTTGTTTTCAGAAATTTCCCACCTGTGATATTTCATTTCTATAAGTATGAAAAAAATCCAATAGACGTGGCTTCAAACCAACAGTAAGCAGAAAGTTTGGAATAGTACCTACCATGTGATGGCTTTGACATTGCTTTCAGAAGAGGAAGAGATAAGTGAGCAGCCTGGATGAGAAGAACTGTTCCTTTTTCTGACACCTTTGTAGAAACACACGTGTATTTCAACACACTACCAGAGGTGTGACTTCCCCATGTGATTGATACTGTCTTTGGAAACATGATCAAATCCCCAGCTTCTTCCTCTCCATGGTACCACAGAGCAAGATCTTTGCATGCTTTCCCTCCTTCAACTCCATCCAACCCTTTCCTCCCCCTCCCATTTCTCCTCTAAGCATGAGAGGGGCCTGGTGTCACACCCCACAGAAAAGCAGTTCATGCTTTGCAGCTTCTCTTCCCTGTTACTGCCTTAGTTGAAGGCTGAAATCCGTGGGACATGACAGCAGTAACGCTTCGCACTCAAGTTTCCAGGGTGAAATGCTGGGAATAAGGTGCATTGCCTTTGCCCTGCTGCCTAGTGGCTGTCTGGTGGCATTGACAAGAGCAGTTCTTTGTGAGGAGGAAGTTAAGCACCCTAGATAAAACCACCAGCCATTACCCCCACCCTATCCCCTTCAGCTGTCACCATCAACTCAAAGGGGGAACAGAAAAACAGAGCTTAGCAACACTTCTGCAGTGTACTCTCTTTTAGTATCCAGGAAATTGTAGTTTGGAAATTTTTCTCGGTCAAACAGCCTATTTTTGGCTAGATATATATATAGGAAATCAGCACACAGGGCAATGCTTCCCAGCTGTGAGCCATGCCTGTAACCTAACAAGCCCAAGGCAACCATGTAGCTGTCACTCACTCAGCCCCTCCACACAGCCCAGGGGCTCCCCAGTCTGCACCCTAGAGCCACTCTCTTCCCATTACCCTGCAAACACAGACCTTGTGCAGCGGGCACCCAGCCTAGCACAGTGTGGGATGCTCTATGGCCCCTGAAGGCCTTGTCTGACTCAGAGGACAAATCTCTCCTCGACTTTTCTTCCATTACTTTAAGTGCAAACCTCACAGGCTAGAAGAACAGTGACTATGCTACATCTCCTGTGGTCATCACGCTACACTTTTTAAAATGAAGCAGCTTAAGGATTTCCCCTTGGCCACCAGGAGTTGCAAAAACCCTCAAATAAGGAAGCCTACATTACGTACAAGCTTTTATTGTGTGTTGAGCCTGATACACCACCAACAGGAAACATCAGACAGGCTCCTGCTGCTTGAACAGATCATTCTCCAAATACACATCATCGGGAGAAAAAAAAAATCAAACTATTTTTTAAAGGGATTTTAATATAAGAATCTGTAATGTGAAACTTCTACCCAACAAGCAGCAGAAAATTGTCATAAGAAAAACCAATGGATCTACTATGTAACTATAAAAATATAAATATGTAGGTTACGTCAAACAAGATAAACTGAGATTAAATCAGATGAAACAGTTAAGTAAATTTGCCCTCTTTATTTGGAAATGTTTATTCTTTAAGCTTTTTAAGCTGCTTTTCTGATCACATCACCAAATAAAAGATATTACAGCCTTCTTTGTATCTTAAGCATTTCAATAATAAGCACATAACGGGGAAAAAAACAAGTTTGAAAACAAGTTCTTTGTCTAACAGACAAATTCTTTGCTGCTACCAACAGATAAGACATTCCAAACAGTATAAATACATATTTAAGTAGAAACTAAGAAAGAAATGATCTGGACTTAAGAGCGCTTTGTAAACTAAATGCACATTTGTGATTGAAGCTTACTGCTGTTACTTAAACTGTCATGAGTGAAACAATGCTTTAACCCACATTTCTGCTACAAAAACAAAACAAAACCCAGATACCCTCACCCTTCCCAGGAGGCATTAAATCTTCATTTTTATCTCACACACATGGAATCATCACCTGTAGCACAGAAAAAAGACATACATACCTGTCTAGTAAGCAAAGCTAGCATTTTTAAATTCTTACCTCTATTAGGTGAAAGGGTGAAAAACTGTACTTTGAATCTCATAAAGCAGAGGTGCTGCATGCTAGACATAACCAGAAGCACCCTTCAAAAAAGGACAATTTCTGGTTTTTATCCTCTATTCTCAATAGTAATCTAAGATTATTACTAGATTTCTAGTATGCAGAAATCAGCCTAAAAGATAAGAAACAAGATTCCCAAAACATCAGTTGCAAAAAAATCACTGTGTATCAGTCTAATCTGTAAAAGAGAATTTATTTATTTTATAAATAAAATTGCTCTACAATCTTCTGATATACACCATAAAAATACAGTCTTTTTCACTGGGATTCCATTGAGCCAGATTCTGAATAAAGCAATTTAAAAGGAAAAAAGTATCCCTGTATCGAAATGTTAATGATCAGAAGGCTCAGTGCAAGAATGAAGCTATCAGAAATTAAAAAAAAATCTTCCCTTCAAGTGAAGATCATAAGAAAAGGAAGACAGAGCTCAGAAAAAAAATCTCATTACATAAATTTTTATGTGTACAGGAAGACATTTAACTGACAATTGAGAAGTTCCTTTCCAATCCAGTTTTGTATTAAGGAACTTGAAAAATAACCAACCTCTTAACGTAAGTTCCGATTAAAATCCATTTAGAAGCATAAAGGTTTAAGGAAAGTTACTTAAAAATATTTTATTGCTTCTTGCATTTCCATATACAGTACATACACAACTAGTGCAACTGGTAACAAGCTGGTAACAAGAACTGAAATAAAAAACATTTATAGTTCAACTGAATGACATAAAAACATAGCATCCTCAAACTTCATCTTAAAACATAATTTATTCCTTGTTTTTTCCCTTTGTGCTCTGTGTGTATTCCTAAACCCAAACAAATTAAATTCTGGTCTACATTCCAAATCAACTGTCAATTTCCTTCAACTTAATTACCTAAAAATTATTCTGTTACTAAAAAATTAATCTAAAAGAGAGAGGTTCTACCAGATAGCGATTAGACATCATCGCTCATAGCAGTCATGTTCTCTTTACTTTAATTGATAAAATATTAAAAAAAACCCCAACCCACACATACAAAAAACATTTATTTCCCTCCCTCTGTTCCTAGTAGCTAAGAGTGATAGAAAGCTGCTGCTGAAGAGCAGTGCAACATTTGGAGAAGAAACATGCTGCTGTGACACTTTCACACACAATATGGCTTTATGAGGAAAACCTAATGGTTAGCCCACAAATTAGGTAGTTTTCTTCAAAGTAAAAGCTTGAATTTTTATTTTCATTTATGTTATTTGGTAGAGTCATTATTTGGGATGAAAGCCTTACGCTATACCCATTTCAAAAAACACACCCAGGAAAGATGAGAGGTCTTGCTGCGCTGTGGTGATTTACCTTCCCAGATCTGAACTAGTGTGGTCTCTCTCTTTTTAGCAGATGCTAAATTTTCATCAACAAGTTAAAGTAGGAAATAGTTAACTCAAGCTAATATATGGACAATTACTATATGAGGCAGTTTTTCATTAGAAACTGGCAAAGTGGCCCTCCTTAACTCTGATTTTAAAAGCTAAGAATAAATGCTGTTTCAGTGTATGCAATTCCTCCAGTCATTTTTAAACATTTTCAAATTGGTAAGGTTAAAGATTAATGCTACTGATGACTTTTACATGCTAAAATAATTTACATAGTATTTTAAAACAATGAATAAAACAAAACCCACTGTTCCTGTAGTTGGTAGCTTTAGCTCTCTTGGCACTCCAGCAATGAGCATAATCTTTCAAACCTGGCAAGGAAAAACATTTCTAATATGAAGATATTTCCATTATTCCATTCTGTGTGATCTACAAATTTGCCTTATTAATTTTCATTTTCTCACTTTGCTCAGAAACACTCAGATTTTATAGTCTCCTTAAGCATTATGAGCTGTTTCAAAAGAATTCCACTACTGTTGAAACACATTTCTCAGTAAAACCTCTAGCAAAAGACTAGCTTTTGCCTGAGTGGCAGCAGAAATAAGACAACATGGAATACTTCTCTGCCATTTAATTTGGGGGCTGAATTTAATGAAAACCTTGTTTTTAAAGTGCTCCAAGTGACAACTACAGGCTGGCTCAAATTAGCAGCAGAAAACATCACACCACGAGGCCCAAGAGCCACCAGCTCTCACACCAGCAGAACCTCAAATATTTACCAAGCATCTGTACAAAGGGCAGCTTTGTATGTGTTTGGCTTTTGGGTGCGATTTTTAAATGCTTTTTACTGGTAGCAGCAAAGCTCATCGATAATTGATAAAAATGCCAAATAGAGAAGGGTCATCATCACATGGCCTTCACCTGTGTGACCCAGTTACTGTAAGCCATTGCCAAACACTGTCAAGTGCTTTCAGGTCACTTGGCTTCTCCATATGGGCACAGTGTATAAATGACATGCAAGAGTTAACTGTCAGAAGCTCAGATTTGCAGGAGCATAACTGAATAGTTTTATCTTACCTGGGAAGGGAGACACTTTCAGCAGTAAAGGCTTTAAGCTTCAAGTAGGTGAGCCTGCAACTTGAACTTGCAGAAACTGCCAGAGATAGCATCTTTACCAAGGTCATAATATGCACATTTCTCCATCACAGCTAGATCAGAAGTAGACAGTGTATCGAAGCTCATAAGAGATTCAGTAGTACAGGAAATCAAACTAAAATGTCTACTGGCACTATTTAGCAGACATCTGTAAACACTGAAGTTACCTAGCTACTGTGTTCTATTAAATTTCAGCTAATTCTTAATGACTTGATACTATATATATATTGATTGTGCTTTCTTGATTGATATGAGTGATTTTCGTACACTCTCTTCATATTTCTAATTAGAACTTTGAAACAAGAACAGACACTGTACTTCCCTGACATACAGCTGAAGGAGATGTCCCTCAGAATCTGGAATTTTAAAAGATTACTCCTAACGTGCCTCCCAGGTTTCACACAGTTCCGAGCAGCAAAATCCTGGCAACAGAATCGGTGTTATATGGATTAAATCAAGCTTACAGTGCATACAACTAGTAAAGCTAATACCCACATAATTTCTTACTTTATACTGTGAATTCAATTTAAAGTGCTCTCTAGTAATCTCAGGTATGTATGATAAGGTTGAAAGAAGTCAACCCTCACAGGAAGTTATGGCCTGGACAGTCAACTCCTAACCTTCACAGTTATCCAGAGTTAAGGCCACTCCTCTTATTCTGCATGCAAGTGTAATAGCCAGAGTTTTTCCATGCCATCCAACATTATTTGATAGCTACTTTAGTTCAGCTACAGCAAAACATGACATTGGGATACCCACTTGTGCTAAATTTGTAGAGGGCACACATAAGATAAAAATGCATCTATTTGATTCTTAACGATGATTTCTTCTGGGTGCAAGTTATGTGGCAAGTAATGAGCTAGAGACATCTCCCAAGCATCCACAAAGTGCACAGCAATTCCTGAGAACATTTTCCTCATGATAGAATCCAGCTGGAAGGAATACCAGTCACTGTTAAAGAGGCTCACTTCTGGCCCAAGCTCCTGAACATTAGCGGTTCTGATGACTATTAATGTCTTGGGGCTGCGATCCAGCAGTTGAATAATGGATCTCCGAATATTCCTCAGCCGCTGGATATACACTTCCACAGGGAAAGTGCTGAAGTGGGACCATATAGTTATAGCTATCACTGTATTTCTTCCACCCACTATGCCATTCAGCTCATTGGCAATGTAGCGCAGTTCACTGCTAAAGACTGTAGTGAAGCGGATGGGAGGTCCATGACAGCGGAACTTCAGTAGGATGTTGTGCTTCAGGTCCACAGACAGGAAAGGGCCCACGTTTTTAGGACTCCCTAGGTTAAATTCCACTAGATCTAAAAAAAAATGAAGAGCAAGCATTAGTAAATGACAGGATAAGACATTAAAACTATCAAACATAAGCTAGGACCACAGGGCAAAATCAGCAGGTGGGAAAGAAATCTGGACATGATTCTAAGAACTTCGAAATGAAAAAGATTATGACTGTCATCATACTCGTGATAGCTATTTATTTCAGACTGGAGTTTATGGGTCTTGAAATTTACAAGAGAGCATACTTGAACTTCACAAGCCTTTTCCAAGTTTCCCAAACTGTTCCCTTCTCTCTTTCTTGTAAAAGAGAAATTTTTCAGACTCCTTCAGTTACTGTTGCCCTATGAACCCTAGCATTCACAGGAACCCTTCTGGCAACTGTAGTCATCCATGAAATTGAAAGATGACTTAAAGTTGTAGGCACTAAGGAATTTCAAAGTCTGTGTTCCACACAGTTTAACTGCTTTAGGGGCAAAGGGGGAGTGAGGAATATCCGTTATTTAAGTTAAAATAAGGAAAATACAATAAAGAGTTCAAAACCAGTCAGCAGTAATGGAAGTCATTTGCTACTTTACCCCAAAATTACAAGTGGAATTGGGATGCTACAAGCGACTTCTGCTGTGCCTCCAAAGTGGCCACCTTAACTCGTAGCCACAGCAGTGGTCCTCACTGGTGAAACATTTTACAAACACAATTTTTTGGCTACATTTCTAAACCCTACATATTTCCAGTAGGAAGATTTGACTAACCACCTTATGGGCAGCACTTCCAATGATGATTTGTCTTTTTTTTTTTTTAACTTTGTTATTGTCATTCAGTAAGATCAACTCTGTGTCCAAAATATGAGAAATAACACATTGCAAAGGCTTTAAGGGCAACCCAAGTTAAAACAAAAAATATAACCTGGAACAATTGCTGTCAGATATTCAAACCACTGCCTTATTGTAGAGTCTCCAAACAAGTGGATTACTTTTCCTTGCAAGCACTTGGTTATATCTTCTGACTTGTTAAAATGATGGATCCAGTCTGTTCTGGACCTCCACTCATCTTCATAATAATAACCAGAAGGAGAAACTGTAGAATCTTCAGCTCTGTCCGTGCTGCTTGGATCTGGAAGAGGATTAATTCTTTGAAATTAACATGCAACAAAACCAGCCTCCACAATCTTCATGGACACACAGCAAGTAATATGAACATAAAAGGTTTAAAACAAGCGTACAAGGTATTATGTATATTAAAAAGTCTAATGCATCATACTTCCATAAGCCTAAATAATTCGCCTTCTGCTTCTTCAGCAAAACCTGCAACTACTGACTGAGTTGCTGAACCGTTCTAGTATAATGTAATTTTTAAAAAATGGTATTTCTTATGAGAAAGTAAAAATACAGTATCTTACATAAAATTATACAATATTTAGAGTTAGAAGGGATTTCAAAAGATCACCTCACTCTAACTTCCATTGCCATTGGCAGGGACATCTTGCAGCAGACCAGGTTGTTCAAAGCTCCAATCTGACCCTAAACACTTTCAAGTATGGAGCATCCACAGCTTCCCTAGGCTAACTGTTTCCGCGTCTCACCAATCTTACAGTGAAAAATTTCTTCCTAATACCTAATCTAAATCTACCCTCTTTCAGTTTAAAATCATAACCCCTCATGCTAACGGAGGAGCACAGGTCGAAAGATCAGCGGAGCAGCTTCTTTTTCCAGCCTGGGCCAAACCCCAGCTGCTGCGTCCCTAGGCTGCCGCAGCCCGCCCAGCCAAAGCGCGCTGCTCCCCTCTAGTGGCTGCTCCTCCCGATGGCGCTCACTCTCCTCCTCAGCAGCCTCTGCCCCTCCAGCAGGTCATCAGCCACCAGGTGACAATCTCATACCACAAAAAATAAATAAAGAACCAAAAATCCGTTTATGGAATAGCGCACAGAAACACGCTTCTGCTCCAACCACACATGGTAGAAAGGCGAATTATGAAGCAAAAGGACTACAAAAATGAGAAAACGACAGAATTAAAGCTCTTACCAATAATTTCATGCATATGCCCTTTGAGTTGCTAGAATCCATAGATTTCACACCATCTCTCTGCCGTCTGTCCCCTTCCCTATTTATTGCCTGGTATAGGCTGCCATCTGAGGCACAATCAGATTACACCAGGGAAGCTCTAAGTGGCTGCAGGACACCCACTTAGCTCGCGGAAGCTGGCTGATGCATTGCAAGCAAGAGACAGAGATGAAAGGAAGAGAATTTGCTGTCTCATATCAGTCAAACACAGCCATTTTTCTCTCAGTATCCAGGGGCCCAGTACATCAAGCTTAGAATCACAGAAGGGACCTTCAAAGGTCATTTTATCCAATCTGCCTTCAGTGAGCTGGGACATAGAATCACAGAATTATTCTAGATCAGGTTGCTCACAGCCTTAGCAAGCCCGTCTTTGAATGTGTCCAGGGATAGGGCTTCCACCACCTGTCTGGACAGCCTGTTTCAGTGCCTCACCACCTTCCATGAGCTCATTACAGGCTTCTCCTTTACTACTTGTGTATTCAAATACGTAAAAACTAAAGGAACATGGTATTAAACAGGAGTCCTACAAAGAAAAACACTCTCCCTATGGTCACGTAATTAAAAATTAATTCATAATGTGAATCCACATAGTCAGTTCATTTGCTGCTTAAGTTCTGATGTAAAAATATTTCTATTTTTTACCCTTCAAATTGATTCTTAGACTATACATAAAAATACTACTAGAACTAAACCTAATACCAGCATTTCAAATCTGTATATAGTGTCATATCAGTTTTCAGTAATTCAGTAATTCAGCAGAATTCAATAAGCCATTACTTTTGGATTTCACAGAAAAGAGTAAAAGATCCAATCTGAATAGTTACAAACCAAGAACCAAGAAGAAATAAAACCTCACATTTTAGAAAAATAGTTTTAAAAATCAACTCGATACATTTACCTCCAAATAGAAAGGTTTATGCAAAAAACAACAGCAAAGAATTTAACTGTGCCATCAACCCTAGAAGAAATCTATGCTTCTATAATTATTATATCAACGTATTAAGTTTATTTATACAGAGACTAGACTGTTCTTTTTAGAAGGAATTTCCTTGAGAAATACTATGCTACTCCTATCAACTATTTCTATCCTATCATGAACCCTCAGGAAACGCAAGCTTTGATCATCTGTAACTGCTAGAAAAAAGGTGATAAAAGCAAATTTCAAATTTTCAGCAATTACTGAGAGGAAACATGTAAGATTTAAAAAAGGAATAAGGATTCGAAGAAAGGGGAGAAAACATCGCTGCCTAATGAATAGCTAAACAAAATGCAAGAAATACTGTAGGCTGTTTTCTGTTAAGACCTTATTTCTCAGGTCAGAAACTCTACCTTTAGTCTCCTACAACATTAAGAGAAAAAAACCCACACCTTAAAGCTTTCAATTAAAAAGTTAGTCTCTACATATCCCACTTTATGCAGGCTTTTTAGAGATATAAAAGCATGCATATGGATATGAGTGAGATAAAACCTTAAAGTTTAACTTGTATGAGCGGTCTCTTTGTTCTGTTTTTAGATAGGGTACAGAACAGCTAGATTCTGGTAGGGTCTGAAACCCTGTGGTAATGCAAATTATGATAATATTTAAATGCAAATTATCAAAATCAGTTAGACAAAATTAGTAACCAAGAAAGAAACATCAGAAAAAAAGACAGTTTTGTCAAGAGAATAAACCATTTTTTAACTTCTTTTTATGTTAAAAATCCCACATATATTGGATTTTAGAAAACTGCGTTATTAGCACTGGACTTATATTACAGTAACCCACAATAGCCCTCATTTTCTCATTACAAAAAGTAAATTTATATTCTGTTCTATGAAAACAAAGAAATTATTATCCCATAAACTTAATTATGAATTATAAAGAAGAATCTTATAAAGTTCAATTTACCTGTAAATGCCTTGGGCTTTACAATCACTGAATCAGGTCCACTGGAGAGTATTGGCCTTTTGATGTTCACCTCACTTGAATATAAATTAACAGCAGTAATTTAGTAAGGCAGTAAAATTTTCAGGTAATATTAATCTCATTTTTCCCTAGTCCACTTCAAATAAGAACATGGGTTGTCCCATAAGAATTTCTAACTTTAATTCAGCTATAGGAAGTAAATTAAATTTTGTATTAGATTCCTCAACTAACATCATTGTTCTGACGCAGAATTTGATATTTCTTAGAACCAGCACACAAATCTTGTGCCCACTATTACAGGCACAAACCTAGATAAAGCTATCAAGCTGCCACAGGTCTGTAAGAGGCTTTGGTGGTTTGACGACAAAGATGGGAATTCCCAAACTTCACTACATGGGTATGCAGCAGCAGTAGCTCCCAGATCTATCAGCCCTCCACAGCTGCTTACCACAGTAAATACCTCTGTTGTGATAATTACCTTTCAGACACCAGTAATCCCACAGCTTACTCCACAGTATCAAGCAGAGTATGTGGCAGACCAGCACAACCACCACCTGCAGTTCTGGCTTTAGGGAGTGGTGTGTCCTGTCTCTGGGGAACATGGTAGCAGCAACCAATATCCAAGCAATTTCAGAGATCTTCATCAGTAGGGTCTTCCAATATGTCAGCAAATTGCTGAATACAGAAACAAACTCATCCCCCCTGAACATGAAGAAACCTCAGAAGTACTTGCTTGTGGACATCAGTGCAGTCTGATCATTTTGTGCTGGACACGTGTCACTATTGTACAGCTGTGCCATGTGCAGATATATAATTCTAAGGTCTTGATCTCTCTTTTGTTGCTTTTTTAAAGAGAATCTTTGTCTAATGTTGTTCACTATTTATGAAATAAATTACATGTAATTTCTATAAGACACCAGTTAATGATCCCAGAGCTGACAGAAATAAACCAAAATGGAATAAGCAGAAAAAAATTCCCACTTCCATTTGGATGACTCACCAATCAGTATTAGCTGTATTTTACAGATGAACTGCCTAAGGCACAGAAAGTTAAAACTTGATAAGGAATAACCAAAACCCAGTTCTATTGGTATCTACTCTTGCTTTATGGTCTTCAGGTACAAACACACACACAGTTTTCCAATTAAACTATTTAGAACTGCTACTCTAAAATCTTCCCCAATATAAGCCTCAGATGGGCAATATAGCTGAAACAGTATCCTTCAACATCTTTTTTGGAGGGCAAGGCAATAGCCTACAACTATAATCTGGCTCTACACAGTAGCTAACCCTAATTTTGGATGAGAGTATTTGCAGAAGCATTCCTATCACACTTACCCATACACTAAGAGATACATCTTTGTAAAATGCTGAATGCAAAGACAACTATAACTGCGAAACTAATTTCATTCGATACTTTATATAACATGCACACATCATTTCTACTTGCACAGATCACTTCTCAGCAGTTTGTTGTACCAAGTGTTTTCTTCATGAGTGACTTAAATTCATTCCTAAGACACAAGGAATGTGTGGCATTACATGTGAGGTGACTTTTGTTGAGGATAAAAGCAACTGGCATTGTGCATAAAAATAAGCCTAAAATCTGGTCCTTTTTAGGTCGTTCAGACTTGGCCAGAAATGCATCTTAAAGCATTGCTCCTGGTATTGCAATCCTGGTAGATTTCTAAAGAAAAAGTAAGAAAACAGTTCTCCAAGCCATCACCAGATTTAGCAGGTGATTTTCAGCAGGTGCACCATTCTTGAATTCAATGCATAGGGAACCACACTACAAGTTTCTTTAGTTCAAGGTTACTATGTTCTTCCATGAGTGACTAAAGGGGAAGAAAATATTCAACAACTCCTGCAGATACAAGCCTCCTCTAAGACAATCTATCATATTCAGCAACATCGTAAAGCTTTTCTTGGGAAAAAAAAAAAAAAAAGAAAAACAGAAAAAACAGAAAGAAATTTACTTGCCCAAGTATATATAAATTCAATAACATACATACCTTTGGAAAAAGAGGCTTTCCTCTTGTGTCAGAAGACCTTTCTGGTATCCACCCTTGGCATGGCTGATTCGGCTGGCACAGGACAGCTTTCGAGGCTTATAACAGAACCACGGCTCACCTGTATGGAGATCTGTGAAGTTACAGACAGGGAGATCTCCAGGCAAGCAAACATTGCACTCAGTGGTTTCAGAATACCTCCCAGACTTGAATGTGCTTTTGAAATAGACCCTGTCTGGCCTTTCTTCTCGTAAACGCAGGAGAACTTGGATTGCTTCACTTGGATGGACAAGTGACACAGAAACTTTGACCTCTCCTGGCCAAAGCAAGGTAAAGAAGACTTTGTAAAGGCCGTTATGGCAATCTATAATCCTTCCTGTTGCTCCAGCCTTCAGCAGAGGAGAGTGAATTCGTGCCTGTAGATAGTCTCCACCATACTGCTTGGGTTTTCCTTGGAAATCCCTCATACGAACAAGCACCTCTAACTGATCACCTACCTTAAAGAACCCATGGGGTTTCACAATCATGAAGTCACTCTGTGAAGGATCAGTGCTTTGTGGAAAGGCAATTTTGCCATTGTGGGGGTTTGGCCACTGTATTGCAGCAAGCAAGGATTCCTGCTCTGCTTGTTCTCTTTTGGACAAAGTCTGCTGCTTATAACCACAGTAAGGCTTCCTGGTAGTTTTGGTCGTCTGTGACATTGGATTCTGGACATTGTCTTCTGTTATCCAATTTGATCCTGAAAGAGTGTCATCATCCAGGTGCTGGGGAGAAAAAAGATCACCTAAAAACCGTGCTATTAAATGAAACACTATGGACAAGAGATATCTGTCAGCAAACAATTCCAAGAAGTGGGCTTTGCTTTATGGTGCTTTGAAGTTGACCAAATGAAAACAACTTTACTAAAACACATAAATCCATTACTTTCAGTGTGGGCTTTTGAAAGAAACAGATGGGAAACCTGCAGTCACCCTGCTCTCAAAAGAGGCTTTTATATAAATCAGACCACATATCTTCTGTGGCAGTATTTTGGCTTCCAGTATATTCAATAAATATCAACAATGTGAAAAAAGTTACAGAAGGTTGTATCATTAAATAGTAAATTTTAACTCATGTTTAGTTTTCCTGCTGTAGTAACGTTAGACATTGAGCACAATGAAGTCTAATAGCTGCACAATATAATGCAAGGAAATAGGGCTTCTTCAAGATGTTACACTGCAGGTGAAGCTGATGCTTGCCCTGCACATGCCTTCTAGAGAAGCCTACTGCATGTAGCAACTGCAGTAATTTATTTGGTCACACTCATGTAGTTTCTTATCTAATTATATAAATTGTAGGTTTCCCTGTAATGTACAAATTGAAAGAAATGCAGGAAAAAGAAAAATTCTTGAGAAGCAATGAACTCATGAACTGTTGGGCAAGTAAAAGCCTAGGACAAGCTAGGGCTAAGGAGGTAGAAAAAATATGCTTACTTTTAAGATTTTAAAATTTATACAGCTTCTTCTAAAGCCAAATTAAATACAACCAGAGCATCCTCTAATGCAGGCAAGAATTTAAAAATTAAAATAGTTAAATTCAACACTAGATTGATGAAAGAGGCTTCTGCTGTGACTTGAAACCAGTGTCCAGAACCGTATTATTATGTAAATAACTTCCATCCTATGGACTGCAAAAAAATTGAAACTTTGATATTTGAATTTTTTTAGGATCAATGTGCTTACCAATATCCCATTTTCCATTTATTTCCTCCATAATTAACTACTCACTAATGTACTAAAATTCCCAGCGCTTATTTTACAGCCTTATTATAAACCTTTCTTAGTCTGTTGAAATACCATCTAGAATACATGTACATCTTAAGAGTTTCCCCCCCACTACATTTCACTTAAATTTGTCAGTATTTTAAAGTCATTTGAGGTAAAAAGAGATTCAATATACTTTTTAGAAGAAAACTAAACCTAACAACAGCAGGCTTTTGAATTCAAAGTCACAGGTTTTTAAAGTCTTAAATAAGAAGCAAGGTTTGATCAGCTTAAGAGTAAGAGGATAATGAGCACACCAGGATGTAGGATGGATATGCAGAATCCTTTTTGATTTTTGATATCCATTTTAACCATGAAATTGTAAATTGTTACACTTTAAAATGTAAATTAACAGGTACACACAAAAACAAACAGTGCTACTCTCACAACATAAGCTTTTGCTTCTATTTTACATTTGGGAAAAGGGCTCGGGTTAAGGGTTAGGGTTGGGGTAAGGAGTTAGGGTTTAAGGGTTAAGAGTTCGGGGTTTCAGTTAGGGGTGAGGTTAGGGTAGGATAAGGGGTTAGGAGTAGGGTTTAAGGTGAAAGGCTTAGGGTTGGGGTTATGTTTAGGGTTGAGTTAGGGTTAGAGTTAGGTTTTAAAGTTTAGGGTCAGGGTTATGGTTAGGATTTGGTGTAAGGGTTCGGTTAGGATTAGCATCAGGGTCAAGGGTTGGGGTTAGGGTCAGGCTTAGGTGTTAGGTTTAGGTTAAGATCAGGGTCAGGGTTTAGAGTTAGGGTTATGAATTATGTCAGATGTCCATCAGGGAAAATTTTTTTAGATCTTGTGTGGAAGACAACAGACAGCAGTCAAAAAAGGTAATGTAACACTGCGCATTAGTTTTATTAATCCAGTAAATTTAAGGCAAAGCTGAGAATGAATCTCACTCACAGTTCTACTTTAAATCTTGCCTTCATGCATACTTCATTCAAGCTACATGTCTATTTTTGGATACCTTCTCAAGATCTTCCTTCCAGCTGCTTATGCATATAGCTAAGAAAATAATGCTTGGAATTATTTTTAAGAGTTAGCTATGTATTTGGATGCATCCAACAAGCTGGCAACTATATCTCAGGCAACAGAAATATTTAAGCATTTACCTAAGAACAAGTGGAGGGAGGAAGTGTGTGTTTGAATAATTCTTCTGCTCAGTGTAAGCTCTCAAGGGAGAGCTTTTGTACTTCAGTTGATTCTTCATAGGGGGGGAAGAATGGAGAAAATAAAATTTTAAATGAAGAGATGACTATCTGAGGTGACCTTAAAAACAGATTGGTGCTTTTAATTTTGTATAAATTTCTTAAGGGTTTTTAACTCAAGTCTTTCCGTCAGATATGTTGAAGATGTCATTTATGGCCCAGCTGGCCTTTCTGAAATCTTTTCAAGGAAAGGGAAAGGGTGCAGAGAACACCAAGCCAACAAATTCATAAAACAGAGCAGAGAACACAGTTCAGTGTCTCCAAAGCAGTTCACCTACACAGCCTTTTTAGCAAAGCACCGTGCTGAAGCTCTTCACCTGTATGCTGTTGACTTCCTGAAGAAGAACTAATAGCATCTCCAAGTTATGACCCAGCAGAATAGGTCATATCACAAACATTTTCTCAGTCAATCTTCAAGGTAAAAAGAAAAATTCCTATGAAGATAAAACCAGAGCTTCTTAAACTTCCTGAAGGACCATTCTTTCTGTAACATCCTTCTCCATTTTACAGCCCTCTCCCAAACCCAGACACAACCATATATTGTTGCATGAAAGCATGTTTACATGTGAAGGCAAACTACAGCATATATGCTATTCACAGAAGAAAATATTACAGAGATTCTGTTAAGGCAGAGAAAGCTTCAGATTCAAATAACATACTGAAGACCCTTGACTGGAGTTGAAAAGCTTTGTAAATCATCCTCTCTTCTTAAGTACATCCCAGGCTCATCTCCAAACAAGTGCTCAAGCTCACCTATCCTTATGGATACACTTGGCTTGCCCTGAGGCAGATCACAGCTCAGTATGTCCCCACTCCAATATGTTTTGCCTCTCTTTTGGATCATTTCACTTGGGCCAGGAGAAAAAAAATACTCTGTAAGCAGGATACACACAACCTAAAAGCATAAAGCAACTGTTTATTGGATAACATGCAGAGCAGACAGCTAAACTTGGATGAGACATTAAGATAAGCATTATTATGCTCACTTATCAAATGCCACACTGTCAGACAGCCCAAGGGCAGGGCTCCTTGGAGGCAATTCTCCATGTTTTATAAGTCTTGACTTGGCTATTGACTCATGCAGCTTGTACCTTATCACTAAAGTGAAAAGTAAAATGGAAAACTACCTAAGTCAGACATGGCAAAGGGAAAATGAAAAAGGCAAAGAAAAGTTGCATCAGTACAGGCTGGAGGCAACTAGTTAGCTAACAGCTTGGCAGGAAAAGACCTAGGGATTCTGGTAGACAGCTAATTCACCACGCATCAACTGCATAGCTTTGTGGCAATGAATTAACAAGAACATAACTAGTTGATTGTGCAAAGCAATGATTTCCTTCAACTTGACCTTGGTGAAGCCAGATCCAGAACACAGGTTTTTGTACACCCTGTATCAAAGTCTAATGGGAAAGATCAGCTACAAACATCTAAGAACTGCTGAGATGATTGGACTGAACATGACTGAAAAGAGACTTTGCGGAAAATACTTTGGTTTTTTTAAGTCTGGAAAAGACTGCAGTCTTTTCCTACCTAAAGGAGGAACTGGAGTTACAGAGGAACTGCAGTCAGAAATACAGACTAAAAGGACAAGAGGCAATTTCCATCTGCACATAATAGAAATATTCTTCCCTAGGAGAGGGGTACAGCACCACACCAAGCTACCCAGGCAAGTTATGAAAACCTGACTGTCCTTGAAGGCTGTCAAAGCTTAACACAAAACTCTGTGCTACCTTGGAGTTAGCCCTTTAAGGAGGGTGTTGGATTAAATACCTCAATAACTCCCTTTCAGTCTGAAATTTTTGTGATTCCAAACTGCAGTTAAATGCTATCAGTCACAATTCTAACCCTACACTTGAAGGGAAATAATGTTGTTCAATCCTTCTTGGTGAATAAAGAGGCTCTACTTACCTCTAACTGAAAAAAATTATGGACCAGAACCACAATAGCCAGTACTGCCATAAGCAGGCAAAAGATCTGCAGTCTGAGTGAGTCACGCCACATTGTCCACTCATGTCTTTCCCTCCCATGTTAGACACTGCCATGACTTCTGTTCACCCCTAACATGAATGGCATTTCGTCTCAGCAGTGCACAAGAGGATTCAGTTGGCTTCCACTTCATTCCTGCAAATATATTTGCAAAAAAGTACATTAATTCCTCAAAATACTATTAGAAAAATAAATCAGAGTTTAACACCGAAAGCATATAAATGGCAGAATTTCACATGGCAACAACCAGTACAATAGAACAGTTAAGACAGATTTTTGTGGAGTTGATCTGAACAGAACTATCTATCATGTTACTTAACGCTTCTGGGCATATCAAGGCAGAACCTTACAATAAAGCCGTTCCACCTGCATTTGATATAAAAACCAACTCTATTCATTAGGTCATTACAAGCCAAAGACTTTTAGGAGAAAATTGTGGCTTTAGTATCTTCTTATTTATCTGATTAGACATTCCAATAAGTTGTTATTAAGTCTGAAGCAAGACTAGATAAGCAAGATAAAAGATAATTGTTCCAGTTTTCTGCTGGGGAAAGGGAGAAAAAAAATAACTGTAACACCTATCAGCTAAACAGGAGATAACTAACAGAGTTGAATGCACTTAAACCGAACTTTAGAAAACTCCTGTGACATTAGACTACACTTTCCCTGTTGTTTTCTTGTTTCAATTTTTTTTATATTTCCTCGTACATTATGTAACACTTACACAAGCCCAATGATCAAAAAGTAAACTTTCAAGGACACAGCAAGGTGTGCTGGGGTTTGGGATTGTTTGTGATTTAAGTGAAATACCATAAAACTCTACCATCAGTACAGATGGTAGATAAACAATTCGTATAGCTTAATGCTTGTTCATTTTAACCTTTGTATTTTCCATCTTTTTATAGGGGCAATTTTGAGGCAGTCATTTGACACGCAAAAAGGGTACTGTGTTCTTGCAGAAGGAAAAGCCCTAAACTTGGAAACAGACAACAGATGACAAGGAGAGACTGTCAAAAGACACCAGTCTCTTCAAACCGAATATTCTTAAAGCAGCGTTACTCATACTATCCACCAAGTACAACAACATAATCCAATGACTAGATAAACTTTGTGTAACTTTCTATAAATAGTATAACTGCTAAGTTACACTATTTATTACGACTATATGAAGAATACTGTGTAAATTTAAATTAAACAATGCTAAATTAAAAATCAAAATTAGCTGATGAAATAATTTGTTAAGTGAACATAGACAAGAAAACTGAAAAGTATTACTGGTACAACCAGGACAGTCTCAAAATAGACCGCATATGAAATTGCTTTACAAGGATTATAGGGATTATAAATTCAAATGCTTTGCTGAGAATCACAGAGATTATATTTCTGACTGAGGCACAAGGACTGGAAGCACAAAATATCCATTAAAGAAGAAGTATCAAACTGACAGAATGCAACAAAATTGCAGTTTTGTTAAAGCATTAAATTTGTGCAAAATTCCAACTTGGCTTTTAGACAATAACTGAAAACAAACATACTTAAATACATAAAAATACTAATTTAATGCTACATGACCATTACAAACAAATGCATTAGAGAAAAAGAATTTCTATTTTTGTTGCAGAGAATCCTCTTCAAATCACTGAAAATTAATGAAATGCAATTTCATACACCTAAAAAGGCCTCAGAGAATACTCCTATGTGTTTTTCTTTGAAAGTTCATTCAGACATACAGGGCTAGAGCTTTCTTTATGCTAAAGGCCTTAACACAATTCTAGTTCCATCATCCCTGAACAACTGATCTAGTTAATTTTTTATTATGTAATAGAAGTCCAGAAATGCTCCAAAAAGCTTAAATTCTTACCCGATTCCTGGAACGTTCTCTGAAGCCATTCATGAAAATGACCAAAACCAAGCCTGGAAATAATACCAAAATAATTATTTAAAAACAAAAAACCCAACTACAATCTTATGTATTTGTGAAAGAATGACGGGAAGTGGCTTGGTGGACACTTACAGAAGCCTGCTCCCTGTCTACCCTCAGAGAGAAATCATTTGGACCCACAGACTTGTGTCTGTCGAGGTGCTGAAGCAGTTCCTACACCATCTCCCCCTTGATCACACAAGCTTCATTCTGTTCCCTATCCCTATATACTAGTCACCTGCTTGGACTGACACAGAATAACGTGGCAATTAAGACTACTTACGTAAATGTGGGGGTTTTTATATGACACAGGGATTTCTTTACAAGCATTAACTTCAGTTCCATATCATTGACCTTTCTGCTATTTACACTTAGGCATTACTCAGCTATGTTCTGTGTTACTGCATGCCCAACTTTGCCCAAGGTTAACACCACTGATATTTTTATGAACAGCCTTCAAATTCTCTCATGCTCAATTACAGGACTGGGGTTTTCGGTCGGTTGGTTGTTCTGGTTTTTTTTTAACTCTTGAAATACTGCCATCTCCCTACCCCGGTCACAGCAACCTGCATTGGCATAACTTCTTCAAGGCAGAGCCGCGCACAGCGCTAACGCTGCCGAGCCACCGACTCTAGGGATGGGGAATTCTTCGGAGGCACAAAGAAAAAATCAGATTCGGGAGTGTTTTTTCCACCCGGGGCCCAACTCTCCAGAAAGCCCCCCTGCTAAGGCTGGAACCCAGAGGCGTGCGCAGGGACCGGGCGGGAACCGGGCCGTGCCGCGCCGCAGCTCCCTGCGGCGGGTCCTGCTCTGCCAAAACCAGCGGTGCGAACTCCGCGCGTCCGCGGAATACCGGTAGGTAACGNCTGCTAAGGCTGGAACCCAGAGGCGTGCGCAGGGGCCGGGCGGGGACCGGGCCGTGCCGCAGCTCCCTGCGGCGGGTCCTGCTCTGCCAAAACCAGCGGTGTGAACTCCGCGCGTCCGCGGAATACCGGTAGGTAACGGTGTGAGAGGGAGGAAACAACACGGCAGCAGGCAGCACGCTGCTGCCGCCAGCATCAATTGTAAAGCTGCATTTTATCGCTGGGAAAGTAGTTACTATCGCGTTCTTCCCCAGCTGCTGCAAGCCCTCGGCTGCGGTTCGGCAACCCCGCAGGCAGCGGCCCGGGCACACGGCCTCCGGCTGCAGGCACCCCGCGGGGGAGCGGCACAAGGGGCAGCCCCTGCATCGGCAGGAGACAGTTCCAGCCGCCGCCGAGACAAAAAACCCGGCAAGCGGCAGGCAGCGCTCCTCGGAGAGAAAGGCGGGCCCGCGGTGGCGGCA
>VZTY01030326.1:159845-208827 GCA_013400935.1 Turnix velox | reverse complement strand
GCAGCCACCGCTGCCCTGGCTTGAGGTGGGGGGGGGGCGGGCGGGCCGCTGGCGAAGGACATGGTTGGGGAAAGGGAAGCTTCTTGCAGCTGTGACAGCTCTGACAGAGCGAGACTCTGGAGGAAAAAAACCCAAACTCGTGACACCACACATTTCCGGGCATCTTTTTTGCCGAGAAGAGCCTCATAATCTCCCCCTGAGGGGAGGAAGCAGCACTGAGAGGCTCAGCAGCTGAAGCCAAAGAAACCAGGATGTCCGGAGGCTGGTGCAGAGTCCTAACAACATTATCAGGTTGTTTCATCCAGAACCTGCCTAGCAGCACACCCAGTCAAGTGACTTAAGTCCCGATTGGGAACCATTACAGCTCTGACACTGCTGAGCCTGGGTCTGAAGGTGATCATGGGAGGAGGCTGGAAAAGTAGTGTCACGAAGAGCAAGAAGGTTATGAAAGAGGGAGAGACTGAGCCACAGTCCCACTGCAGGGGCTGAGCTAGGGACACAGGTCCAGGAAAGCAGAATTGGGTGAAACCCACTGTGTTTAAGGCAGATTTTAAATGCCCGAGGGCCAGCAGACAGTCGGTGAGTTTAGCACCCTGCACTTTCAATCTGGTAACAGGGTACCTGCAGTTGGATTTGCCATCACTTCTAAACACTGCCTACATTTAGGAATAACTCTGCAAAATATTCACCTGCTAGCAATTTTCTGCACGAGTATAGGTTCAAAGCTCAGTCTTACTTTTACTAAAGAATATTTGGCTTGCTTAAAATCAGGAAAAAGAGACAGAGCCCCCGAAATGTTCTTGCAAACATGATACTTTAGGCATTATAAATATTAAATGTCTACTCTTGTCTCCTGCTCCCACCCCATCAGCCACAGCTATTTTGAATAAGTTAAGTGATCTCATTCCTACTTTTTTCCTCCTTTCCTCACATTACAATGGTGATTACCTGGTAGAGATGGAATGCAGTCTTGCTGACAGGCACCGGCTCTTATTAGTGCTATACATTGTCAGTCAAGAATTAAAACCCATTTGGCTGCATAAGCAGAATACTAAAAACACAGTATCTTGAAACATACTTGGTATTGATTTGTTTTCCCCTCTAAATACTATCAGTTTTATTGCAGTCTTGTCTCTCTTCAGCCTTCCTCCATGAGCCATGTAGAGTGTCAAAGTCTCCCACAGATACTTCTTCAGTTCAAAGTGAGACCCAAGGCAAAACTATCTCATTAGTATGCTAAAGGCCACACATAAGGCCATTGCTGTAATGTACCCAGGGCAAGGAAAATGACAACAATGACAAAACCTGTGCCCTTTTCACAGGAAAAAGGTGATGCTATTCTCTGTCACATTTTACATTTCGCCATTGCTCAATGATGGGAGGTGATCCCATCTACTTTTCTCTGTAAATTCTCCAGTGATTATTGTAGCTAGCCTTGATGAGGACCTAATAAAATTAATTAATTGTGCCTTTATAATCTCTAAAGCAGTAAGCCCTTGTGCATCAAGAGGCCATAAGCTGATCACTGAACATCTGTGCCCACATTCTGTAGAAGAGGCCTTGTAAAAAGGCTATTTGGTTTTAAGCTATTTGAGTGTGAATAGCTTTGGTACAGGTCTATTCCACATGCAACACTACACTAAGTAAAACTGTCACTCACATCTCACCAGAAGCACCTGGCAATTATTTTGAAATGAGAACAGAAAGACACACAATGAAAACAAATCAATTCTTTCACTATCTCTTTTTCCCGAATCAAGTTGAAGCCATGCTAGGCCCTTATCTCTGCTGCCCTTCTCTTGCTTACCTGCAAATAATCAAATAATCATCAATAATACACAGCATATTAGATAAGACATCTAATGTCTAATGGGTGTTTAATTACAGGCAAGTGTTGGGAAATGTTTTGGTTTACCCTGGGGCTCCAGCATAGCAAGATTTATCTAACAGTGTATTTGACAGCCTTGGATAGCATCTGCAAAGAGTAGATCACTCCATTCCCTTTCCATCCATGTCTTCAGTCAGCTTGTTTTGCCACATTACCCCGTATCACTTCTTCACATCCCACAACCATCTTGTGTTGCTCCTTTGCAGCTGCTAGAACAGCATGTTTCACACTGACCTTGCATACAAGTTCCACATGCCCCCTTTGTTTCTGGCATAGAAACAACTGAGGCATTTTGACTTGTTTAGGAAAAAAAATCTTTTGCTGATCTGGTGCTGCCCAGACCCTTTCCATGTCATATAGTGCTTGTAAAGGGATAGAGCTTCTGCAAGAAGCTCTTCCAGCCTCCTCAACTCCTTTCCCAAAATGCTAGAGAGCAGCTCACCTACAGACACCAAGCAGCCTTTCCACTCCACTTTAGCAAATCTGCTGCAGATCCTCCCTCAGGCAGCTGTGCTGCATTCCCTTATCCAAGGAGAGGCAGGAGCACAATTTTGCTCTTCCAGCTCTCTCTCACTTTCTACCCAGACAATGCGTGCATGACAACTTATCCTAAGCTTATCCTAAGTTTAGCATTGACACTGCTACACCAAAGAAAGGAAAGCATCGGGTGTCTACAAGTCTGAGAAAGAAAACAAGAAAGGCTGCTTACCCAATCTGCTAGCAAAATAGCTACTTCACTTGCTTAAGACTTGGTATCTGTGAATAAAGCCAGAGAATGGCAGCCAACCTGCTGTAGGAAAGGTATCAAAACTGGGAACAACCAAGCCCTAAGGAGGTCAAGTGAATGAGCTCCAATCCAGGGACCTCAGCACAAGACAGCTTTGGACTGGATTTGAAAATACAACAGCTGTAATAGCACATGTATTTGCCTTTAACTTCAAATTGAAGGGGCTGTAGCACGGATGGAAGAAAAGCATTCAGACTGTAGTGTTTCTCCATGTCTCTAGCCAAGCCTCTACACACATATGCATCTCTTACTCCACAAGCTTATTATCCATCCACTTCCCCCTCCAGAAAACCTGCAAGTTCTCAAGGGACTGGAGAACTTCAGCTGATGTAAAAAAAAAACCAGACAAAGGCTGCTGCTTAAATACTATCAAAACAGCCCTGACTGTTGAATAAAGGTAAATAAGAAATTGGCCTTTACACAATTATGAAACAGTTGTAATGAGCATACCCAAGTGAAAAAATTAGAAACTTTAAAACTTGGAAATAAACTCACGAAGACCAGGCTGTGACTCTGCGAGGAAGAGAAGCAGCTGCTGCAGCTGCAGTAACTGCCAAGGGCTCTATAGCAACCCAGCACTCCAGGTAGGGCAGCACCTACAGCCCTTAGGTGATAAGGGTCTTCCCAAAGAACTGTGAAGGGGTGGAAACTATGATAATTAGGTCACTTGCTTAGCTGATGTATACCTAATGAAGCATCCTCACTTAGTTGATGAACACATGTAAATCCAGTGCTATAAATTGTGAGCAACCCCATATGGTGGGGCACATGTTTGGAGGAGCCATGCCCTGTGCTGCCCAGCACTGCAATAAAGAATACCAGCTTAATAATATCTGGTTGTTACTGAGCTTCCTGCATTACAGGTGTGTTTAACTGCTGGATACTTCCGTTCCTCACAATCCATGTTTGGGAATTGTTTAGCAGTTAGCAGTTTCAACACAATGTACACAGAATTTCTATTTTCCAGGGTATCCTTTTCCAAAGTGAAGGGGGAAAATACCTCACTACCATCAACAGAATTAACAGGAGCTTTTCAGACCACACTCTCACATACAAAAGAAACTCAGCACCTAGCGTATGTAAGGATTTCAGCCCATAAAATTCAAAGTAACTATTTCCATTTAAACAACATGGGGTGCATCCACTAGCTAAACATATCTCTTCATTGTCTGATCTCGTTACAAGTATGAATAGAAAACAGGAACAAGGGGGACCTTCAACCTGAACTCCAGAAGTTACTACTTGTACCTGAAACTTAATGGTACATCATTATGGTCCCAAGTCTACTCCAAGAGAAACCAGCATTGTTCTTCTAAGACTTGAAGTGAAATCACTTTAGCTTTGCCCATTTCTGTCTTTCCAAGCTCCTCATAAAGCACAATGAGAGTCTCAATTAAAAACTCCAGCTAATATTTTTTCAGAGTAAAAAAGTGAAAACACATATTAAGAAGTTGAAAGATGACCACTAATCTCCACATGTGAAATAAGAAGAAAGCAAAACAAAGGGGCTTTTTGTTTGCGTTGGTTTGGGTGTTTTTATTTACCTTTGGGATGACTGCCCTTCAGTAAAATATGACTTGTTGAGACTCCTGGACATTTGTCTGTAAAAGCCTGAAAGATATTTAATTAATCTTTATTGGCTTAAGAACTCAGCAGACAGCTGATTAAACCAGAAAAACAGGGAAGGGAACAACAACCTTTGCAACTCTATTTTCTCTTGTTGAGTCCATCTCTTAATTCTCTTTCTAGAAAGCTCTGTACAGCATACTGCTATCTCTTTTAATTTAAAGACAGTAGAGAATTAAGAACACAGAAGAGGGTGAGTGACAGGAACAAAGGGCTCCAACTCATGAATACCAATTCCAGTGGCATCTACTAATCAATTGGATTTACAAATTTCAAGCACCCTACCACACTATCTTCAGCACTGAAACAGTGGGCCATCAGATGCCTCTGCTGGGACAAGTAATGAATGCTAATGCATACCGTGCTGTCACTGTTTTGTATTTCTAAACTGTCTCCAACAGAACCCTCCAGTTCTAAGAAAATTACTATTAGCTGTAAGAGACAGCATCAAGTACAAACTAGCATATCCAATAAACGTACAAATCATTTATTTAAAATTCAAAACTCAGAGGTACAAACAAAATATTTAAGAAACAAAGTCCAGAAAGGTAAACACTCATAGAAAATATATGAACTGTACCAATTTAACTACCCACCATTCTTCACAGAAAACAGTGAGAAGCAGAAATACAAATCAAGGCCTAATTGTTGTTTCTTTCGGATTCTAGTTTAGAGGTAGAATACTACCATGAAAGACTCAACAAAATTTAGTTCAGTAGAATGATGCTACAAGTGAATTTGGTCCATATACATATAAATGTAATGAAGCCAGAAAGTTTCTTAATGAGAGCTTTTATACAACAAAGGCTAGCATGGCACTTTCCAAGAGATAAAGCACCTTTCCTGATAAATAGTGTTTTATGCTTTTGCAAGTAAAAGATCCTGTGCTTTTTCATTACTGACATAGAGAAAGGATTTAGACAGAAAATCCCAACTTTTTGGCAGGCTTATAGAAAGCAAGTGTTTTTCAGTAACTTGTCCTAGAAAGGCAAACTAGGGAAAAAAACCTGTAAATTAGGAAAAAAGCCTTTTCTAAAGACTTCAAGAATACTTGATGCTTACTTATTTGGATGGCACAGTTCTCAAGGGGAAAAAAATAAGTTAATACAACAGGAAAAAAAGTCTCTTTTCCACTGGCTAAAAGCAGAGGAAAATACAAGCTTTTACATTTCATTGTCATTCAGTCAGTCTCCACTAAACGCTGCATTTCTATCCTCCCAAGAAAAAAGTACATCTTCATGAAACATACTCTAACTTCAAGTCCAGAAAGTAACTAGGTAGTCTGAAAGGAATGCATCTTCTGGTTTTGTTCATAAAACTGCTACAAATAGAAATGAAGACTGGAGTTCTTCAGGCAATATATACAAATTCATAAAAACCAGGAACAATTTGCAAGCTCAAAAGACATACAAACATTATTCAGAAAAAACAAAAATTATTTTTTATGTACAGACAGACTAGCTGCTAAGGGCATTTTTCAAACTGATGCATGCAATCATAGAATCTATGGTTGTTTACAGAACTTTGCTATCTACAAACTGTTTAACAAGGACTTTCTCAAGTAATTGCTGAAAGATACTAATGTTTTACAAGCAACAAAATTAAATTTGCAGCTTTAATGCCTTCTTGCTGTGTGGTTTAAGAACACTTCCGGAGATGTAAATAGGGAAGGATCCCAATTTAGATAACCATCTCACAAGGACTCAACTTAAGCATGAGCCTGCTGCTTTTAAGGAAATGAAAGCAGACTTAGGCCAACCTTCAGTAACTTTAAAAAGCTCCATCCTTGACACATGTAGTTTACAAAATAGCACCACACAGTTAACTACAAAGACACTACAGCTGCTGCATTCATTCCTCAGCTAAATCTCCCAAACCATTTAAGTTACAGTTTTAGGTACTGAAAACAAGACTTGTGACCATTATGCTCTGCTCATGGAAGAACGTAGAAACAGAAGTTTACTTAATCACCGGCAAGGTACTTGCCTTGTTTTTCTTTTGTGAAGAAGTTACTTAACAGAGAGAAAACAATACAATGCAAATAATTTTTAAAAACCTTGAAATACAAAATGTGAACAGGTCTGCTGTTATACCATTCTCTCTTTTCAAATACCATCTGGAACAGTGACTATCAAATATTACGTAAGGTAGGAAAAAATACATTCTTGATTATATTGAAAGATTGAAATTTTTTAACCATAAAAAGAATCTGAACAAAAATGAAATAGCAATCATCAGAACACTGAATTAACATCACAGACTGAACCTGAAAACAGACAAATGCATTTCTACCTTCATCCTCACTTCAGAAAAGCAGACAAAATGGTAATTTCTGCCAAAGAGGTTTGCATTGGCAAAACACCTCACTTAGAGCAAAATTATCCATGTGGCACAGTTTAACCTATTACTCTGGGCTGCATTTAGCTGATTTTTCTGAAGCAAATAAAAGAGGTGCTTAAACTGTACTCACAGCAGAGCTGACAGCGCTACCTGACACATAACCATTAGTAATCTCTTTCAGTGGCACCAGAGAATCAGTCGAGGACAAAGCATAACAGACAAGCTTCGCTTCTACTAAGTACATTCTTCTGTTGAATATGAAGCCATGCAAAAGGAAAATGCTGAAAGGCATTCAATATTAATACAGGGAATTTTCAGATGGGGATTTTCATATATTAGGCCTCCCGATTCCTTTATGAAATTGACATGACCTCCAGAGGGAGTTGTGCAGCACTATCCAGGTGAAAGAATATTACATCCCTAGAGAAAGAAAACTCATACATACAATTCAGATTAAGTGTAAAGCCATGTATTAAAGTATGATACTTCTGTATCATGCTTCTTTGAGAGCTCAAAACAGACTGAAAGAAGCCATTTTTAAGTATACAACCAGTCTGATTCCTTGTTTCTCCATTCTATTCCCCATTATGGTCTTTCCCTGTATGAATTTTAATGCTCAGGATGAAAATATTTTTGTGTATATACAAACTAATTGCATCTAACCTCGTAAAAACTAATGGAAAACCCTAGTAATTCTTTGCAAATTCTGTACATTTAGACAATTCACCTTCTACACATGCAAGATATTTTTCAAAATGTCAGAATAAAAATATTTTATATTTCATAGCTTCCCCAAAATGGTAAGATAAAGCTGATTACACAATGGTACATATTTTGCTGCACCTTCCCAAAATCAATTTTGGATATGCATATGCAGGTTACAAGTTAAAAAAAAAAAAGAAACAACAGTTCACCTAGGCATTAATTAAAATAAGTCTTCTTGTGTTCATGTTTACAAGAAGAAATGTCAAGACACATGCAGGACTTCATGAAAAATTGTTTCACCAAGTTTTTGCCCTTTTACATCTCCAAAATTAAAGATCTTTCTCCTTTTTCCAACTCTGCAGCAAAAGTGACAATAATACAAAATAGCAAAATATATGTCTCTCAGTGAAACATTTTTATCCAGACAGAGGTCTACTTTCACACAGGTCTTGCATATGCCAACACAACACTCTGCCTCAAAAGAGAACTTGGTGTTTTATTACACCTAACCACTGCTTCAACAGTTCCAAGGTGCAACAATTGTTTCACAGGCAATTTCTCCCTCAAACCCCAAAGCAAGTCTCTTTAAAGATGTAAATTAAACCTCCTTCATAAACAGATGGACAGTCAAAGAACCAAATTTGAGAACTGTAGAGATCTCCAAGCACAGCAGATTTAAATTCAAGCCAAGAACCTTCAGGGGACAAGGATATCTTCATGTAGCCTGCACATTTCTTTGCACAGCTAATTAGATGCTGTGATACATGAATGCACAGGTATCACTTTCAATACCCAAGCACAGTCAGGCTCTAATTATAAATATGGTTATGCTACAAATGTGCTGTAAATGGACATCATGAATCTACCACCTCATTTTGGTTTTTTTAATGTTATTATGTATGCAAGGCACATACAAATGTCAGCTTGACTGCCATAACAGCTCTCTTGAGAAGTCAGTGTCCCAGAACTGATTTTTTTTTGGAGGTGCATAAAAATATATGATGGCTACTCTATACGCAGAGGTAAGTTTTATCCTTCCAAGGTGAACTTCACCAGTGGGCAGATGGCTGGTACAAATCCAAGACACCATTTATGTTCTAAGAAAAGGATATTTTCAGGCCTCAAGAGGATAATGGCCTCCTGCCAAGCTCCTAAGTAGTGATAAATTTCAGCTCAGAACCCAGAATAGACAAGCAACCAAAGCTTTTTCAGAAATTAAATTATTTTACATGGTACCACAAGAGTCACTTTAAAACAGCAATACTTGATTTTAATCACACCATAGCACCAGAAGCTAGCCTGTGGATTCAGAGAATTGCAATATGGAAGCATCTTCCCAGCTGAAAAGTTAATATTAACAACTACAGAATCATTATCCATGTTGTTCCAGTGCACCAGAATGCAGCATTAGCAACCTAAACTGACCTCTAGAAGTCTCAGTATCAACTTTTATTTCACTAATGCCTGTTAGAAATCACATGGCAAAACAGATTCCTCTTGCTACTTCTGCAGTCTCCTAAGATAACTGACCTTTTTCCATTAAAAAAGCAATGTAGCAATAGCTAGGCAAAATACAAACCCTATTGCTTGCCCAGTGTTTTAAGCGGAAAGCATAGTCTAGGTGCTTCTACCAACAGGGAAGAAACACAGGGGTTTTTTCCTCATCTAATTAAAGTATCAAACACTGGACAGAGAAAAGTCAGACACACTAGTTTTGAAAGCCATGTAGATCCAAATCCCAAAATGGCATTAAAATCTTTTAGAGGCAAAAGATAAGTCATCAGTTTTGCCACTGTAACCCTGGAAGTGCAGTCTTGGAACCCAAGTTCCCAAATCACATGCCTTTTTGAAATTCTTATTTAGTAAAGGCTGCTACTGGTTTTACTTTGAGTCTTACCTGAGAAAGTAGGAAAATTCAAACCCAGGGCAAACAAAAGACAAAGTTAGTTTGAAGCTCCCTAAGGTCTGACTCCTGTAAGTCCTTGTTCGGGTGCATATGTAAATGACCTAATTCCTAGCCAGCAGCTTCAGGTAAAGGACAAAAAGAAGTTACTGACTTGGGTGCTGGTTTCATGGAATCCATCTTTGAATCACTGACCAAATTACTCTTTTTAAAAACAGAAAATCTGAAAGGCAACTGCTTTCGCACTTCTCATCAGGCTGTATCCATATGTGCACATGCTGTTTATATTGACCCAAGTTTCTTCCCATGTTGTTTCCTTTTCTTTGCAAAGTAAAAGCTCAATCCGGATTTTAGAAAAAAATTTCATAGACTTGCGAAAATATTCTGTGAAGCGAATTTACCACAAACACCCCACACACCTCCAACACCACTAATTTTTAGAATTAATTAAAAATGGAAGCCAGTTTTTAGGGTAACAGATTAATGTTTGAAAATAAAGTGCATAATGACCATGACTGAGAACTCTTCTGATTTCACCTTAGCGTACTTAGTGTGAGTACTCAGTAACAGCAATAAAACATAAATTGGTAATATGAAAGGTAAGTACTGTACAAATGGGATGAGGAAAGAGAAAGGAAAACAAAACGGAATCCCTGTCCTTCGTGAAACTGAGTCTGCTATACAGCTATCCCAACATGCATCATCTGGAATGAAGGATCGCAGTCTGTTTGTTTCCCTTCCACTATTCCCGAATTGAGTTTGCAGCTTTCCGATGTCTGACTGATTTCACCTTGGGCAGGGGAAGATGTATCTTGAGGGAGATCTACAGAGACATTGACAGATGAAGAATCGTGGCCTTTTGCTAGAACAGCAATTTGTGGCCAGCTGCCCTCTGTTTCATCATTGAAACTTGTCCCTTCTTCAGCCTCTTCCAGCTGCTGAACAGATTTCAAATACTCCTGTATTAGTCCACTGTCCTGCTCGTTGACAGAGCTCTCTTTACTTTGCCCACATTCTCCAAAGCTATCCTCTACATCTGAAGAATGCCAATCTGAAACAGAATTGCCACATTGTTTGACAGTTTCCACCGAGAGAGAGCTCTCGGTTCCTTCCATTAAACTCTTCTCAGAGCTGCAGAAGTCACTGGCTTGAGTCTGATCAGCCATGGAAGAATGAAAACCAGAATCTGGGAATGGCAAAGACTTTTCCTGAGGAACATCTCTAGCTGGAACTAACCAAGCAGGGGTTTCTTGTTTGAGTGTGGATGACTGAACAGATTGTTCGCATGAATGGAAATTACAGGCTGAAGGGATCCCAGACTGCCAAGTGGCACCTAAATTTTCTGTCACTGAAGTCTGCCACTGTTGAAGAGATTTAACCTGTTAAGTATAGACAGAATTTCATTATGAAATGCAGTTAAAGTACCTTGATTTCTAGAATATTTCTTCTAATCAGGAACAAAGCTCTAGTTTAAAATTTAAGTGAATTAACAAAAGGTTCACCCGACCCTTTGAGAAAATACGGTCTTCCCACTGTTATGTAATGGCTTTTAAACCTAGCTGCCCAACAATGACACAGCAATCAAGCCTATCAGTCCAAATACCCAAAGAAAAAGGAATTTCCTCTTACAAATAGAAAGATGAGGAATCTTCATGAAATAACTCATACTTAGGAAAACAGATGGTCTTAGTTTTGTGAGAATAGCTTATTAGGCGATGTATTAATAACTCCCACTTTAGAAATTAGTTGCTCGTATAGTAACACAGCTTGACATGATTTGATTTGCCACAGGCATCTAGCAATCACACCATTCTTCACACTTCTGCTACGTTTATTTAGTTTCCTCTGCCTTTTGATCTTCTCACACCAGGATATAATTTGGCCATTTGCAACAAAATCTGATGTTATAGCACTAATACTTCTGAGTATTATTTCCCACAGAATTGGTAAAAAATGAAACATGTTGACTGCCTCTTCAGGATATAGAGTAAAAAAGTGCCTTCCAAATTCATGTGCCAGCAGAAACATAAGAGGATTAAAACTATTTACCTGGTTCCAAAGAAATCTGACAGCTTCCTCCTGTACAAGCCTCTGAATCTTATCTTCCTCTCTTTCCTTCCTTAGCCTGGAAGAACAGACATTCAAATTTATGCAGGTTATATAAGCAACATTTGGGTAACAAGATCACCAAGAACACACAAAAATGCATGCTTACATAACGGCACTCTCAAAGGCAACAACTGAGCCAAATATTAAGACATTACTGTAGTCTGGGTTGCCATCAATATCCAGCTGATGACTTGGAAGGCTTTTGCAGAGTTACATTAACATTCTATTTCCTTTTGCTGCAGCACATTTATTGACTTGCTAATACTTCAAGTGTCTTTTTATAACCTGAAAATAAGCTCTTATTTTTAAGTAGATGTGCTTCTTTATCCTGCACAAAAGAACCAACCCAAAATAGTGCTGCTTCATTCCAAATCTCATTTTGGTCAACTGACGTGTATGCACAGGGAGTTTCCAGAGGTTCACTGAGGGCTCAGCGTGATGCACAGAACTTCTATCAGTTGCAATAGTAAAAAAGCTTGTTAGACTGTCAGTTCTCAGGCTGATCCTGAAAGATTAACTAAGTCTGACATTTATATCTTAGCATAGTGAGGAACTTTGTCAACTACCTCCTTCAAAAATAAATCCATATGATCAAAAAAACCCATCAGAACTAAGCACAGGATTGTATTTTAAAATTGTATTATGCAAGGCAGAGAGAGAATCCTTCTTTTCATCAAATAAGAGAGGAATGACACTTCATTTACACTCTCTCCAATTGCTAAGAGATAAGCAGAAAAGTTTCACTTGGCAATTGCTATTTTGGTTATACAGCGAAACATGAAACAGAAAAATTTATTCTAACCCAACCCACTTACAGAAGGCACTGAAGAGTATGAATACCTATGTACTAAGTTCTGCAGTGAGTAGTTGTTCTGTTATGAAATGCCCTGGAATGATGGTTTAATACTAATCCCAATTTGAAAGCACACAGCATGACCTGAACTTACTTTTTTACTTCATCAGTTAAGCAAATTATGTGCTCCTGCATTCTCTTTAGTCGAATTTCATACCGCACTTCCTTGGCTCGGGGATTGTGGTTCCTCGTGTAAAATCCTCTCCAGCAGGCTTGGAGCTTGGTAGCTGCTTTAGTCATTCTTAGCAGCTCAGCTGCACTTTGATAAACAACAGCTAGTGAATTAGAACTTTCTCCCGCCATCTGGTCAGGACAGAGACTTGTAACTCCTGATCCAGCACCTACTGAGGTGCTGGTATGACAATGCATCACTTGGTTTTCAGAGGATGCTGAAGAGTTGCTAGTATTAGCAGAAGGTGGTAACAGCATACCCTCTTTGATATTTTCTTCAGTTTCCACAAGTCCCAGTGTTCTGCTGCATTGTTCTATTGTAACACATGAAGCTTCCTGCTCGTTAGCCACTTCTCTGCTATTAACATCTATCACACATTCAATTGCTGCACGACTATCATCATCTTTTAGTCCCAAATTTATTTCAGGTAGCTTCAGGTCTGAAGAAGGAGACACTGGAGACAATCCTGAAGCAACTGGCATGAAAGTGGATTCTGAGGATAATAGGCTGCTGTTTAATTTGTCTTCATCTGTCTGTACATCTTCAAGGTATAGCTCCTTGTGAAGACTTCTTTCAAGAAAAGTATTCTTTACTGCATAGGAATGATCATTGTTTGCACTTGGTCCAACCCAAGAATTTCTCTGGATGACAGGCTCTATTCAAAGGAAAAAAAAAAAAGGGGCTCACAAGAGTCATAGCATTTCAGTAACAGATCTTCTGTTGTTTCATACAGATTCATAGTTTGCTTTAGATAGTAAGAAACTGGGCATGTAAGACCTAAAATAGCTAAGAATGATAAGCCTTATTTCAATATAATAAGTACAATAACTATTTATCACAGTAACATTAACAAACCTTGCAAATACTGGGTTGTACAAACTTTCTCTCCCTGGCAAAGTTAAACCTTTTATTAGATGAAACAGTCAGAGCAATAACCCTGCAGCTTATTGGCTTGTGTTTTTCACCAAGCAATCTTACTCACATTACAAGACATGAAGAAGCACAGAATGTAGAATGTATTTTTTAGAAAAAAAAAAGTATAACTTAAACTGAAACCAACAGAATAAAGTAACAACGGAGTTATGTTCTAAAATTCTCTTCACAGTGTTATCAATGTTAAAAAAAAAGTTTTTTCCCCATGTTAAATCTCAGGTGCAGATAGCGTCTTACCACTCTCAAGAACTATTTGTGGTGGCTGGGCTGGACTGCTGTGTTCATTAGTAACTGGCAGTGCTTTGTTGGGAGTAGAAGATGTAGGTGGTGCTTCATTTTGGTTCTGATGCATCAGCTGCCTCTGGTGAAGCCTAAGCACAGATTTCCAGGATATATAATGTCTTTTAAAGTTTTTTGGTACAGAACACATCTAAGAGAAACTATCAAGTACTTTAAAAAAAACAAGCAATCAAACTATACTTAAAAAAGACATTAGTTATGCAGACTCCTACACCTAGAAGACACTAACAGGATTCCTCACAAAGTAGGGGATTGCTCCTGTTGCCCTTCCTAACAGCCCCTTTTTCTTCATTACATGTATTAAAAAAAAAAAAAATCTAACGTGCAATTCTGACTGTAGACTGAAAATGATGAAATATTTCTACAAAAGGGAAGTTAGCAGATATTTTAAATATCTACAGCAAGAAACTTAGGTTTGTACAAAGAGGAGTTTGAGGAATGCGAGAAATCTCTTTTATATTTGAAACAAAAACCAAAAACATTGACACTAATGTAACATCATCCTCTACAGAGAAAAAAGTTTGGTGAAGGTCAGCCACTCAAACTGCCTTAAAAATAATATATGTATATATATCTGTATAGAGAAAGGACTTCAGGTGGTTGGCTTTTTTATTTCTTTTTGTTTGGATTGTTTTTTTGTTTTGTTTTGTTCTCTTGAACAGTTACTTTTTGCAAGTCAACATCCTAAATTTTCCACAGAAACATCACATCAATGTCAGAACACTTAGCTGGAAATTTCTGTATCAATATGCTTTTATTGTACTTTCTCCTCTGAAATGGCCCCATTGTTTCTATAATTGCCTTCTGGGGATCAATCCATACTACCAAAGTATACAGTAGCTCCCTTCAGATGCTCCCAGGTTTAAATCCCTTCTGACAAGATGCCACCTTTCAGCTTTCTACAAGGCTTTTGTTGCCCAACTTCCTACCGTTATATAAGCTCTGATCTTTCTGCAAAAAGATTTTTCAGTAAGTCCTGGGAAACATAAATACACATATTGTTACATCTTTTAGCTTTCAATTCTACTTAGTTCACTTTCTCATGGGAAGCAACCTGTACTATGGTAGCTCTCCTCAGCTGCTTGCATAGATATTGACAAAACAGCTACTGCTGGTAGAACCAGCAGGCCCCTGTTGTCAGTCTCAAGGTGCCAGACACAGAGATCAAGCGCATCACTGGGAACAGTGTCCCCAAAGAACACCCTTAGCTACAGAAGCAAGGAGAACATGCTAACTAAGTGGCTAATACACTACCATTCCACAATACTCTTAATTTACAATAATAACAAAAGGTAACCTAAGCTCCTTTTTAAAGCTTTTCCTCACTTTCTCCGTGGCAAAAAACCTCAGTAGGTACTTTATTTTAATCACAGTCTTAACACAAATCACTTCAAAACAGACCACAAACTGAAAAACACAGACTTTTTCCCTAGATGGCCCAGTAAGCAGGAAAAGACTCTGCTTCTGCTGTTTTGCCTTTCATTCCTCTTTAGGATAAATCCTGTACCTATTTTACTCTTTCTGTCTCCAGCCCTTGATGCTGCTGCTTTAAAATAACTGCAATTTAATATGTAACACATAATGAGACATATAATTATCGTCTCAATTGCATTCTCTAACAATCAATAAACAAGAAGTTCTCACCTTTGCTTACTCAGTATTTTCTCCAGTTTGGCATCCTCTTCAGTCTGAAGGTCGTATATAAGAGGACAAACAGTAGCCAAATACTGGACTAGCTGAACATGCTGTCCAGGTCGGTATGATCTCCCTTTACCTTGACTGTAGAGCCATTCTGCTTTTAAACTGTCAGGAAAGGGGAAAACAGTCACTATTAATTCATGGCATAAAACCACAGGCTTTCCTTTGATGACTGTTCTTTTAGAGAGTATAAAGACATAATCTACAAATCGAATCAAATATGCAGTGCCCAGAGGAACCGAGAATTTCATTAACAGAGTAATTAATGAAGTATTTTCTCACATAATCCTTGATGACAAAAACAACCTCCAATCAAAACTGCACAGTCTCTGCTTTATCTGCATGTAGTCTTTTAACACTGGAAGCTTATTTGTGCCAATGAATTTATCAACAAAGCTTTCACAGAAACAAAACAGTTCAATATACAGAACAGGGAGCAAATCTGGCTGAAAGCATTCAGCAATTGAAATCTGGTTTTAAACTAAATGCTTTTCGGTCGCAGAACATTTAATATATAAGATATATGAGACAATTAATTAAAATATACAGCTAACAAAGAAATCGTTATTAAAGAAGTTTCTAGAATTCTTTCAGCCAACTTTCTGGGACAGAGATAATACGTGATAAAACAAAATCAGTTTACCTTGAACAAAAAAAGCATCCTTTTATTTTAGTATCAGCAAAAAAAAGAGACACTGATGTTCTACAGTATGCTAGTGTATTTTACTAGAATGTATTTATACTGGATAATATTTACACTTGGACTGCTCTGATGTCAGGAGCAAAGACATCTCTTTTGTTATACAGATACAGTGATTTAATTACCACAATGATACAATAAACAAGTGATTTGAGTGAAACAGTATTTTATTAATATAAAACATGCAAAACCTAGAACTGGATGTTCATACCAAACCCTTTATAAAAGGCCATATTTGAGCATCCTGGAAGATGACAGCTTTAATATCTGCTGATTACCTCATCCTCCAAAGTCAAAGATGCCTTAAGCTTGGTAGGGGGTAATACATCATTGATAAATTGCCACTTCAGTTTTGCTTTGTAGAAGTGTTGCTATGAGTTGAGGAACATAACAAAAGCCTAACTTTATACTTTTACCTAAATAAACTTGTGATCTTACATAATAATGTCATTTAACAGATGAAAAATTTAGCAAAAGGAACAATGTTAACTGGCCTGTATCATATGACCATTAGCAAGGCAAACAGAATTTCAGATACTTATCACCTTTCCTTGCTTCTGTAATATACAAATGTTCTTCCAGCTTAGCCAAACTTTACTTAGTATTAAGTCTCTAAAATTACTATTATGTCACCTTTCCTTCTGAGAAATCACATATCCATCAAGAACTTTAAGGTTCAGACACCAGCTGACAATGTATGGCCTGTAGTCAAAGCCAGGGATGGAAGGTGTGGCCATCACACAAGGATTGTTCATAATTGACAACTGCTCCAAATGACGAAGAGAGGTCAGAAAAGAAATCTTGAAAAAAAGATACATTTGTTAACAGAACAGAACCCAATACATACTTACAGAACATATCACATTTCTCCAAGTTACACACACAAAACATAATTACAAATACACTGAAAATCAGCTTTTAGAATGTTGACATCTTCAAAGGGCCTTCTGTTAACTACTGACATTTTCCTATTAATTAAATAATTGTCTTGTCATTTCCTAATCATTTTAAAGTATTAGCTTTTCTTAAAATCTGGGAATGGGCTTTAATGGATGGAAAGGTATAGTATTTCTACAATTCCAGTTCATAATGACAAGTGTTGAGATTTTTACCAAACAATAGCAAGCCAGATGCTGGAGAAACACATTGCCAAAATAGGATCCGTCTTTCAACATGGAAGTCCAACTGACAGTTTTGTCTACTACTTACATTTTAGAAAATTTAGAAATTTTAGAAAATTTTAGAAAATTTTTTAGAGAAAAAACAAAGACAAAAATCAAAGGTAGAAACTTTGTTTCTCTTATGTGGTGTTTAAGAAAATGATAAAATATGACAAGGCACAAAAATGTTCAGTTGCAACAAGTACAATTCAAACTTCAGTTTTAAAAACAGCAGCTGCAGAAGCCTTCTGCAGCAGTTAATCATCAGCTCACTTTTCAGCCTTCAGAAAACCATTAAAATCTCCCTATTACTTTAGTCCTCAAAGAATATTCCCGACATGCTTGAATAGCATAAAACCATAAAAAAAAAAGGCAGAGTTTCTTTCAAGGATGGATTTAGAAAGGCATCACCTAGCTTGTGCAGCAAATGTAAATATAGTTATTACATTTAAAGCATTAAAATTTATTTCTGTCAACATTGTTTTTTTCAAAGAGAGAGTCTATTTTCAGCTCAAGAAAATTAACTAACTATATGCTTTCACTTCATCTAAAGCCAAAGTAATATATCTTCCATAACTTACCTCATTTAGATCTCTGATTTCATTTTCTGCCAAAGAAAAAATAGTCAGATTCTGAGGCAGGCAAACAGGGGCACTGCGAAGTGAAGTTATAATATTTCCATGTAGCAACAGAGTCTAGAAAATAAAAATGAAGATGAAACGTATGCTTGATCAAAACCCCCGTATTTTCTGTTCAGGCAATACCTGCACAATACACAAAAAAGGAATAGAATTATAGCTTTCTAGAAGCAGGCAAATTATGTTTGTTTATTCAAGAAAGAGAAAAATAATTTTTATATTTTAGAGCAAAATCCTATTTTAAAAAGCAGAACTGAATTACAGTCACAACTATAAACTAAAAAAGTAGTATCTGGAAACATTTTTTTCTCTACAGTGTTCATGCTGGAGCAGTTAAAATTACATTTTGTCTTCATGACACAAAACAGACAAGCAAATGGAGAGCTATGAACAGGATCTCATCATGTTATCTTTACTGAGACCATCAGAGTTGTTATAGAAAAATCACTGCCTCAGTTCCTGCAACTTGAAAACAAGGAAAAGAATTCCTTCTAGAAACAAAAAGGTTAATGAAAATGCTTCAAGAGTTAGTGTTTGAGTAATGAGTACTCTAAAAGCTACTTTCAAAGCAAATTGCCTTATGAAAAGAATGGCACAAAAATAACATGAAAATAACATCTACCTTCAGGGATGTAAGCTTGGAGAGATCACCTAATTGAGCTATGTTATTGTCTGACAGATCAAGATGTTGAAGAGATAGACAGGAATTTATCTGTTCAATAGCCTGAAAAATAAAAGTCAGTCAGTTACGCACAGCAACTCATTTTCAGTCATTAAATAAAGTAAATCAGTCACGATTATATTGAAAGCTTAAAAAAAAATACAGGTAAGTAACCCAAAATGAAAACCATGTCTTACCAGGTTCATTTTAAAGATTCTTTTCCTATTTTGGAAGCTATTTCTTGATTTGCATTACATTTTGCTGTCTAACATTTTAGGTTTTTTACTAGACAGTTCTCCCCCAGAAGTCACCCTCTTCTATTTCATAAACCAGTAAGACACAAAATGTCTCCATTTTTTCTAAATCAAACCAGAAACACATTCAGATTTCTTCACAGCATTTTCTAATTTTCTACAACAGTAGATTCCAGAAAATGTATAAAGACTAAATACTTTACCTTAAGGTTATTTCCTGACAAGTTTAGCCACTCCAGATGCGCCAAATCCTTCAGCCCTTCTACATATCCAATGCTATTATGGGGCAAGTTTAGCACTCGGAGCTTAGTCAGTTTTGCTACACCCATCATTCGGACCAAACGATTGTTAGCTACTGAGAGCTGCAGATTGACACACAAATAAAAGATACAATTTTAACAAATTGCACAGACAGATCAGGCTTCTATTTTTAATGGTTAAAAATCTGATCAAACAGCAACCACTTCAGTCAATGTATTCTATTTTTAAGCAAACAGCACACATATAAACAAAAGACAGGCAGGTAAGAGGCAGGAAATAAATTAGTGATGAAAGAAAGTAGATTTCACAACTCACTCTGTATACTTACGAGGAAATACTCTCCCTACCAATAACTAAGTAAAAGAGAATAAGTCATGTGCAAATTGTTGCATTGTTCCTGGTGTAAAATCATACTTAATGTCAACATGTCAGAGGACAAAATACGTTTGACATGATTCCGAAAGGAAGTCTTATAATTAACAAACTTTTTAAAGAATAAATCCTGATTAAACATACAAATTAAAAGCATGACCACCAAGCTGACAGACTGGTGAAGGTTTGTTGTAGCAACAAACCCAGCCTCTCCTACATCCTGGAGAAATAAGCTTGTCTCTAGAAGCTATCAGGTACCTTCAAGATTATCTGGAGGCCCTTTCAGTGGCAATTAACATAGATTTGTACAGCTTTGGCTTAAGGGGATTAATACTCTGATTTTTGCAAGCATCATACACAGGCTAATGTTAACAATAACACTGTTATTGCCAATACCTTCATCAATGTTTTAAAATTAAGGATAAGCACTAGCAACATCTGCTATATTAACAAGAACAAAGATAGCTCCTATATAGATACCTTCCAGTTCACTTTTATTAATTTGCTATTTCTATTTTGATTTTATGCAAATGTTCTTTTTTTCTTCTTGCAGATTAAGGTTATTAACCTTCTTCCTTTGCAAGAAGTTCTGAAATCCAAATGCAAAGTCCTGTATGTGTATCTGCATTTACAGTTACAGAGGAAAAAAAAAGATAAAACAAATTTATTTTTAGAGTTACAGAGCTCAATTATTCAAAAGCCAAGACATCAAAATTTGGGTTATCTGTGATTTTTCTAAATGTTCTTGACACACTCCCCATTAGGATGCATTTAATTCATTGTTAGTTACTGAGGTATCTAAAAAAAAACCAGCCTCCCCCACTACACACTGTAGTTCTGAAAACACGACTTTCTATTTTAGTTAGTCATTATTTACTTTTCTATGAAGTCAGTCCTGCTAGCTTACTTCAATTCTATAATATAGCCTTAATTTATTAGCATCAGTACCATTACTTCATAGCAAATTTAAGTCAAGTAACACTAACCTGCATCAGATTCCTGCATTTCTCCAAGTGTTCCAACTTAATTATCTGGTTTTTATCTAGAATCAGAGTGTGAGTATCAGCATCACAGGGTAAGTTTGGGCCAAGTTTTTGTAATCCTTGTCCTGAGCAGTCAACTACCAAACCTTAGAAGGAAAAGGAGAAGAAAAAAAGTCCCAAAGTCAACACTTTATGTTTTAGAATATGTACTCACAAAACAACATAAGATTATCAACCAGATTTATTTTATAATACAAGCAATTAATTTGAAAATACAAATAAACATTCTTTTCTATATAAAACCAAAGCAAATTACTGCACATCAAATACATTAAAGTAGCTGATTATTGGAAGACATGGATTCTAGACCCTGTCCCAGCAAAGAATTCTGGTAGAATCATGTGAAAGTCAGTAACAGATCCTTTGAAGTAAGAAACAGCAAAATTTGGTAACTAAATTGAATGGTAATATCCTCAAACTCCAAGACTCTAAAATTTTACGTTCTTCAACAATTTTAAGTTTTAAGCAGCTTGACAACTACTTAACTATGTCTAGGCACTCTGTCCGAATTTCTGCTTGTAGGCAAACTCGGAACATGCCTAGCACACGTGTGTAGGTTGACGCTTCATAACAGTGGCAACCATCCCTGTTATTAATAAAAAAATAAAAAGGGGAGGAGTCTGGAAAATGGTGACCAGCATTCCTCCTTGCATCAATCAGAATGTGGGAAACCTGATGAGGAAGCAAACCTACAAATTTCACTATCCCATAGAGATCAAATAAAGATCCTGTTGAAGTATTTGAAGATTGCGATACTTAACTCATAAACATGAAATACCCCTGTGATAGTCCTGAGACAGAGGAAAATAAGCAGCCTTATCACGAGTAAGTCCTGAAAAATCTAAACCATTGAATAAAAGCCTTCCTTTTTACTTTTTCTCTCTTTGTATTTCAGAGGAAAAATATTACTAGCCTATTTTTTTAAAGTGCACTCTAAGTTCAAAGTAGAAGTTTCAATCTATGAAACCAAAAATGACACCTCTCTTCCGACAGAAATTGGATGCTTAAACTTCAGAGAGGAAACAAAGTTAAGAATCAACTCCCTCTTTAAAGTTTCCTATCAGATATTTTAAGACATGCTCCTTTTTAACAGTTGCTGCAAATTTAAGTATTTATCTACCTTAACTTATTGGGCAGGTAATGTGAGCAATTCAGAGTCAAATACCAAACCTTAGAACTTTACTAGCCAAATCCTTGAGTGCATCTTGCCTTGGTTTTTTGGTGCTTGTGCCCCCAAATTTTATCAATAGATTAAATGTCCCATATTCCAGCACAGTACCTAGTGGAAAGTCAAAAAAAGAACCTATTCATACAGCCATATTATGGTATTGGCAACATTTAGGCAGGAGCAAATTTTACATAGGCCACCATATCACATAATTAATGGAATAAACACAATTAACTGTTACAAGCAAAACCTGTTACTATATAAAACTAAAAAAAAAATTTGTCCTCTACAGAGATGTGTAATTACCAGGTACCCATGATGACACTTGCTAATAGTAATTTTCACACATTAAGCCTCTGCTCTGTGGTTTACATACACCATTATAATGCTTGCTCTTATCTTACCATGTGCTCAGTACACTAGCATTGCCTTTCCCAGTATGATGTTCCATTCTGAAATAGCATTCTTACTCTAACAAGCATTATATGTTAATATTGTTACAGTTTGTAAGCTTTTATGGTTTAGTTATGCTAAGGACAGAGACAAACATTTCTGATGTAACATTTTTTCATCTACAGAATATGCTTTTCTAGGAAGATATAATTTTAATCCAAGTCCTCATTAGGCTAACAAAGGTTCTATTGCGTTAAAAAGACAAACGCTTAGCCAACAAAGATATACTCTCAAAGTTTTCATTAGGCTAACGAGAATACTATTTAATTAAAAACTCTACCTCATTTTACAGACTGAAATATACCAGCCAGACTTGGATTATTATACCATGCTATCCTTTCAGATGGAAAGGGGAGAGAAGGGGAGGCAAAAAACTGCCTCCTCAGAGGTGCGGTCTCTCAAAGCCCTTTCTGCCTTTCACTGCAGGAAGAAGGGGCCTTACATGAACTCTCAGGCTACCTTCTACGAGACTACGGGAAAAACCCTCCTTAAGGACCTGGGCCTCAGACGAACCACCACCCTAGAGCCAAACCCGTTGCTGTGGGGCGACCCTCGCTCCTCAGAGAGGTGTGTCCTGACCACTTCCAGCCGCACCCGCGAACCTCAGGTGCCGGCCGTAAGCGAGTAGGGGCAGGGAGTGGAAAGCAACCAAGCAGAGCCTCCAGGGGCTTTCGGGACTTGTGGTCCAAAGGCCGCGCCACCACACAACACACGGCTGGGCTCACACTACAGCTCCCAGGGTGAGCTACGCGCCCCGCCGCACACAACGGAAACCCAAACAAAACCTCCAGCCGACCCCGAACACCGGCAACCCGGCCGCCCGAACACCGGTATGTTCGATATCTCCGGCGCTCCCCTTACCTCCTCCGGACGACGAGACAGCCTCGGTCCTGGCCGCAACCGCCGTCGCCGCCATGCTTCCTGCTTGCCGACGCCGCTTGGCAACCGAGGGCAGGGCGGGAAAGTTGCGCTGTTTGTTCCCGGTAGGGCGGCAGGCCCCGCGTACGGGGCCGCCCAGCGGAATTTTAGCCGTCCAGCGGAGAGCCCAGTCAGTATAAGCAGTCCTACGAACACCCCAGTTCGTCCCCCTGTCCTCCTACGCCGTTCCGCTAGCAAGGGAGGCGCTGTCCTCTCACTCCCCTCCCATCAGCCCCTGCGCGGCGGGGGCAGTCCCAGCCTGCTGCGCGGCGCACGCAAGACCAATTTCCCATGAGCCTCTCTTTCTCTCGGCCCCGGCTGCCGCCCGCCTCGGATCTACCGCCACCATGAAGTAAGGGCCCCGGCGGCCTCCCCGCCGCCCCATCCGGGGCCATCCTCCGCGAGGAGGCTGCTGGAGGGCTTCGCCTTTCGCCTCCCCCCATCCCCTACGCCCCTGCCTCCTTGCTAACGCTTCTCTCCCGCGCAGGGTCGAGTTGTGTAGCTTCAGCGGGTACAAGATCTACCCGGGCCACGGGCGTCGCTACGCTCGCACCGACGGCAAGGTAAGGCTGGGAGTGGGTGGGGAGGCTGAGGCGAGCTTCTCGGGGGCGCTGGGAGTGAGCGGGAGCGGACTTGGGCCCTGAGTCGGGCACGGTGGGAAATAGAGAGTGCAGTAGGCCTGAAAAGAGAGGCCAGTGCCCTGCTAGGGAAGCGAGGGGCTCGCCTAGGAGGCGCAGTGGGGAAGACGGTGTTGCTGATGAGGTATCCGATGGTGGTGTTGCCGCCGGCGTCACTGAACTGAGAGGTATGGGAAGTGGACCGCTGGTTACGTCGGTGTCATGGCTGCCATCAGACTTGGCAGGACCGTGCTTGTGCTGTAGCTTGGGATGTCGTGCTGAATTTTGTTTTGTGCTTTGAGAAGGTTGTCTTAAAGTACCTGGTATGGAAGTTGTGTAGAAAACACTATGTAGACATACCCTGTCTACTGTTGAGACTTGGTGAAGCAAACAGCTGGACTTTCAAGTAACGTGGGTATGGATCTTTGAGACAGAATAGGCAGGAGAGCCCTTTCAGCCTCTTATATCTCACGTAGGTAGGACTGTCATAATTAAAATACACTATTTAGATCTGCAGGAGGGTTTGGGTTTTGGACATCCCAGTACAGTAGTTTCACTGTACAGAATCTGCTGGGAAAAGATAGCTAACTAAATGGGCTGAACAATCTTCAAGTGTTCTCTTGGGAATTTATTTATAATTAATATGTAGTACTATGGTTCATTGTAAATCTAATTCTAAGCGTTACTTTAGGCAAGATGGTTTGTATAACTATGTAAGAAGAAAATGAGTGGAATATTGGTCTCCATGTGTTCCTTATGCCAGGTTTTGTCCGGCTTACACCCACAAGCAGTTACTTGAGGACAGGCACTCAAAAAGCATTAGGCTGGAGACAGCTGTGCATCCTACTCCTAGAATATAGTGCAGCAGTGAATGCAAGTGGTAATTTGAATTTTCCTTGAAAAAACATGCAGCTTCACTGTGTTATTAAAAAAGCCTTGCAACATTAGGGATTACTGTGAGAAAACTATATTAAATGTTGAAAATTCCTTGTAATGGAATATCTTGTGAGACATAGGGTTTAGTCAGTGCCACAGAATTCTGGACTTCAGGTTTGGGTTTTTTTATTCTAAAATTTGGGGTTGACAGGGTTGTGTAAATAAAAAAGCATTAAAAGCACTGAAACGAAGATATATATCAAGGAACACATGGAGACCAATATTGATATATAGAGGGTAGTAATGTCTTATAGAAACAAAACTTATGCAGAATGCTTTTACTTTCCCAGGTTTTTCAGTTCTTGAATGCAAAATGTGAGTCTGCATTCCTTTCCAAGAGAAACCCCCGTCAAATCAACTGGACTGTTCTATACCGGCGTAAACACAAGAAAGGACAGTCGGTAAGTGCATATCAACTGATGTTGCTATGAAGTTTTCCATCAAAAGATGTGGTGTGTTAGACTTGAGGTAAATTGAGCGTGCTGGTGTTAATCAGCTTTTCCTATACAACCACAGTGAAGACTGGACAATTATGGTGAAAACATGAGTGCATTTCCATGAGTTCATATGTTTCTTCACGTTTGAAAGCTAACCAGCTAACTGCATTCTATTGCAGTTCTGGGGGGGCATGTTCAGTTGATTGTTAAACTTGAATGAGTGGTGTATGTTTAAAAAAGTTTTACTGAAGCTGAATATTGCTGTTTAATACTTAGACTTTTGAAGAATTTTGACTTAATTTTGTGAGTGGTGGAAGCAAGAGATGAAAAGCTGGTGGATTATATTTCCAAAGAGATGATTCGTGGATCAAAGGGTGGGGGAACTTTTTACAAATCCTTGAAAACGCTGGACTGTGTAGTTGTCATTGCATGAAAAGGATAATAAAACATGTAGCATGAGGTATTTTCAGTGTTCTTGCTTAAACTTGCACAGCAAAAGAGCATTTAGAAAAGTTGACCTGTGTGTTACAAGCTAATGTTTTTACTAATTTGTTTGGAGAAGGAAGTTTGATGCTCCATTGATTACACTTCTGTCCAGCACCATGATGATGCTCAAAACAGATGAAAATTACCTTCTTTTCAGAACATTCCATCAAAGTGGATTTTATCCCTCCTCACTCTTACCTGGAGTTAAGAAGGCTAGACTTCTCACATTCTTAAAAGAAGATTTTTTTGTATCTAGCAAAAGAAAATGTATTGTTCTTTTTTAGCCACTCTGTTTGCTTTGGCTAATCAAGGAATTGGTCATCTCCAAAGTGATGAGTAAAATTATGCTTCTGTATGCAGTTTTACAATAGCTTTGGTCTTTTTCTGTAGTTGTCTTTAACCTTTTATTTAATGTGTTGTGATGCTAATCATCTTTTGTCTCCTGCCGCTTTAGGAAGAGGTTCAAAAGAAGCGCACGCGCCGTGCTGTTAAGTTTCAGAGAGCCATCACTGGTGCCTCTTTAGCTGAGATTATGGCTAAACGAAACCAGAAGCCTGAAGTAAGGAAGGCGCAAAGGGAACAAGCAATTAGGTGAGATATCTGAGATAAATGGAGCTACTCTAGACTTCTCTTACTGGAGCTTAAACCGTAGAGGAACTCTGTGGCTTTTAACCTTTTTTTGTGGGTTGATCTGTTGTTTTATGTCAGTCACGGTATTTGAAGTCAATATTGAGTAATATCAGCAAGAGAGCAGCAGGAGAAAAGGATCACTTCTTGCCTTTTCCCCTAGTGAAAAATACATGTTACATGTAGTTTTGTTTCTGTAGCAGTCTCCCTAGAGGGTACTGAATGCACAGATTAAGCCCCAAGTAACATATTCCTTTGTTGATGTTAAGGAGTTCTTAACAGTGCTGAGACAAATTAATGCATAGCAGGCAGGGAGTAACTGTTACTTTTATTCTGTGAATCTGCAGGGCTGCAAAAGAAGCCAAAAAGGCTAAACAGGCAACCAAGAAAACAGCTGTTTCTGCTGCAAAGGTAAGCTTCAGTAGGTGGACATAACTCACGAAATTGAATATATCTTGTAACAATGTTCTGTGAGAATAGTTAAGTGGAAATTCGCTCTTAGCTATTTTGATCTGGAAGCAGCTTGAACAAACTTTTGTACTAAAGTTAAATTAACCTTTTTTCATATATTCAAATAATACAGTAAAACAACTTCCTGACCATATGTCAGAGATTCTTGACATCTAAAAACTTGTCTGGATGCAACAACTTCACTGTAGAGGAAACTGCTAAGTGTATTAATGAGTACTGGCATTGATTTCGTTAATATAGTGTTAATTCATAGATGTTGGTTTACAGTGGTATGTGCGTAAAAATTCAACATGATTCTAATCTTGCACATTGTAATTCTAATCCTGAACTAAATTGCCCAGTTTCTGTCCAAAAGGCTTAAATACACAAGAACACTTTCAGGACTGCATCCTTTATTTGCTCATACTGTGTTATTTCTTTACAGGCTCCTACAAAGGCAGCACCTAAGCAGAAGATTGTGAAACCAGTCAAGGTTTCTGCTCCCCGTGTTGGTGGAAAGCGTTAACTTGCCAACCTGTTGGTCATGCTGAATAAACATCTGACTAACTTTCATAACTTGTGCTGTGTTGTCTTCAATTCTGGGAGTTAAACTGAAGAGAATTAATCTACAAAATAACCATGTCTGGGTTTGCAGACTGAAAAAGATCTTTAATTTCATAGACAATCTGCAGTATTAGCTCACGCTTCGTAAGTCTTTAATGGACAACCCAGGTAGCAGGGAAGATTAAGCTGATGTTTAGGAAGCTGTATAATGTGGCATAAAAAAAGGTTTTCCAAGTTTACAATTGCAAACTAAGGGTGGTGTGAAGCAGTGCCATCTATAAATTACTTGGAAAGGCTAATGCTACTCTTGTGTTGTAGAATGCATGTACCAAGAAGTTACAGAGGGTAAAAAAGTTCAAAGAAGAGAATGAATGATTTCACAGACCAAATGGTTGTTGCATCCCAAAGGTTCAGATGGACCTTTAGATCAGAATTTCTCAGGCAAGAGATGTTTGCAATGGTCCTGCCTTGCACTCCATTACTAATCTACATGGCCGTTCTGCCATTATGATCCTGTTAACGACAATTGCAATACTGGCAGTGAATTGCCTGAGATTCAAATGCAGCCCATTCAGCTTGCAGAATGCAAGTGTGAGTCAATGCAGGCAGGATGCAGGAACAACCACAAAATTACAGATGAAAGGCAATGAACAACTTTAATCTCAATATTCTTGCAGACCAAGGAATCTGCAGCAACATTTGCATAGAGGCATGCAAGCAAAGGGATGCAGGCACTGCAGAGTGAGAGGATCCTTGTTAACAAGAGTCCATATTAGCAAGACAGTAAGAGTGCACACATTCCCTCTCTGTGCTCGTATTTCAGGTGTTCAAGCAGGCCTTGTCTCAAAGTGCTTTGATATTGAAGCCAGGAAAAAAGACTCAATAGTCTAATGACTATTAAGCAAGTATTCTTTTTTGCAGCACTGGACTCCACCCTTGTGCACATGCCAAGAAAAGGAATTGTCCAAAATTCCTCTAACAGACATATTTATTATTATTATCTATGAAAAAAAAATCTCAGGTCTCCTCCTCTGGCAGAGAAAGTAGTCATGGCCTGATGCAAGTTGCCTTCAAGGTCTGCTTTCCCCTTTCTCTACTGGCTGGCTAGACTTCATATCTCCTTGTTCCTCAAAAATAAGGCTCAAGGACTGAGCAAAAGATAATGTGATATACATGTTTCCCAGCACTTTACATGTGAGTGACCTGAGCATGCTTACAATCCTCCTCGCCGATCTTCCATTGCTTTCCCACAGTAGGTGAAATTCCCTTAGTAACTCCCCACTCTCCCATTCCTAGAGGGAATGGCTGCATTCTTCATGTATTCATAGAATCACAGAATAGTTTGGGTTGGATCATCTAGTTCCAACGCCCCTGTCATAGGCAGGGACACCTCCCACTAGATCAGGTTGCTCAGTGCCCTTGTCCAGCTCAGTGCCTTGTCATAGCCCTCAAACCCTGCTGTCTGTCTTTCAGGAGAGGAGTCCAAGCTGCCATTACAACTCATAAAGAACTAAAGAGCTGGCTCACACACTGAGAATTATTGTGTTTAAGCACCTTTAACTCTCCAAAGAAGGCCAAAGATTGAAATAGTGACCACCCTGTAGCCAGCATCAGCTCTGCTGCCAACATAGTGAATGAAGAAACACACCCTGAAGCAAACAGGCTTGTTGCTCAATGTTAATTTTAAAGCATAGGACTGAAAATCATCTTTCCAAGTGCTAGCAGCAAAGCAGAAAGCAAGCTTCTGGGCTGAAGCAGCAGCTAATTTGCACAGCAAGGCCTGGCTGGTGAGGACTCCCCTGCTTGACACAGAAAACCCCAACACCTTTACATCTGCGAGTCTTTACTAAAGATGTCTGGTGAAACCACACGTTCGGAGACATCATTCCAAACCTTGAAATGGTTCAAGTCTGCTTTACTAATTAAAATAAACTGTGCCCAAACTTTCCTGTAGTTTTGATGAACTGGCAAAGTCCTCTGACTTCACAGTTTTCTGAGTTACCTACTTCTCAACATGCTACATCTTCATACCTGTTAACTTTGAGGAGCTGAGGGCTTGCTTTGTTTTCTTACTACACTAATTGAGAAACCAGGTGTCTTTCATAGCTCTGCCTCTTTTAGGCTTCAAAACCACAGCAGCTGTAATGGGAAACTTAAGTTGTATTTTGAGCTACCTCATCCTTTGTTTCAGGTTTACTAATAAAATAGACACAGGTCTGTATCAAGGATACAAAGTGTTTGGAACAGGTTTAGCCTGATGACACTAGTGGAAATTAGACTAATATCTGCCAAACAACAGTGCTTCTTGCTACAAAAAAAATAAACCCCAAACAAAAAAATCCATAGGAGCTACTCCACAGTGAAGCTGCCAGAAACAGGAGGGGAAAAAGGGACAGGCAAAACTGAGGGAGAGGAATTTTTCATCACTTGAAACTGAAGGCTTCAACCACTTCTGAAAGTTAGGTATGCTAGTCACAACTAGCATCCTGGTTGTATGAGGCATGTTGTATCAATCACCTGGTACACCACTTGTCAAAGTTTTCAGCTAAAAAGCTAAAAGATAAGCTTTTACAATCTGCTTGAAATAAAGATACATAGGATAGGATTGTCAGATATGACTAATTAGTAAGTCAGTATTTGTTAATGCTTTGAAGTTCATAGGATTTAGCCGCCTGATGTTACTGCAGAGGTGCACAGAAATGCTTTAAGATTACTCCTTGCTGTTTATTCATGATTGCCGACTGATACAGTGAATTGGAGTAAAGAATAACAACAGCCCATCAAGGTCACTCCTCTCACAAGTAGAGCAAGGCAGGCTGTTCAGGGAGTTAGACTGATGTAACGGCATTCATCTCGAACATAGAATGTAATGAGTTAGCATTAGCATTAAATAAAAAAAAAATTAAAAAAAGCAAGCCCGTTTCAGCCTTGCCTGCTGGCCACGCTCCGGTCTAAGCTCCTACTTATCTGTGTTGGGAGTGTAAAACAAATTAAGTCATGCGCTGAAGGGTGTCCCTTTCCCACATAGCCACGGCCGCGCCTGCCTCATCACGGCCTTTGCCCGGCTCTAGGATGGCCGCTCCTAAATTTCCGCCCGGACTCCCCTTTGCCCGCTTCCAAAATGGCGGTTTTACCTCTTCCACACCCCCAAACTGCGCTTTCCCCGACCACCCGCCCCTCCCATGAGCGCGGGCTTCTGACCTCACTTCCTCTTGTGCAGCAGCCATTTTGTCTTTCCGTTGCTGCTGCTGCCCGAGCTTCTCCCTCCCACCCGCCGCCGCTGGCTCCGAAACTCCAGTTCCCCCNCCCCCCGGGCCTGGCTCCCGCCGGATCTGCCGCCCGCCCGCCCTCCCCGCGCCTGGGCGAGGGGCCGGCGGAGGCCCCCATCACCCTTCCCTTCGGCAACTCTCCCTCTCCCGGGGACGCGCCTCCGCAGCCCCGGGGACCACCCGGCGTGGGCCGCGACGTCTCTCTTTCCCTCTGCCCCCCGACCCCGGGCTCCGCCGCATGTGACTGTCCCGGGCGGGCTCCGACCCGTGTGGAGAAGCTGCACAAGCAGCCGCATCCGTCCCGGGGGGAACAGCCCGACCCTCCGCTCCTTCTCCCCGAGCAGCGTGACTGGCACCCTGCCCTTGCTGAGCGGCGAGGGGGCAAGTCCGGCGTGAAGCCCGGGAAGCCACCTTTCTCTTCTTCCACCTTCCCCGGTACTCCTTCACCCCACCATGTCCAGCGAGGAGAGCTACCTGGCCATCCTGCGCTACCTGACCAACGAGCGGGAGCCCTACGCGCCGGGGACGGAGGGTAATGCCAAGCGGAAGATCCGCAAAGCCGCCGCCTGCTACGTGGTGCGCGGCGGCACCCTCTACTACCAGCGGCGGCAGCGGGACCAGCAGCGCTTCGCCGAGCTGGAGGTGGTGCTGCAGGCCGAGCGCCGCGCCCGTCTCATCCGCGCCGCCCACCTGGCCCCCGACGGTACCCACCGCACTCGGCTGCAGACCTGGCAGGGGCTGTCACAGAAGTACTGGTGGCGAGGTGAGACGGGGGGAAAAAGGATCGGGTCCGGCCGGTCTGCGGGGGGGAAAAGGCGTTTGGGGCAGTCGGGGTCTCATACTCCCACCTCCCGTGCGGGTTCCGCGAGGGGGAAGGCTGCCTGGTCACCTCCCCGGAGGAAGCAGGAGGGGAGTGTCTCTTTGCTTGCTGACCGATGCCTTACTGCACGCCTGGAGGCTGGTGGCTCCTCAAGCATCAAGGCCGAGTTACACCTGGTTCAGCCGGCTGCCTTGTCGCTGTCCTTAGCCGAGGGCTGCACCCATGGCAGCGATTTCTCAACTTGCACGCCTCGCATAGGGCGATAATCCATCCCGTATGACCTAGCCCAGCTTTTAACCTTGTAAGTGCCTTCACCCAGCTTGCACGTAGGCAGGCAGTGTTCACGCTCAAATAGCAGAGCTGCTGGTGATGGTTTGTGGTTAGTTCACGTGGCACGCCTTCTTTTATTTGTCTCTTTTCTGCCAATGAGAAGCTGAAAAGGCCTCATTAGTTCTCAGCTGGGCTCTGAATGATGTCATAGCTTCAGTCATGGTAGTGTATGAATAGCGATCGTTCCAAATTGGGGCCTTCTTTTGGCTGAGCCAATGGTGTTCTAATTTTAGTCTTACATATATGTTAAACAGATACTCCACTTTTCAGGTTTCTAGGGCCCAGTTTCTGTTTGTTCTGTTTTTCTTCTTGTTTGGTCCATTGGTCATCACATCTGTCATTTCAGCTTTAGTTTTTCTTACCTTCTATAGCTTTTTGCTGTAGCTGCAACCTGGACTTTCAGTTCAAATCTCCTTGGCTTGAAGATCTTTGATGCAGAAAAGGATTTGGTATCTTAAAGTTAATCCATTCATTTTGGATTATGATCTTCTTGCCTTTCTCTGTATTTTCATAATCTGCTCAATATTAGACTGTTCTAGCCTCTGCTGTCATCCTGTGTGGCAAACTTGTGTAATGAACATGAGTATATCTTCTGTTTGTCAGAAGAGGGCATTCTGTGTTCTGCATAGATTCACAGAATAGTTTGGGTTGGAAGAGACCTTAAAGATCATCTAGTTCTAACCCCCCTGCCCATAGGCAGGGACACCTCCCTCTAGATCAGGTTGCTCAGTGCCTTGTCCGGCCTGCCCTTAAACACCTCCAGAGAGGTGCCCACCTCTCTGGGCAACCTGTTCCAGTCCTTTACCACTCACACCATAAAGAATTTATTTCTTATGTATAGCCTGAATCTACCCTCTTGCAATTTACATCCATTATTCCTAGTCCTTGCATCACATATCCTATTAAAAAGTCCTACCCCTGCCTTTCTGGAGGCCCCATTTTAGTCTTAACTGATTGCCTTTACACAACCTATATTCTCTTATTTCTCTTCTGCTGAGCAAATTCGTGCCCTACTTTCAGCTCAAGCATTTTATTTCTTGCCTGTGTCTCCTTGAAAATGCTAGTTTCCCCTGCCATTATAACACTCCTGTGGCTAGTGCACAGCAGCTCTGACCAAGTCATATCCTGAGATGGGTGCTAGTCTGTTGCGCCTGTCTGCTCTGTAACTGGGAAGCAATAGACTGCAGTATGGCCCAGTGACAAGGAAGGATATTAGACATGTGATTTGAAGATTAGAAACCACCTGTCCTGAGAACTAGCCTGAGTTTCAGATGAAATCAAAGAAACGTGTTTGAAATGGGCATGAATGTCTTGGGTTGCCTGAAGTCTGTGTTTTCCTGACAGTTAAGGAGATCTATGTATAAGGCTAGTGCTGTGAAAAGCTGTGAGCAGTGCAAGTCTAACTCTCTTGCTGAGTTTTTGAGCTCTTCTAGCTTCAGAACTGTATGAACACAGCTGGTACACATGCTTTTATATTTTGCAAGTGAAGATAATTGATTCTGGGTGAAAGCCATACATTGAAAATGCCTTGGTGCCTAGAAGAGGACCCTGAGCTTAGGAACTGTTGGTTACCTGAAATTATTTAGTTATACTGTTTAAAGTACTGGTGTGAAGTGAATTTCCCTAAATTCCAAAATCATAAGCGACTGATTTAAATTGGTGTTAATCATAGATATCAAGCATCATTGCACGTAAGACAGTTGGTCCAAGTTTTTGCAAAAGGTGAGCCTTCAGATTCTTGCCCCCTGCAGCAAGGACAAGCTGAGGTCCACTTGTGAGTGCTAAATGCAGATCAAGTTACGCTTTCTATTGTATTGGGATTCTGAGGTGAATGTATAAATACAAATTTTTTTCTTATCCTTAAAAATATTTCTGGGAGGAGCCGCTTGATATAGTGATGTACCAAATGTTCTATCTCTAATGATGGATTACAGTAGTAGTGATATCCAGTATCATACAGTAGCACAAGAGAAGCAGAACTGGTAAAAAGAAGTCAGAGAAAGAAAGTATAGGTAACTGACTCAGTTTCTCCTAGTAAATGTTTGATACTGCTTTGCTAATCATCCGCATAGTTATGTGTTTATGGTGAACTGTAAGAAGATTAGAAGCCTAATTAAGCTCAATTCTTTTTTCTTAGGTATTCTTAAGCAGGTTAAAGATTACATTAAAGAATGCAGCAAGTGCCAGGAAAAGCTAGATCGCTCTAGGTCTTTGACAGATCCCTCTGAAATGTTGGAGGAACTAGGTCTGGATGCAAAATCTCATGAAGATAGTAATGAAACAGATGATGAATTGAGTAATTCTGCATCCATCCCATCTGCATCCCCAAAGCCTGTAAAGAAGAAGCCAATAGCAAAGCATGAGCTTGTGTTTGTAAGTACCACTGTTGATATTGGAATGTATTTAAGATGTTTGTTAATGTATTTTTAGTCATGTGCTCATTTTCCATTGATGTGGTAATGACATAAATTTTAAGATTTTCAAGTTATTTTAAGGGTTTACTAGTATGTATGTCATTAAATTAGTTGTAGTATGTTACCTTTGGAAAACAAAATCATCTCAACTCCTATTTAAGTATATAGGACCTAAGGGAAAATTAATGGCAAAAATAGTAAAGTATCATATACAGGATTCTTGTGGAATTTCTATCAGTTATTTAATAAATAATTGTATATTTATATGTAGAATTCTTGGTGATAACTGGGGTTCTATATGCCTATAACGACAATTGAATCTAGAAACTGTTTCAGACTATGGCTTTGAAAAATACAGTCTAAAAACTGTTTGCATATCCATGTCTTTCCATTTTCCAGTTGTCTATTTTAATTGATTTTGGAGGGTGGGTGGGTGAAACTCGACTCATTTAAAGAAAGAAGGTTAACCTGTATATTACACAGGCTTGAAGTGATTGTGCAGTTGCAGAAAATAATTCTGTGTTTCAGTGTGTGTGTTTTAAAAAGGTACAATCTAAATGTAATGAAGTTCTCATAATGTTGTTTATGACAGGTTGACAGTAAGGGCCTTGTGAAGCAGTCATCTTCCAAACATTGTCTGTCAGTCTTAAACCAACTGAATCAGCAGAGGCTTTCCAATCAGTTCTGTGATGTGACTCTGCTGATTGAAGGAGAGGAGTACAAAGCTCACAAATCTGTCTTGGCAGCCAGCAGCGAGTACTTCCGAGAGCTCTTCATTGAAAAGGGAGCTGTGTCTAGTCATGAAGCTGTAGTGGACCTGTCAGGTGAATTGTCATGGGTTTCAAAGCTAGAAATTGTAATATCCTAAGTAAGGTTTACAGTATTTGATTCAGTCTTTTTTGGGAGTTCAAGACAACCAAATGATTTTTCTTTCTTTTTTCATCTAAAATTATTTTGTGTGGGCTTTAATGCTTAAATGACTACTCTGGTTTTACATAATCTGATCTTCTGTATTGAATGGATAATGGGATTTAATCTTAAAATTTCTGAGAATCTGAAAAATAACTTTGTAGTTATAAAGAATATTGTACAGAACATATGCTTACTGTTAGTTTCTTAACTGTTTCTGTCTCTGCGTGAACAATAGACATGCATAAAGATTTCTAGTACAATGGTCCAGAAGGTCCGCAAATTGAATGTTTGATTTGTGATTTACATAACTGTGGAAAATAATACCAAATACTTATTTTATAATCATTTCTAGCTAGATGCACGTCTATTCATTAGCCACTCAATTATTTTTCTACTGCATCAGTTGGCTACTTTCCGAATGTAGCAGGTCAAATTTGGTTAAATTTGGGTTAATCAGTTTCAAAATTTGTTGCCCTCTAGCTTCTTGAAACATTCTTCTAGAGAATTTTATTGTGAAAATATTACCAAAAGAGTTGTCTGAACTTAGTTCCATGTAGAAACTACACAAGGAGGATGCTTTTGGATAAATGACAGTTGAATCCCAATGGTAGGGCTTCAGTGTTACTTGCAAGTGTGTTTCACTCTAAATTTCAGAATTAACCTTATCAAAGATGAATTACTGCATCTATATATTATAGGATATTTTGATGTAATTTGGAGTTGTTTAGTTTTTGCACTAATCTCTTGTTTTATTCCTGGTAGGGTTCTGCAAGTCCAGTTTCCTGCCTCTATTGGAATTTGCATATACTTCAGAATTAACTTTTGACTTCTGTAGTATGGCAGAAGTGGCCATGCTTGCCCGGCATCTCTTCATGACAGAGGTCCTTGAAATCTGTGAAAATGTGCACAAACAGATGGAAGAGAAACAAATTACAGTGTATCAAAAGGGAGATATCCAAACTGTAGAGTCAACACAAAATTTAGCAGAGCAGGCTGAAGTTGAGATGCAGCCTGTGAATGGTGCTGAGCAACCTGAGCTCACCCCCATTGAAGTGCCAATAGCTGTGAATGGAGGTCCTTCCTCTGCTGGGACAGAGGAGGCAGCAGCACCCCAGCCTGATCTTCTACCCCCGGGGCCTTCAGAGGCTGTTCCAGATGGGCTTTCGAAGCCTGTGGAGCAGCGTGTAACACCTGAAAATTACATCAAGGTGCAGCTGCTGGAGGGCATTTCAAATAGCACTGTGTCTGTCGTAGAGGCTGAGGCATCAGCTGCAGAAGCTATGGACACACAGAGTCACACATTGATTGAGATAGATCGAAACGAAAATGGTAAAGCACTTGCGGATGCTGCTTCTGAAGACTCCTCAGAAACACCCCAGCAAAAACTTGGCAGTGAAGAAGAGAGTATTTCAATTTCACAACCAGAAAACCTAGCTTCCAGCCAAGATGACACTTATAAGAGCAAGCTTCGCCAGCGTTCTGTTAGTGAAGGGGGATATATCAAATTGCATAAAGGAACTGAGAAAAAAATGCAAAATAGAAAGACAAATCCTAAGTCTGCAGTACAGCAGGTATTCTATATGTCTTTGGGTCTGTTGTCAATAATCATCCAGTGTTTTGAGACCAATCTGAAAAGACTGTTTCCCAGTTCCAAGCACTGTCTGGCAAATGCTTTTCTTTTTTGAATGATTAACGTTAATGCAAACTGAAGTAACTTCTAAGATGTGACTGCTGCGCAAAACAAAAAACAACGCTGGCATCAAAATTCCTTCTATATTGAAGATCTTTAGAATGCTCAGTGACCCTAGTCCAGCTTGAGTATCTCCTCAGAGCTTCTTATGGTTGGATAGAAGGTGTATCTTCTCCCTAAAATTACAAATTATGTGGGAATTTAGTTGTTAATTAGCATGCATGTGTGTCAGTCATGAACATTATCTGTCAGGGAAGTGAGACTTTGTTAAAACTTGAAAATACAGTGCTGGGGATGAAAATTCTGACATTGTATGTAGGTCTTAAAACAGTCATGAGTCGCAGTAATGCAGGCCTTCTACTTTCAGATTGTGGTCAGTTAAACAAAAGGTTCCAAGAGCACTGGTGTTAAAAACTCAACCACTCAGATTAATTAAGTATTTAGTAACTGAAGTAATCATTTCAATAATTTTTTCTTAATGAAATTATCTATATGTCTATATGGAAATTATCCCTTCAAGAGAAATTATCCCTCTTGTAGTGTTTGTGGATAGCTTACGTTTGCCTCATTGAGCATTAAAACATTTAGGGTTTATGACAGTTTACATTTTGCTATAGTCATTCCCCACTGACTAAATTGTACAAAGAACTGTTAATTCCCAAGGCGTTTTGTGAGATATTTACATACTAGAGCCTTCAGTCCCTCAGACAGGGAGATTTATTATTATTTCAATACATTTGTATGTAGAAATGGTACCCTTGGTCTCCTTTTACAGGTGAACAACTTAAGTCCCTATTAAAACTAGCACAATCAAAGTATTTGAGTGACTGATCTGTGATGGTTGGAGAACTATGAGGTTTTTTTCACTTTTGGGAGCAGTTCCTGTTAACTTACCTTGCATTTTAAAAAGATGGCCTCTCAAGACACCTATGGAAAAAAAAAATCAGTTTAGATAATTGTTTGGAGTTTGATTCAGGAATGGGTTTCTGCTGCCTAAAGCATTTCATATTTTTTTATTTAATGTATCCCTCAGCCCCCTTCCCGTAAAGCAGTGGATGTTGTTTGAGCACTTTTCTGGGTTCCCAGTTTTGGTGCTGGAGAATGGGAATGTTTACAGGAGAAAGGCAGCTGACTTTTGAGTTGCAGTAATTGCAGTTGGCATGGAGATGTTTGGAATGAAGTATGCTTTGTATTAAGTTGGTTATTTTCCAAGCTCTTACTAATCATCTGCTGAACGAAATTTGTTTAGTGGCTTTGCAGTTTAGCCAAGTTTGCCTAAGTTTTCAAAGCAACAGCAAAATTTAAAGAAGTTCTCCCTCTGAATTTTTGAGAGGCATAGAGAAGCGTGTATGTTTTCAAAGACTGTTAGATACTTCACTTGTTGAGCGAATGGAAATAAAAATGGCCACGCATTGTACTTTTTCTCCTTGCCTCGTTCTCAGAACCACAAAGGGGAGATAACTGAAACAGGAAATTGATCACTTACAATTTGACTTTTAAAGAATTTCACAGCAAGTTTCTACAAAAGAAGATGCGATTATCATCTCTAGGGAGCACTGCTAAGAAAAACCCCAAATCGCTAGTAAAGCTGGAATGCTTTTAACCAGAAAAAAACTGCTTAAATGCTGTGTATGCTTTTACAGGTTATTAATGACTCGGTTTTTGGTGGCTCTTGAAAATTAATTGGGGCACCTTTTTTAAAAATTATGACTTGTAAAGTGAATGTAAATTCTGAGAAGGGAAATTGGAATTTAGGAAAGAACTGGAAACCTTTGATAGAAATTGTGACTGGCAATACTTTGTAGTTCCTTGTCAAATTTCACTTAACACTCTCTTAAGCAGATACTTAGGGTTAAATAGTTAGTTTTATCTGAACTGGTAAATAATTGTCTGCCTGTAATTATAATCAGTTTGTTTTAAGATCATAAGATAGCCTTTTCATGTGTCATGAGATTTGTAGTTTTGCAGTGAACTGAAAAGGGGTAATTTTTCACCACTTAAGTAAACAGAGAAAAATTAGGTGTTATTATACTAACACGCAGATACACCTGCTTTTAGTACTAACTTGCAAAGGAAATATAAATAAGGAAATAAAGTGTAGTAAATTTAATTCAAGAGCTATATTTTTTCAACTTAGGTTGCCATGAAGCTGGTACAAAGAGGGAAAAAAATGAAACAACCCAAAAGAGAAACCACAGAAAATAATGAAGTGGAAACTCAGCACAAATGCACCGAGTGTGGAATGGTGTTCCAGCGGCGCTATGCACTTATAATGCATACACTGAAACATGAAAGATCTAAAGATTACAAGTGTCCAGTAAGTTGGATTTTCTTTTGTGTATGTGTGTCTGTGAAACTGCCTCTTTATGAAGATTTGGTAATGGCATCAGTCATCATTTCTTCTTGTTCATGAAAGTATTTAATTTTCCTTGTGGATTACAGAGGTGGATGCAACCCTGATCTGGATGGGACAGGGTAGAATGTGGTGCAGCCACATGGCCAGATAGCACCATGTGACATGGTAGTGTCCTTGCTGCTCAGCACAATTCTGATGTGGGCTGTTCTTTAAACCTTACTGGTTGTTATGGGTTAGGCCCAAAAGGCCCCTCTGATTTTCAGATGCTTCCCCCCTCCTCTCTCAGAAGAGAGAAGAAGAAGGAATGAAGAGATCCACGAGTTTAGGAAAATTCTAAGCTACTTTAATAGATAATGAAATAATAGGTAAAATTAAGAGGAAAATTATAAGAAGATATACAATGTATACAAAACCATATCAGGCTCCCAGGATGATGATCACGTCCCCAGCAGACAAAGGGAAAGTCACAGACTGGAGTCAGTAATGGTCAGGAGCTGGTGCTGGATCTGGAGTCAGGAGTGCTCGGATCAGGGTCAAAGGCAGAGTCTTTCCTAGATCTCGGCCATTGAAGGAGTGAAGAAGAGAGAGGGAAGAAGAGGGCTCAACCTTTGATCCCTCAGCTTTTATACTGAGCATGGGGCAGATGGGATGGAATACTCATGTTGGTCAGTTTTGGGCCACCTGCCCTGTCTGCTCATCCTTGCAGGTGGGACTCCTCTATGTCTTTCCACTTCCAGCCCCCCAGTGGGACAGTATATGAATTTTCTGACCTTGATCACCATAGTGAATAATGAAAATAAGAGCTTCTTGCATTCCATTCCCTGGTATAATCAGGTTTTATCAGTCTGGAAGCAAACAGTTTCTGAACAATGTGCAGTTTATTACAGAGTTTAGTCTAACTGAAAAGTGAAGTTACAGACTAGAAAATTTATTTTACCTCAAACTAGGACACTGGTGAATTTGTAACTGTGCTTAGATTAGCTTGGAAATTAGCCATATTGGAAGGTAATTGGGGGTTCTGGCAGTACCCATGAAATTAAAAAGTTAGAAATATTAATTAACCTGAGATAAAATGCTTATTGGAGTCATACTATAGACATAGCTAATCTTACTGCAAAGTTTAAAACTTTCATTTATCCTTTTGGTGAAATAATTTTGAAATATATCATGCAAAGCGAAGTTACAATATTGTCTCTCCCAGTTGTGCAAAAAGGAATTCCAGTACGGTGCCTCCCTGCGAGCCCATCTTGTCCGGCACACTCGGAAGACTGAAGTGAACACTGTAGCTGCTAGTGGAGAAGAGTCAGGAATGTCTTCAGTAAAAGGAAGAACTAAAAGGGAATTTATATGTGATATATGTGGGAGAACCCTACCGAAGCTCTATTCTCTCAGAATACACATGCTCAAACACACAGGTGTAAAACCACATGCATGCAAGGTAAAGACAAAGTCCTTTTATTCTGTGATCTAAGTTGTAATATTGTCTCAATATTTTAATATTGATGTTCTGACTAAAATTTGGGTCACTTCAAAATGGGGAAAACTCACATTCCTGATGAAAATTCTAGTAGTCTGAGACCGAGAAAAATGGAATGAAGTTGAATCATGGAAGTTCATGTTTTTGTGTCTAGAGGAATGTCTTCCCTTGAGTATTCTAACATACCCGTTCTGCCACTAGTGTGAAAGGCTTGGCCATACTGGTTCCTAAAAAATACAGGAGATTTGTTTTATTTGAAGTTAAGCGCCTATTACATGATGAGTTTTTATTTATTCTATTCTAATGGCTATTATTTTTTTTAGGTTTGTGGAAAGACCTTTACTTACAAGCATGGGTTAAAAATGCACTTAGCTCTCCATGAAGTACAGAAACAGTTCAAGTGTGACTTGTGTGAGAAGTCTTTTGTCACAAAAAGAAGTCTTCAGGAACACATGAGCATTCATACAGGTAAGTGGTGAGAAAGATGGTCCTTTTACTTTGTTTGGTTGTTATATGCTGCTGGCCTTTGACATTATCCTTCAGTGTCAAATTAAAAAAAATAACAGTAGTTTCTCCTTTTATTTCAACTGGTCAGGGACCTGAGAGAGTGGTAAGTAATCATTTTATGTGTATTTTCTGGGCTCATTTTACCAAAGCTTAATATTATTATCCAAATACGTGTTCTATACAAGAACAAGGAATCATGGTTGATCATTTCCTATGTTTTTCATGCATGTATTTGTGTTAAATCAACAGAGATAGGCAACAGGTGAGAATATTGTGGAGCTCTTGTACCTCAGGCCTATCATTTCAGAGGAAAACATTCTAAGTTAAATCTCTGAGAATCTTTATATATGTTATATAAGATTTGCTCTCCTAATACTGAAATTTTATAAAACCCAGTGTCTTGATTTTAGCATGCAAAAGATGACAGTGTAATAATTTAAAACAAAAATTGTCATAGCCAGTACAGTTATGTGTAGAAGCTGCCTGTGTTTCTTGTTTTCTGAGTTGGGCAGGATCAAACATTAGGAGACTTGTTTGCTAAGGCAGTTTATTCTAGAAATGAAGGCATTTATATTGAGTTGGAGCAGAAAACTTTATAGTGTTGTTCCATGAATTCATGGTGTATGTAATCCACAAGCAATGCTGCCTTGATGGAGAAGTTGTGCTTTATATGAACACAGACAATTGTGGGGTTTTTTTCCACACAAGTGGACAATTTAAGCAGTTTGCATTTCATGGCTAGTTTGTTGCAGCATTATTGGACCTGTATTTGCAAACATACAGTAAAAATAATTTAGAGTTGCTAGTCCGTTTTCTCTCTCTATTATTACATTGCCACATCCAAAATTGTTTTAATTGTGTAATTAAAACAACTTCTTTTTCCAGAACTGCTCTGATTACTTAAATTACATGAGAAAAAAAAAAGCTCTCTTGCCAAGTGCTCCAGAGATAGGGAGACCTGGCTTTGTAACATGCTTTGTTCTGTTTTTGTCAGGAGAATCAAAGTATCTTTGCTCCATCTGTGGAAAATCTTTCCACAGGGCATCAGGACTCAGTAAACATATAAAGAAACATCAGCCAAAGCCTGAAGTTCGTGGGTATCAGTGTACTCAGTAAGTTGCTTGGTTGGGGTTTTTTTTGGTGGGCTTTTTTTCTAGCAATTTAAAAGATTAAAAGCAGCTCCTTCTTGTATGAAACTGTTCACTTGGAATAAGACTTCTAAAATGTAAGAGTGGGAAAAAAAAAAGTAGTTTTGTTACTGCATGCATTTGAGAGCAAAATCTTCTTTTTAATTGTTACCTTGTTTTAGTTTTGTATAGTTGTTTTCTCTTGAGTGTGTTTGCACTTGTAGCCATTATCAGTAGCTTTGTGGGTGTAAAGCTCCCTTGTAGAAGAGTGATAAGCTTGTCAGAGGTGAAGGTGAAGGTTGACTGTTGTTGCTCTCTTTCAGTATGACAATTGATTTCACTTTAATTTGAAAATTTTCTTTACAATATACTATGTAATGTGCTTGTGTGCACTGCAATATGCACTGTTCATCAAATAGCTCTGCAGGAACAGAATATTGCAGTTAAGTTGATCATAAAAATTCATGTTTTTGCATTATGGACTTCAGCTTAGCATAAACTCTAACTGGAAAGACCAGGTTTCTCATAGCAGGTTAGCAAAACATGGATATATTTTCCAAACAGACTGTAGGAGAACTTTTCAGTGAACTGCAAAAGCACAAACTGTGTTTATTTTCCAAGTTGTCGGTTAGGCTCCTGAAAAATTCAAATATTAAGAAGTGCTGTACAATTGATATGATTGCTGTATGCTACTCATCCTTTTAATGCAAGCTTTAATCTAAAGTATTGTTTAAAGTATCTCTGGTAGTGCTGCTTTATGCTAGAGAAAATTATATTTTCTAACTGCTGAAAACTCAGTTTAATTCTTTGCTTTTATTATTTTATTTAATGTGCTGTAATGGTAAACATATCAACCTTAGAAATACAAAGAAAAGAGCCAATGGGGGTCCACAATAGGGACAGAAATGTTTAATGAAATACACCAGGGAAGGCAGTTTTGATTTTGAGGGAGAAATTTTTATTGTTTTAAACTCAAAGCAGTATAGTCACATATGCAAAAGACCACTTTGATAGAGAAGAGATATTGATTCCCTGACTCTTTCAGAATAGACACAGTCCTTATTTCTTCTACAGTGAAGATCTCTACAAAGAGTATAATTATTGTTGTCACAAATGGCTTGGACAGTTTCAGTAAGTGATAACCAGATTTTGTTTTCTAGTTCAGTGGCGTGGGATGTAAGTCTCCCTGCCAGGCTTGGGTTTTGGCATCTGGCCTAGTTGAACAAAGTATAACATGACATATTTCCCTAAAATACTTTTGCAAGTTTTCTAGTGAAATAATTTGATTAAATTGCAGTCTTGTATGACATTGTCACAGGGTGGTGGTCACCTGAGGTTTTTTACTTCTCAATAATTAATCTTCTCTGGTTAAGAGAAGTGACAGCTGTTGCTCTCCTCCTAAATTCATATGATATAGCATAAAATTCTGATGTCTTCCACTTGGTTTGCCTTTGATTATTCCCTACAAAAATAACAAAAAGAAGTAATAGACAAAACATTCCAGAAAACCTCAAGTTACATTTCAGGCTTTAGGATAAGTTGCTGTTTATTTTCATTTCCTGTGATTTGGAAAGGGATTGAGCTCTTTATTGTTATTAGATGACATGATAGGTGTTGACTTCTTGAAGTCTGCAGTTGTCATTAATGAAAAGAGTTCCACTGCCTTTGAAATCAGGGTCACCAAGATGTTCCTTAAATGAGACACTAAAACTTTACTGTTACAGGTGTGAAAAGAGTTTCTACGAAGCTCGAGATCTCCGTCAGCATATGAATAAACATCTAGGTGTGAAGCCATTTCAGTGCCAGTTCTGTGGAAAATGTTACAGTTGGAAGAAAGACTGGTATTCACATGTAAAGTCTCATTCTGTCACAGACCCTTACAGGTAAATGGAAATCCATTTGACAACTGAAATGTAGTAATCAATTTGAGGTTATACAGATCGACAGCCAGCCAACAAGTAACTGCTGGGTCCATTGTTAAAGTACCAGTTAATGGATATTGACTAGGGTCTTGAGTGCCTGAGTACACGTGTTTGACTGGAAACAGTGTGGTCCAGCTGTTAACCTACTGTCTCAATCCTGATAAATATACTTGATGAAGTTAGAAATGCTTTGTATATGATCTTTCTTCTATAGGGTGGTAAGTAGAAGCTTTAGTGCTGTGACTAAGAGAAAACAGCTCAGTCCAGAAGTATTATTTCTGATTATGGAACTAGTTATACAAAAAAGTATTCCCATTAAACTCTATGATAATTAAAGCATGTTTTGGTTATAAAAACATGACATAAGCATAGAATAATGTTCTCAATGTATTTCTCACTTAATGTGTTTTAGGTGTAATATATGTGGTAAAGAATTTTATGAGAAAGCTTTGTACAGGAGACATGTAAAGAAAGCCACGCATGGTAAAAAGGGACGAGCAAAACAAAATCTTGAACGAGTTTGTGAGCATTGTGGAAGAAAGTTCACACAACTCCGGGAATATAGGAGACACATGAACAATCACGAAGGTATGCAGAAAACAAGTAGTCACTACATCCCTTATTTCCTACAAATGTTATAGAGGAAGGGATATTTGTTGTTTTTGTATATGTCCTGTGTTGTAAGATGCTTAGAAATCCTTACAGATTGTACAGTTAGTCAACAGACTAAGACTAGTATAAAACTTGCTTTCAGTGATTCCTACAAGTGGCTGCTGGTGTCTTCCTAAAACTGCAGTCCCATACAGGGACAGAAACTTGTCAGAACTTTAATGGAAGAAGAACTTTTTCCAGAAGTGATAAAAATGTAAATCTGGCAAAGAATTTCATGTTGTAAAGTTGTCTCCAGTTTGAAAGGTGCAGGTGATTAACAAAATTCTCTTCAAACAACAGAGTGACTGGATAGCATATAAGAAAGGGAGCACTTCTGAAAATGGATCAACTTCTTGATTTATAACAAGCAGTAAACTCTTAGAAGTTTGGGGAAAACATGAAAACATTTTAGAATTTTTTTAAAAAGCACAAGCATTTTTATTTTAGATGGGAACTATGATACTGATTTTTGAGTGTTTGGTTGTCCCAGCTCTGTTGTAAATCTATGTATACTCATAGCTTGGGGCAAAACCCACTTTTATGAAGTATGTCTCCTTTTAAAGGTCTGTTATCAGTAAGAGCTGTCTGACTGCTGAAATAGAGATTCTGTGTTTGTTTCTAAACAGAGCGAGTGTCCTGTAAGAGGTACCTAGACTGAATCTACAGTAGCTGGAAAACACAGTGTTGAAATAGTGTTAGTCACCACCCACATGTGCCATTAAATACTACAGAGCACACAACTCAGCCCTGCTAGACGGGGGGGTTGGAACTACATGATCCTTGAGGTCCCTTCCAACCCAGGTCATTCTGTGATTCTGTGATTGTAAGGGAGAATAAGATTATACAAACAGCAGGTATATAAACATATACAGTGTGGAGGAGGGGAAAAGATGTGGAGTTAGAGGCTAATTAGGATAAGTGCTGATTTGATGAGACTTGTATACTGAGATTTACAGAAACAAAGTGTGGCTAGGAATGTATGTGACAAATCCTGTTAAGTAAGACATGGTTCCAGAAAGGCATCTCCAGAACAAAAAAAAATAAAATTAAGTGGAATGTACTTAAAATAGGGGAGAAACCATGTTATCAGAATTTTTGAAGACTTTTTTAAGAAGGAAAATGTTAGATTAGGCAAATCATTCGAGGAGAAAGTCTTAACATATAATGTAAGCATAATACATACACCATTGTAGTTCAGAAATAGTAAATGAGCTCTCCTTACATGGTGAAAGTTCTAGCATTTCTTTTATTCTTTTATTCTGCTGTCCTCCTTTTGCACATTTATGCCTCCTGATGGGCATCTCTCCTTCCTTCCCCTTTGAGAACAGGCGTGAAGCCATTTGAATGTCTGACTTGTGGAGTAGCCTGGGCCGATGCCCGGTCATTGAAGCGTCACGTGAGGACGCATACAGGAGAACGGCCATATGTCTGCCCAGTGTGCAATGAAGCTTACATAGATGCCCGGACGCTACGGAAGCACATGACCAAGTTTCACAGGGACTACGTACCCTGCAAAATTATGCTGGAGAAAGACACTCTTCAGTTTCATAACCAGGGGACGCAGGTGGAACATGCCATCAGCATTTTAGCAGCAGATGTGCAAGAGCAGGAAACGGAGATCAGTGTCAGTGGTGGCGAGATTGAAACTGTGGTCGTGACAGGAGAGACCATTGAAGCCATCGAAGCAGTTGCAGCTACTGAGGAATGCACTTCAGTCTCTACGCTCTCTGACCAAAGCATCATGCAGGTGGTAAATTATGTATTGGCACAACAGCAAGGACAGAAAATGGCTGAAGTGACACAGGCCATTGAAACTGTAGAAGTAGAAGTGGCCCATGTTACAAAGACAGAATGAATACAGCAAGATGGATTAGGTCTTAACAGTCTCTGAGAGCTAAATATTTAACTGGGTCTCTGAGCCTTACAGTGATGCCTGTTTTCAAACAGTTAATTGCCACAACAGAATGTCTTGGTGATGAAGCACTGCACCATGTGCTACAGGGAAGAAGTTAAGGTACTTCAGTGTAGGCCACAGCCCTAAGGCTTTGAAGGCTAAGATTTCTGTACTGGCCATAACTTAAAAAAAAAAGGCATAATAATCATAGAGTCTTGTTTTCTGTGTAAGTTTTCTGGAGTAAGTATCATGCTGTAACTTCTATAAAATGAAAAAAAAAAACAAAAACAGGGAGAGGCTGCACTAAAAACTAGAAATGCACTGGTTTTGGTAGCTTTTTATTTAACTTTGTTTTTATGTGCATATAATCAAGTTTGCAAGCAAATTACCTGTACAGGATTCTGTCTGTTTATTCCCCAAGACAAGGGGATGATAGAATGCTTCATGCAGCATGACCACATACAGAAAACCTGTGGCTTTCTCCTTTGGGTACATGAACCATCAGCAGTCAATGAATCCTAGTTTTCAAAAACTTGCTTAAATTCCAGGTCAGCAGCAGGTCCGTGGGTTCAGTAAAAGGCTATAAAATGTGAAAGGCTATAAAATACAGGTAACAGGCAAGGGCCTGCTTGATGGATGAGGAAGTGATTCTCCAAGACCACTTGGTGAGCAGGGGACAGCTCGCTGCAGAGAGACTGCAGGTAGAGGCGAATTGCTTTTTATTTATAAGTGAGGAGCTTGGGCTTCAGCCTCTGCACATGATGACATTTGGCTGCGTAAGGGGAGCCATTGCCTGCAGTGTTGCACATAGGTAGAGCAGGCAACCTAATGATGGATGTTTCTTATTTTGCATAACATTTGATACAGAGAGGAACTCTCAAATGAAAAAAGCCTAATGGCACAATTCTTTGGGAATATGAACATGTGAAAGCAATCCAGCTAGTTACAATCTGATCTTATGTCATGTTGAAGGGAAAAGCCCTGCTAATTCTCAAATGAGACATGTGACAATATCTGTATAGATAATTGTGGAAATCTTAGTATGAGGCAAAACCCAATTTTTCTTTCCCCATTGTCTCCAGAAAGACCTTATTACCGCTGCTGTAAGAAGATACTTCTATGGCAATCTAATTTCTGGTGCTATACCACATAGATGGAAAAATTCCTTAGTAGGTTTTCTTGTGAGTAAATAAGAATTGCAGCCAGGCTTGGCCCAAGTTGAAATCTCTGATTTAGTACCACAAGCAGGGCATGTCTTAATCTGTATAAGGTGTAGGTACTTTCATCGTTTGTTAGGGTTTTGGGTTTTTTTAAGCAAGAAATCCATGAAGGTAACTGAATCTGCAACAATCAGAATAGTATCCTTTAAAACTTCTCAGTCAATACTATCACCACGTTTCCCAAGTTTGCAGCAGCAGGACAAACAAGGAATCTGTGGTACTGCAGGGTAAACTTAATAAATAAAGCTACCTTCATGTAACTCCATACTACCTGTAAAAGTAATTCACTGAATGAAATTTATGCAAAACCTATAACAAAGTTACCACCTCATTAATATTTTCTGCCTTTCATCTTATTTAAATATCTGACCTACAGAATGGACTGGGGGTTTTATACATTGCAGGCATGTAGATAAGCAGTTGTTGAAAATTTTTTAAGCAGTATGAACTGTTAGTTTTCCTGCCTTGGATCCTAATTAATCTGTAGTCTATTTCACAGATCAGGGTCTTCCTGCGGAGAAGTAATGTAGTTCTTTATACATCCTGCAGCCCTTTTACAGTTGTATTCTTTTCTGATTACTATATGGATCAAAACTGAAATGAATACTTCCAAAAAAAAAAAGTACTGCTAGCTGTAACTCTTGAATCTTTGTATGATTAAAAACTTGGAGATAGCCATTCTGCTTGAAACTAAAATACTGCCATTATGATGGAAAAAGATTGAAAAGAGCCCTAGGTAAACTATAAAATTTACTTCGATGTTTGTATCTCACAACTAATTATGTATTACTAAAGTAAGGAAATGTTCAAGAAAAATAGCTGTAAATAGTGCTAGAGCATTATTTGTATATTTACTGTGTTACTTTACAAAAAGAATATTTACCAGCACCCCAGTTTAATCTTTGGTGCGTGTATTTATTTTATCAACCTATGGAAGAGACAGAAATTAATATGAATTTTGGAGCCTTGTTATTACCCACTGTAAAAATTACTTGATGACTTCTCATTCAAAAACAAATGGAAAAAAAAAAAGCAACAAGCAAACAAAAAATTGACATCAGGTTGGAAGGTTGTTCCCTAAACAATGCTCATCCAGGGAGAGCCAAAGCTGAATGTTGCAGTGCCCCTTCCCTAAGGAGCTGTGCCTTACCTTTTGCAGAAGGGCATGGAGGAGTAAGTAGGGAGTATTGCTCCCAGCTTTGCTGGTCCCGCATGTGTGATGTTGCCTTATGTTTTTCCTTCAGATTTCAGGTCTTAATTTAAAATGCTCACTACCCTTCTGTGGTCTGGTTGGAGTCAGACTGCAAATACTCAATTGGTATTGTTTGACTTCT
>VZTY01030326.1:140710-159801 GCA_013400935.1 Turnix velox | reverse complement strand
TGGGAGCTCATGAGAAGTGTCCATTTATAAAAGTGAATTGCTGTACATAATGAAATTCATCTGTACATTCTGCTGGTTTTATTTGGTGTTAGATGTATAAAGTTACAGTTAATTCTGTCATTAAATAAACTGAGCTTTGTTGCCATGAATTCCTCTTTCAAACAAGTTTTCTTTTATAAGGGGGAAAAAAACCCCAAGCAACAACATTGCAGAAGTATTCATTCCTTTTCAGTATTTCACCTTCCATCCAGAGGCAGATGTCTGATCTGAATAGTTCTAGTAACACGTGCTTCTTTGCTTTAGGCTCAGAAATGGATGGGTATGAGGAAAGGAAACCCCCATGCTCCCAAATTGTGCTTAGAGCAGTATGGGTAGACATGATGTTGGCATTAAGGAAAGGCAGTGTATGCTGGTGCTGGGGACACTTTTGCCCCAAGAGTCAGCTGGAACCACTGTTCTTTGTCCTGGATGTCACTTCTCCCACCTTTGGTTTCTGTACAACACTGTCACTCAAGATGGCTGCAGGGCACAACACTTCTGTCTTGGCCCCTGGGGGTTAGGGATTTGGAAGCTGTGCTGTAGAACCACCTCCAGCCCTTCCCTTTGTTAGAAGCAACTTCAGGGCAAGGTCAGTGCTGCAGAAAGGTTGATCTCCCTCTTGTGGTTTATCCTGGTTAAAAATAGGGGCTTCAAAAGGCTGAGTGCTAAAGATGTAATGTGGCCTACAGCTGAGTACTTGCTGTTCAGAAGGGATGCAACCACAGATGAAAACCAGCAAAGATCTGTGAGGATAATTCCCCCTCACACACACTTTTGTCTCTGCTGGAACCAGGACAGTGTCATTCCCTGCTGTTAAAGGACGAGCTATGAATTTCTACTGCAGTGCAGTGGCGTACGGAGTCACAGATTGGTAAGGATTGGAAGGGACCTCTGGAGTCTAACACCTTCCCACTCTTCTCCCCCACTAAAGCAGCTTCACCTATAGCAGGTTGCTCTAGAACACATCCAGGTGGGTTCTGAATGTCTTCAAAAACTACACCATCTCCCTGGTCAATCTGTTCCTGTCGCCCTTAAAGTAAAGAAGCTCCTCCTTATGTTTAGATGGAATTTCCTATGGTCAAGCCTTTGCCCGTTACCTCTTGTCCTGTCACTGGGCACCACTGAAAAAAGCTGGCCCCATCCTCTTGACACTCACCCTTTAAGCGTTGATAAGCATTGAAAAGTTTTGCCCCTCAGCCTTCTCCAGACTAGAGACCTAAGTCCCTCAGCCTTTGTAAGAGAAGTGCTCCTGTCCCCTAGTCTTCTTCATGGCCCTCCAGCAGTTCCCTCTCTTTCTTGAACTGGGGAGCCCAGAATAGGACCCAGCACCCTCTGAGACATGTTCTCAAGCGGAAATGTTCTGGCTACTGAAGATGAGAGGCCTCTGGTCTCTTTGTTGCTGTGGGTGCAGGGCTGCTGGGGCACATGCTGACAAGCTGGGATTTTGAAGGAACTGTTCGGAAAGTAACAATTCATCTTGTACTCCTCTTGTGAAAGTTTTGTCCTGAGGGCAGTATTTCTTGGGTAGACAGGCATCATCTTGCCTTACAGCTGGCAACATCAGTATTAACACACTCAAGTGCTTTTAGATGTGAAATAGCCCCAGCTCTTCTGGTTGTGGCCTTAAATGTTGCATTTGAACAGGACAATGATGTCAGAGAAAGGTCTGAGTAACAAGACTAAAGTAAATGCAGGATTCTGAAACTTAACCGTTTTAGAATTGTTCTCTGCATGGCACTGCTGTGTTTGGTACTGTGGAGGTTGGTGTACACAAAAATCCACTGCCATTACACATCTTTTGCAAAAATAAAGGCAGAATAATGATTTTTATAATGAGTGTCAACCAACATTCCATATGCAACTACTTACATTTACAAATTATCGAAAGCTGGGGGAGAAAAGGAGAGATAACTGTTTTTATTAGGACTGGCATTACCTTAAATTACTAGGTTTGTACTGCAAGGAAAACATTAACATAGGCTCATGGTGTCGAGCTTCAGCAGAGCTCTTGCTGGAGAACCACAAAGACTTTATTTGCATCTGCCTCACCAGGAAATCCAGCCCCAAGAATCAAATTTAGAAGCTAAGTCACACAATCAGATAAGGTTTTTAAGAACTTACTATATGACACCAGATAAAAAAATACACGCTGTAATTACCAGCTGTGACCATTCCTGCTCCTCTCACCCACTCCACCTCACCTAAAGGTACCTGGCAGAAACATACAGCACAAAAATTGGGCACCAGAGTTTAAAGGCTTGCTCTGGTAACTAAAAGTTGTGTGGACTCCCACCACTCTTGGCATTCATGCTGTACACTGAGTTCAATTCCAACAGCTGACATTTCACGCTTTTCATTCTACAGGTGACTATGTGTTTGCCCTACAGCAATGGCTCCAGACTATCAAACACAAGCAGCTTTCCTAAGCAAGCACTGTATAGTCTTTAAGATGCCAATATATCAAAATTGGAGAACAATAAGAGATCCTTCCATTGATAAAAGCCAGAAGGAATAAAGAAGGTGCTAACAGGATGAGGTAAAAAGCAACTTGTTAGCTGTCCAATTTTTATGATGTTCTAGTTCTCTTGGTGGAGGAACTAGACAGATAACGATAACTTTAGAATGTAACCTTCCCTTCTGCAGCAGAACTACTCAGCATTCCTCAAATGTTAATGAATTAAAAAAAAAAAACCCAAACCCTCAGTCTTTTTTCACCAAGCACATTTTCAGGCTACTATGCAGATGAAAAGCCTTCTTGAGATTCTGCTGCTTCTCCAAGCAGATTTATCTTCTTATCTCATGGCAGTCTAGAAAGTTCCTAGCTACACCTGTCATCTCCAGGTTTAAAACCTCAGTTTGCCACTTCAGGAAGCAGAAGCCATCTATTTCCTCAAAAGCTGCCTTTTCCTCCAAGTCTCTGCCCAGTGCAAGCTTTGGTAAAGCTACTGCCATCAGACATAGCTCAGCAAGGTCATATAAGTGCTGACAAGGAGGTGGATCTCTAGACCCAGCTGTCATAGAGATCAAGCACATCAGGGTGCTGCTGTGGTGGTCATATCAGGACACAACAGCTGGCTTCACCAAAGTTGGCTCAATGCTGTAGTTAGATCATCTACTACATGGGAGTAAGCCTGTGAAGTTCAAATAGCACCCATCAATCACCTTACAGACAAATATGCTGGGCACTCCCTTATTTCTGCTGACAAAAACAGATTCTGAGAATCCTATGTTTGTAAAGGAATGAAATTAGGTGTGAAAGGGGCTGAATCACCTTCAGCAGCAGCTGGATGCATTGTGGGTTTTCATAGAATGGTTTGGCTTGGAAGGGACCTTAAAGATAATCTAGTTCCAACACCCCTGCCATGGGCAGGGACAGCTCCCACTAGACCAGGCAACCTGTTCCAGTGATCACCACCTTCACAGTAAAGGACTTCTTCCTTACCTCCAGCCTGAATCTCCCCTCTTCCAATTTGCATCCATTACTCCTAGTCCTGACATCCTGTATCCTACTCAAAAGTCCTACCCCAGTATTTCTATAGGTCCCCTTCAGGTATTGAAAAGCTACTATGAGGTCCTCCTGAAGCCATCTCATCTTCAGTCTGAACAACTCTCTCAGCCCATCCACATGTTTTGTTTTAAATAATACATTTGGCATCAGATGAGTTCAAATCCATTCAGATCCAGAAGCAGCACACTTACAGGGCTACCAGATAACTGCTTACAACTTCACCTGATGTCTTGACTGCTTTGCAAGCTGCTCAGCTGCTAAGTAAAGCTTTGGTGCTAAGCAAGTGTAAGCCTACCAAGTTAAACCTGCACAGGTTAGAGGGACAGACATTTCAGCCTCCGACAGGTATACATGCCCTGCTATACTAAGCAGCTAAAGGTCTCAGCTAAACTGGGTGGTTTACCATGAGCTTTAGGACTCATTACTATCCTCAGAAAAAGAACAAAATAGTAATTTGCACCGTTGCCATGACTACTTTCACACAATGCCAATGACTATTCTAAAGAAAGCTTAGCGCTTCACTTGAAGTTTCAGCTAACACTTGCCTCAACAATACTTTTCAGACCAGTTCTTTCCAGTAAGTGTCAGCTATGAAATACACCAGCAGAAATCTTTGGAGCCACAAGATCAAGCCTGACTGTGCACAGTCCTGAGTGGATTTAGGCCACCCTGATCAATTTTCTTCTGTGAAGCCCTGAAAAGGAACAGAACTTGTACACCAAGTGAGACAGGATCTCTGCTCACCTTCAGATAAGGTCTTGAAGCTGCTGCAGCATCTCACAAGGTCTAGGGTTACATTTACCGATCAGAGGTGTAAGAAAGATACACAAAACTTTTGCTCTCTTACTGGTGGGGGGTTGTATTTCCCTGTGTGTCTGCCCTTCTGCCTAGCAACATCTCAAAGGAGTTCGAAGCACCAGGAAGTTCTGTTGAAGTGATTGTCTACTTCAGCCAAAGATGCAGAAGTGTTGGTGGCAGGTTAACTAAAACGGAACAGGTCCCAAAGTCCATCCTCTTATTCTTACTCAAATTTTTTTCCTAATACAAGTGACCAAGACAGTACTGAGTAACTACTAAGAAGCAAGATAAAGTAGTTATTATTCACTGTGAACTACCACTATCTTCAAGGGATTTATTTTGACAAACATGACCACATGTGATGATAATAAGTAAATATTTCATTTTACCTTGCCTAGTTCCAGTAATTCCCAAATCAGTTCTGGAAATTCTGAAAGACAGCTTTGAAAGTGTGGGTTTTTTTACAGAAACTAAAGATTCCTGCTACAGAAAAAAAGTAATGTATACTTTTTTTATGTTACGTTTATAACAAGGCTTTTAAAGAAAATAGGTACAGGTTTTCAACTGCATCAGACTTCAAAAGAAAAAAAAGATTACACATACAATACAAAAATACAAAAAAATATTTTTTAAAACTTACAAACTTAAAAGTCTAAGTGGTCAGAGCTTTCCCAAAAAAAGAAAACAAACCAAACAAACCACTTGAAGATGCACTTTCCTCTGTGTTTGCAGGTTCAGCTTTAGCATGGAGAGAAGTTTTACAGACAGGATGAAAACAATTAACACACTGAATTCTACAACCAGTTCCAGGCTGAGATTAATTTAGTGGTTGACACTATCAGGCGTTCAAGTTTAAAAGGAACCTTATATTTCGATGGAGTTGCTGGTAATAACTTTTTATTTAACCACTTCTGCCAGTAAAATGATTCAAAAATATGCAATATGAATTAGACCATAATTTAGACAATCTTACCAGGTTTGATATCCTACAGCACTGCTCTGCAGTAGGAAAGCTTGGAAATTACACTGAACGGATCAAATTAATTGTTGAAAATTACTGCAAAAGGCAGACATTTAGGAAAAGGTCAAGTTTTATCTCTTAAGCTGACAATTGTTAGAAGCATTATGACTACAAATACAGGATTCTTCTTTAACCTGATAGTGTCCACTGAGGTCACAGAAATCAAGGCATTTTCTCTTCAATGGCAAGATAGGGAAAGTGCATCTTAGATTTTTTTCATACTTAAGCGGTAAGTTACCGATTTTTGGTGTGGCTTTTATTCCTTCTAGGCATAGTAAAGAAACATATTTCAACCAAAAGTGAAGCTTAAAGTACAACAGCTTGTCTTTTTGGTGGTGGCTTTTGTATACCACGAGGAAATGTTAACAAGCACTACTCGAGGCTAATGATTTCAGAGGAGCACACTGAAAATACTGATTTACCTTTGTGGTGAATATTCTTTACAGACTGTGTCTAATATACAGACAAGGCCCATTTCCTTAGGATGAAGCAGGCCACAGAAGATTACACATCCTACATGAAGTTTTAAACAAAATTAGAGCTAAGTTACTAGAGCCACTCAGAGCGACGCATTTCCTAGTTTGCAGATACTTAACAAAAAGTAACTGCAGGGAGACAAAAGAAATCCAGGTTCTTATTATTTCCTGCCATAAGTTTATATTCAAATTAATAGTCCAGTAACACTTCTAGCACAAGACAATGCTCACTTTCTTAAGCAACATTCCCAGGAGTCGACCATTTCTCTGTTAAGAGGGAGCCAGAAGTGAGAATGCAAGAGCATTCAATGTTAATCTGATTAAAGAGACAGTAACCTTTTTCATCCACCTTAATTAATCACTGACCAAAAAAAAAAAAAAAAGTTAAAAAAGTACCACTCTAATTTGTTATCTGTAACCTTTTGAAACTAATCATGTGGAACTACAAAATTAGCAAATGCCTTGAAATCTGTATAGAAAACATAAATTACCTCTAATTTCAAACTCAGTTATTAGTGTACCACTCAAATCTTAAAAAAGTGGCTCCAAAGATAGTCTCATACCATTCTTAAAAAAGGAAACTGTTCCTTTAACGTTTTGCCCTCCCCTACCCCACCCAACACCCAACTCTCAATCCACATCACTTAGTTATTTTCTTGGTCATGGACATTTCCAAGATGAGATTTTATATTTCGTTCCCATAGCTTCTGGTTGTCAGAAAAACCATGCTTTCCTTTATTGAAGGAATTTGGTCCTGCTGAAGTTGGTGTATCCCTGTAAAAAGTAAAACAAGATCTGTTGAGTAAGTCAAAAACTATAGTAGTTTGTACAACAATGCACTGAAATCACTAATTTCAAGTCCAAGTTGCCGCCAGAAGCTTTCACACCTTTCTTTCTTCTTATTACAATGAGCAGTGAAGTGGGGGAGCAGCAGAGGAAGTGGGAGTGGCAGCCACTGCTACCACGGTGAATAAAACGTTGCAAGGGCTACAAAGCTGAGGATCCAAATTTGCTACTGGAGGACAAATGATAGCGAATAGCACTGAGCCTCTGAAAACGTCACTATTTTAGGATTAACCTAATACTCAGGTTTGTGGCAAGCAGAGTAATTACATGCATTTGTTTTAAAATTAAATAAGCTATTCTATGTCTCTCTGAAGGAAATTATTCTTATCTTTCCCTTGCATGGGAGCTTAAAAATCTGAGCAGAGTAATGCTAATGCAGAGTAAGCTATAAAAGAAGAACTAGAAAGATAAAGTTTTATGGGAAGCAGGAACTTCCACTAACTACCTTTACAAAAAGAAAGGTATCTTCTATTTGGAATATAAAACATTTCTTCTTAAGAAAGGACGTGGCAAGTAAGATCTAAAGTGCAAAAGTAAGTGTACTACCTGAACCTGAAAGATTAGAGAATACCTACATTAACGTTTTCTTGTTTATAAAGAAAATCTTTTTCAACTTACTCTATTTTTCCTTATTTATAAACCATTTGCAAGATCACTCCTCCTGTGCTCACAAAGGTATCCTCACACACTCACCGTCCTATACACCAGTTAAAAGCTGACCTACCTTCCAATGTTCTTCATACGCATCTTGGCTTCAGGAGGCATTTCTTCTGGTTCACTCTACAGAGAGAGAAAAAGAGAAAGATTAGAGTGCAGCTCCCTTTTGAATACCCCAAATGTCTGACAAGAAAGCCCAACAGGGAAGTAAAGCAACTTTGGACAAAACAGAGGTTTTATAAGATTATAGAAAGAAAAACACAAATTCCTTTGTTCACCTCTGTGTAACACAACAATAATAAAATATTTAGCAAACCAGAACCAGTACAACCTTTCTTCACCTCCCCTTTATCACTCCCCGAGAAAGCACCAATTAATTCAAATTAAGTTGTGCGTCTCATTTTCAGGGAAAAGTTATTAGCACTTTAGTGATTTCTTGGCTCAACACAGAGCAACAGAGTTGCGCATTCTTAACAAGAAAATATTCAACATTTATATAAACAAATAGCTTAAATGACCTACTATACCTAACTCCACCCCGCAATGATACTTTGAGTTTTGATCACTAGCTCATTACTCACATCTTCATCTTCATTGAAAGCTGCAGCTACAGAAAGGGTTTTTGGAGCAAGGGTTGGAACAGGCTCTTTAGGCTTCTGAAAAATACCAAATGAACAAGTAAATTAAGCCTACTAATTTAAAAATTCTACTCTTCATATTTTATATATTTTGACAAAATGACATTAAAAACACCTTTACTGAAATGGGCAATGAGAGGTAAAAGTGGGTTTGCTCCAATCAAGCAAACATTTCTCTCTAATGAAAAAGGAAAACAGCTGCTTGTTTCCATAAGATACACACTGAAAAGAAAGCTGAGCCATATCATATTATGACTCCCTACAAGAAAGTCTTAACTTTCTAGCCCACTGCAGGGGTATACAACCACTGCTGCATGACATGAACAACAAAAGCAGGACCTGAATAAGTCACAACATCCAAGATTTTAATATGTCACTGTTTCCATTATTCCTTTGGAGTATTCTTATCCACCAATGCTAGGAAGATGAGTATGTCTATTTTCATGTCTCTTAATAATGAAAGTTTTTTTGTCTTTGAACAACTCAATACTTTTAAACCAGCACCACTGTGCATTGCACAGCCCAGTTAATAAAAAGGTCCTTCAAAAATTACTATTCTGCCCTCCAACATCTTCCTCTTCAAAATTTAAGAACTGAAAACTATTACAAGCAATAGAGCAGAGGCATCAGTAGTAACTTTGAAACCACTAAGAAAGCATCATTAGTAACAGTTTGCTTCTACAGTGCTACCACTTACCTAGATCAGATTCCTCCATTTTAGCTTTATTGCTGATTATTTAATACACACACAGGGTTTGGAATCTGTTACAGTGGCAATCCTTATGAAACTGTCTACAGCTATTTCTCACCAATAGCACATAACATATAAATATTGCACCATTTTTTAAAGTGTCAGCTCCACAGGAGCAGGAAACACTGAGAGAGCAAAAATGACTAAAAATAAATACGTTAAGTTTCAGCACTGTCCAGTATGGTACACTGTCAGGCACTGCATTCAGTGAGTGAGAAATCCTGAGCCAAATTCATTGCCAATGGAAGTCTCTTTCTACATGAGAAATCAGAGCTTTAAAATGTCTCAGAAGGCAGCTTTGTCAATTTTTCCAAGGTCTGAGCTGACCTGATTGCATTTATACCTCAAGATGTTGCCAGCCCACATCTGCCTTCCATCTCAAAATAAGAGAGCTGACTTTTCATCTTTTGCAGATCTATAAAATGCTGGCATCGCAGGTGCAAGCTTTTCACAATTACAGTTCGAATTTAATCCAAGGATTTATAACATAACCCCCATAGTGGTATCTGGGAAATATAAATGAACCGTATTAAATAGAGAGGCTGCAAACAGCTTGTCCTTGCCCAGGCTAGTGGAGGATTATTTTAGTAATAAAGAGAAGCATCAGATTCACTTCGAACAAGCCCCAGGATGCCTTGCCCTGGGACAATAAAGGGGATCAAAATGTCTAAGAACCTATATTACAAAGGATACAGTACAAATGAATCATACTGACATTGTAAAGAACAAGCAAAGTCACTGAAAAAATAAGCTACAGCTCCCCATACTAAAATAAGATCTTTAGAGTGGGAGATGACCTATTAAGCCATCTAGAAGAACACTTATTTTCTTCTAGCTTTAAGAAACCTCTGAAATGAAGCTCAATTCAAAGTAGCCTGAACAGTCTCACAAGCCTGCTAATTTCTCTCAGGAAATTATTCCAGGCTTATCAAATCTCACTACAAAATTATTCTCTGTGTTCAAAGATATATGGTTCATTTCAATCAAGTCTTATGCTTCCTGTAGCAACTGACCTAGTATTAATCACCTTGAAGTACTTACACATGCACAACTATCTGGCCTGGTAACACGTTCTTAAAACTTTATCCAAGTAACCCACATTTAATTCAAGATTTTCCTAGTGCACAGAAATCCTCCCAATATACTACTTCTTTGCCTCACTTTCCTTAAAATTAAGATCACTTAGAGAACTTACAGTTGCTCCTAGTTTGATGGATATTGCAGACGCCTTCTTTGCTGTCTGACTGCCTATGGAAAATCCAAACTTGGACATTTTGGCAGGAGCAGGCTTTGTAGTGAAGTCTTCAGCTTCTTCATTAGCTGCCCGTTTCTCTGCACTGCGACTCGAACTTTCTCCTCCATTACTGGAAGAAACAGTCTTAGTTTTCACAGGTTTTTCTGCCTCTTCTTCAGGTCCTGGTGAAGTCGAAACAACTTACCAAGATGAGCTATTTTTACTCAGTAGATTGATGGGAGCAGCAACCTCAAAAAGCATTATAATTAGGATGCAATAGGTAAGGTGTTTTTAGTGACACAAGTTTCCACCAATGTACATTTAGAGGACAGGAAAATACAAAGAGAAGAAGAAACTGCAAGCACTCCACTACTTGTAAAGAACTTCTTGAGTATAAGCCAGGAAAACAATCTTGATGCACCACCTCTTTATTTAGTACGGAAGCCAAAGTTCACATAGTAAATTAAATGCAGATCACTAAATCTGTTTAAGGTTTAAGCAGCCATAGATAAGCTTTCAGAATTGGGATCCCAATTCCAAATCTAGAATAGATAATCTAATGTAAAATTAATTCTACTAAATTTCTACAAAGGCATGTCTGTGCCAGTCTCTAGGCTTGTCTGGCACAACTCTAAAACCATGAGAGTGACTACAGTGAGGCCGGCTGTCTCAATCATGTCTCAAGTCACTGCTTGTCCACATCTCACCTGTAATAAATCTGCCAAGCTCTCCTTGAGGAAGGGATCATACTAGAAAAATACATACATATATACACACAGACAGAAATATTTAATCTTTCCTAGGTTTGTATAAAGTAATGGAAAACATAGCAGCTGAACAATGAAATGACCCACAGGAAAAAAGCCAACAACAACAAATAAACCACTGATTCCTATACACCCGGCTTATTCAGCTACATCAAGAGACTAAGGTCCTTGGAAAACTCATACTGAATGTAATAAATGCTTCAGCAAAAATACATTTCTCTACTGCTGCAATAAGCAAATCTATGCAGTAGCAGAAGCTGGGGGGAAATCCCTATCAATCAGGCATTGTGGAGCACACAGGAATGTGCTCGTATCACCAGGCTAAGAAAAACTGGAGCTACCACTATATCAAGTGGAGAACAGGACTGTCTATGCCCAGAAAATAGAGGGAAGAAAGTAAGCCCTTTGCACTGCTTTCTAAAACCAAAGAGCTTATGAAGTAAGAGCAATGAGAGAGAGGCTAGTCTGAATTGAAGGTCAACAAGATTGTAACACAGAGGGGAAAAAAAAGGGATGCAAACAACAGCGGAAGAAAAAAAACTAGGGACATCATCCATGTATGTTTTTTGCTACTTCACAAGTCACAGTAGTGCCCCACAGTTCTAGCTATCAAAGTAATAAGTGTTTGGAACCAAAGTGGATTATTATTCACCCTTGAAAAATGGAAGACCACAAAAATAATTTTAAAACTTTAATCAATTTCACTCTATTAAAATTGTACTAATCTGCATCACTAGAAATTTCACACAGAAAGTAAAAGCGACAAACAAAGGAGGAAAGATAAAGTGACCTTGGGCACTGGTTGCTGTCCTAGTAGTTTTCCAAGCAGCAGTCTGCAAAGCTGTGAGAAGCTCTTTACAGCCAGTCCATAAAAATCACATTAAACAGAATATTCAACCACAAGTCTAACCTAGGTAAACTACAGACTATAAGATGATTTGGGAGTAACCAGAGGATTCACTAGCCTTTAAGTCTGCTTTATTTGTAAGATACAAAACCCACAGCAGCCTAAGTCTTAGGATACACTGGACTAGTTTACGCCTCTAAGCTAATGTTATCTTGAAGCAAATTACAGCGTGCTTCTTGACTGCAGATTTTGTAGTACAGCTAAGCAAAACACAATGCCTGACACAATATAACCACATCAGATTTCTCATTAAAATATTTAATATTTTCTCTCTCAAAATTAGCTCCTATCACCAGGACATTATGAATATTAGTTCTACTGGGTTCTACTCCAAACTGCAGGCTGCTGGAAGAAATACTCTCACTTGCTGAAGAAGCTATATAGGGCAAGTGGGAAGGAGTCACAGTGCTATATTTTTGAGAAAAACTTAGAAATACACGTGTATTATTCATTAAATAAGTCTCTCCCATACCAATACTTAGATTTTTTTTTAACATTAAGGCTTCTTTATTTATTATTTCGTATTATTATGTATCTCCTAAAAATCTCAAGTTCATACTTCACCTACAGAAAGCACCATTACTATTTACACTAGTCTGACCAGCACTCTTTTCATAGACCACAGTAATAAATAAAAAACACTTTACAGATGAGTTTTTCTCATTGGTATCAACAAGCTCTGTAAGCAGACATCCTCCCCTCTTTAGGAGGTTTTATGTGACAAGAGTGACAGCACTAACTGCACAGCATTTCAGTATCTCTTCCCTTAGTAATGTGACCATTATTGGTGTTGGGAACAAACCAGCCACAACTAAATTAACGTTAAGGTAAATCTCAATGATCCTGGCAAAGGCTAAAGACTAAATTGCTTTCAAAAGACATCAGGAAGTAACTATTCTTAAGGCCAATGTGCTCTAATTCCTTAAGATCATGTTGCAGCACACCAAGCACCATGCAAGACATATAGATTCTGTCCCTTTACTGTATTAGCAACACAACAAAGAAACCCCCAATACTCAACCAAAAACTAAAGAACCCAACAGAAAACCAGAAGTTAGGGAATTACCTAACAATCAGGTATAACTGCCCCTATTTTAGTGATTATCAGACATAAGATTAGTGTTGGAGATATCCTACTTCGTTTAAAGGCTTGATGTACTCAGATAACAGATCACAGAATCACAGAATGACCCGGGTTGGAAGGGACCTCAAGGATCATGTAGTTCCAACCCCCCTGCCTAGCAGGGCCACCAAACAAACACATTTACTAGATCAGGTTGCCCAGGGCCCCGTCCAACCTGGCCTTGAACACCTCCAAGAACGAGTCATCCACAACCTCCCTCGGCAGCCTGTTGCAGGACCTAACCACTCTCCTAGTAAAGAACTTCCCCCTAACATCCAACCTAAATCTTCCCTCCTTCAACTTGGATCCATTTGCCCTAGTTCTGAAAAGCCCTCTGCCTAGGCACACATAAACCAGAAAAAATAATAAAACAACAACAAAAAACCCAAACCAACCAACAAACCGAACAAAAAAAAAAGAAAAAACGAAAGGGAAACTTTATCAACTTTGTCTTTATATAGACAACATAATCTTAATTTTAATTTGTGAAAGAAAGAAGGAAAGAAACATTTAAAAGGAAAGGAAAGATGATTAAAGATTTTTATGTGCTAATGAGCAGCACAGACGATGACAGGAATCTCCCAAGTCATAACATAAACAGAAAAACTTGCAGATTACGACAAGCAAAAACCCAAGAGTGCCTAAAACAGCGGATAAGGCATTTTGACTGCACCTATTCTTGAAAGGGCACCACAGCTTTCAAAATTATAATTTTAAGGTGTTCTCTTTACCCTTGCCGGCAGCAAGTCAAATTTCTCTCAACACACGGCACAACTGCTCCGCATATTCTTCAGAGAGAGCGGAAAAGAACTCATTAAGGCGGACAAGGAGCAGCTATCAGATTTCAAGGCTGAGGCCAACCCTCAGGGGGTAGACCAGCGGGCCCGGACCTCGGCCTCTCCTCCAGCGCAGCCCCCTCAGGCCCGGGCCGCCCCCTCTCCCCATAGGGCGCGGCCGCCGCTCGGCCCACGCCGGCTCGCCCGGGACCCGCACCCCCGGACTCCCTCCCCCCGGCCCACCCCGCAGCTACGCGGCGAGAGGCGCTACGTGTTCACCTCCTGAGGGCTGCGGCCGCTTCGCCTTCTCTCCCTCAGCTCTGCCGTCCGCCATCTTCCTCCGCCTCCCGCGTTGCGCATGCGCACCGCCCCGCCGCGGCTCCCCGCCTTTTGGGCCCTCCCCCCCGGGCCATAGAGAAAGCGCGGGCGGGGGCCAGAGCGGCCGAGTCAGGCTCCGCCTACCCACGGCGCGGCGGGAATGACACAGGCGGAAGCTCCGCTCTCCCAGCCCCGCAGAGAGGAGAAAGAGCTTCGAGTGACGTCGTTCTTACGCGCTTCCTGCGGGTAGGCTCAGGGCGCGAGAGGGCGAGCGGCGCTGTGCACGCGGATGCTGCTTCCCTCACGCGGAGCTCGACGTCAGTCCTACCCCCCCTCCCACTCCCCCAAGAAGTCACGCGCAGAACCCCCACGTCACTGGTGCTTGGAGGAGTGACATCAGGGCAAAGCGGCACCGGCGTCAGAGACTCGTGGAACCGCCTTGGTTGGAAGGAACCTACCACAGAATATCAGGGATTTGACGGGTCTTCAAGAGATCATCTAGTCCAATCTCCCTGCACGAGCAGGAACACCTAGACCAGGTCACGCAGGAAGTCGTCCAGATGAGTTCTGAATGTCTCCAGAGAAGGAGACTCCACAATTTCTCTGGGCAGTCTCTTCCAGTTTCCTGTCACTCACACTGTGAAAAAGTTTTTTCTTACGTTTCTCTGTAACCTTCTATATTCCAACTTGTACCCATTTTCCCTTATCATTGGAGGTCACTGAGAAGAGCCACTCACTGAGAAGAGCCTGGCTCCATCCTCCTGCTACTCACCCTTTACATATTTATAAACGTTAATGAGGTCCCCCCTCAGTCTCCTCTTTTCCAAGCTAAAGAGACCCAGCTCCTTCAGCCATTTCTCACAAGGGAGATGCTCCAATCCCTTAATCATCTTTATTGCTCTGCACTGTACCCTCTCAAGCAGTTCCCTGTCGTTCCTGAACTGTACACAATATTCCAGATGTGGTCTCACCAGGCCAAAGCAGAAGGAGAGAAGAACCTCTCTAGACCTACTGACTATACCGCTTTTAATACACCCCAGGATGCCACTGGCCTTCTTGGCCAAAAGGGCACATTGTTGGCTCATGGTCATCTTACTGTCCACCAGGACCCCCAGGTCCCTCTCCACTACACTGCTCTCTAACAGCTCAGTCCCCAGCTTATACACATGGAGCATCAATGCCAACCATCAACCTTCCTCTGACAGAGCCATCACCAAACCATATCTCTAAGCTCTGTGTCTACCTGCCTCTTAAATGCCACCGGGGGTGGTGCCTTAGCCACCTCACTGGGTAACTCTTCCAATACTTTATGTCCCTTTCTATGTAAAAATATTTCCTAATATCCCATCTAAACTTCCCCTGGCAGCTGCAGGCAGTACGAGGCAAGACAAGGAATGGATCACCAATAGCCCACCTCCCCCACTTGGGTATATCTTAATTCCAGTGCTCAAAATTACATACCCTGCTCTCAAGTCTCTGAATTTTCCAGACAAAAATCACAATGATGAACCTGGACTGTTCCTTTGCAAACAGGGACTTTGTTCATGCCAGACAGAACACCCAGAAACAAAACCTGCAACTCCCCAAACTCATGCTAGGCTTCAACCCGGCATTTCTAGTTTAGCTATGAAAAGTCAATTCAACACCACACCAATGTAACGTGGAAAAGTCTCATCTATTTAATCTCAGGTAGACTTTTAGTTGACTGTGGATGGCCTCTACCCACTGCAAACTCTTAGGAATTCTTTGAAGAACACCCTTGCATTCAGCTTCAGTCACCTTTGTCACAGCACGATTCAACTGAACAGACTTATATTCTTTGTACAGAGAAAATTTTTAGAACAGATGATCTCACTTCTCTTACATAATTCCAATAACATGAAGAACTAAATTAAATTTTAATAAAACCGTAGCAACAGTCCTTTCAAACTTGAGCTACAAAGGCTTTTTTTCAAGCTAAATAGCTGAATGCCAGTTCCAGAAAGCCTAAAAAGGTAGAACATTCAAGGGCACAATTTGTTCATAATTAATCATACCATTCCCCATCACTCTACTTTTGCATGAGCTTCTTGGCGTAGTTCTTGGTGACCTGTGTTCGTACTTCTTCCCCTCTCTTTCCAAATTTAAGTGTGTTGATCAGGTTTAAGGATTTTTTCAGTTCATGCACAGGTTTGTTTACAAAGCCACAGTATTTCCTTTTGGGAACAAATTCCAGAGCCTTCTTCCAGTCTCCAGTATCTTTCAAGGTTAATAAAATATGCATCATTTGATCTAGTGTGAGATTTTTTGCACCAGAGTTCCAAAGCAAGTACTTTTCTAAAGGAAGAGCTGCAGTCTCCAGCCCCAGTCTCTTTGCCCGGGCTAAAGAGACTCCTTTTTTTATGCTCTTGTCAACCATTGACCCAATGATGTAGATTTTATCATGATCAAAAGTTTTCATTACTTTGGGAGAATCAGCAGTCAGATAGACAATCTTATTCTTTGGAAAGATGTCTGTGTAGCACTGGTCTGTCACTGTGACAAGCAGTTTGCTCCAAGCCTCTCTATAGTGTTTCATAAATTCCTTAAGATAGAGGCTGTCATCTTTCAAGTTACAGAAATGAATGTGGAATGGATCCACAGATCTTCGATTACAGCTTTCACTAAACACTATCTGTCTCACTGCATTTGTGACTTCTCGGACAGACATATCTTTTTCATAAGACATGTCAAACACTAGAGGCTGGCCAAAAATCATAGACTGAGCAGCCCTCCAACTATATGCTTTATCCATAGTGTTGGACCACACACAAATCAATGAATTCTTTTTGGTCTCATCAGTTTCTGAAGCTTGCTTTTGTGCTTCCAGCCTCTTTTCCCGTTTCTCATCGATCTTTCTTTTGTCATTTTTCTTGTGAATTTCTTTAAGATGCAAAAATTTCAAATACTTCTTTTTGGCTGACTTAGAAGGACACTCCATAAAGGTTTTTAGCTGTTCTTCACTGATATTTTCTGGAACTGACCTGCCAGCTAGTCTCCACATGTCTAAGATCTCACGTGCAGCAGCCAATGCGGAAAGCTCCTTATGCTCAGAGACTGTCTCATTGACTTCTTCTTGCAATCCAGACTTCATCACTTTCTTCCATGCATCTAAATCTAGTTTTTCTGAGGGACTGCCTGAACTGTCCTGCTTCAGGCAAAAGGATAAACTCAGTGTTCTACTGAGTGGAAACAAATCCTTTTTCATCCCATGCTGAGCAGTGAATGGAAGGACAGAATGTCTTACAATTTTTTTCAGGAGTATGTTAGCAGACTGCATACTTAGACACATGCTGTGTTCAAACAATTACCTGCAAAACACAAGAGGAGAAAAAAATTGTCAGAAGTCATGAAGAAAACATGCAGAGATTTTCACCCTTAGTAACACTGACAGGCAGCAACTTTTTATAAGAAAAACACCTGCTTCCACTTTTCTACTGTTTTCTAAATAAAGACAGTGCATGTCACACTGCTGTGAGGAGACACTTATTAGCTCTGCTGCTTAAAACAGCTGTACTTAATGCAATTCAAAACGTGCTCAAACAACCCTTAGGTATTGTCTGAGATGTATTTAATTTATCTGTATCACATGACAACCAAAATGCTATATGGAGACTGAAAATCTTTTTATAGATGTCCAAAGGTGCCTATCTAATTTACCTATACTGTGAAAATGGACAAAATGCTTCATCTTGCCACATTTTCTGGAAACAATGTGCATCACAGAAGATCACATTCTTGCTTTTACTCTTTTATTTTGTGAAAGCTCTATTGGCAAACTTTAGTATTGAAGTTATCCATCTTCTGTGCATTTCAACATAGCAGGTCACAGGAACTACTGAAACTACTACTGCTGCAGTTTTACTAGGCTGATGTTACTGCCACTGAAGGCTCCCCTGTGACCCCTGAGCCCCTTGGCCCTGACTCCCTCAGCGGAGCAAGCACTCACACAGCCAGACTATGAGGCAAAATAGAGAATGCACTTTAAGGACAGCTAAACAGGTAGAGAAAGGGGGGAAAAAATAGTTATCATCCCTCCCAGATGAGTTCCCATGCCTGGTTCATCAGACACCTCCTAGAAAGAAGAGAAATAACAAGTACTATATTTCCTGTATTGCCCGTGAAGTGGCTGCTGGCACGTAAAACAAAGGACATCAAACCCACAGTGCCATCAATTTAATGCATGTTTGTATTTCAATGTAAAAGGTCTGCAAAAAGCAGAATCTCAAAGAATGTTTAATATTTCCCTTGTTCTGTGCAAACCTACTACTTAAGTAAAATCAGTGAAGCTTTGATGCTTGAGGAAACGATTTAGTCAAACCAAACAATAAGCACCAAATTTTAAAAGCAAAGTTTATAAACTCCCTAGTAACTCACCACCTGAAAAATAATTTGACATATAGAACAAGTTTAACCTATTTTTGGAGTTTTATATATGTACCTGCCCATCTGAAGAGCAGTGTATTTTTAGAAAACAATATATCAACTGTTGTACATTTTATGATACTGTAAGTAGTCAAACCGGTCATTGACCCTTCATTTTCAACTGCTATTAAGGTAAAATGAAGAAAAAAATCCAACAACTTGATACTGTTAAGAGAAAAACTGTGTTGCTATCTAGATGTTCATCATTTTACATTTAAACATAGCGTCAAAAGTATTAATTGAAAAAGTATACTGTCCAGCTTGGAGAAATCAAGGGATCAGTTCCTCATCTAACCTTCATGACTAGAGCTCCAGCAAAGTCAGCAGCCAGAAGGCAGATCCATGCACTCTAAGTGTTTGATGACAGGTTCTGATAAAAGCCAAATTACTGTGCAGCGTGCACCCTACCGTGTCACTGCTCCAAGACTTATTCCAAATAATAATAACAATCGTAACAACAACGCGGGTTGGAAGGGACTTTCAGATCATTGAGTCCAACTATCAACCCAACTCTGGCAAGTCTTTTACCTATACAGGGACTTTGAACCATTGCCACCCAGATTAGGAGCCTGACGCACTCTCTGAAGCACCCAGATTTGTAGGACTGAAAATATTATCCTTTTATTTTCAGCATGACATCACAGTAACTAACCCCAGGAACAGGAAGACCCATCACTGGTACCTCAGGGACTAAACAACAGCCCCCTCTCAAGCACTTACGCTCACGCGTGGCCGTGGGCAGACCCCCACCGTGCACCAGAGCAGGGCGAGGAGATGTGCGGCTCCTCC
>VZTY01030326.1:0-140622 GCA_013400935.1 Turnix velox | reverse complement strand
CGCCGCTACACGCCCGCTTAGCACCCCCACGAGCTGCCGGAGCACCACGGCGCAAGACAGGCCTGCACACACCGGGGAAATCCGAAAGGGACGGCAGTGCAGGGAGGAGAGACGGCGCTTCCCATGTCCCCGGGACACATCAGCGCCTCAGCCCGCGGGACAGTTTCCCGCCGGTAACCCCACCCGCTGGCGAGACACACGGCGCGGGAGAGGCCTCTCCCTGCAGCGGCTGTGCCCTCACCTACCCGAGCTCCAACCGCGTTACAGCCCGCCTGGCCTCCGTCCCGACCCGCTCTGGAAGGCAAGGATACGGGCAGACGCCTCTGTGCTACCAAACCCAGCACCTAACCACACTACAGCAGGGAACACAAAGCCGCCATATCCGGCTCACCTCGGGGGGGCGGCCTGCGCATGTGCGGGGAAGATTCGGTCCCCCGGCTGCCTAGTCCATCCTCGGGGTTCCGCGGCGGCGTGGCTAAGGTTCCGGTCTTCTCTTCGTACCAGCGGGTGCAGTGATCTCCCGCGGAGAGCCTCCGGTCCTTGAAGGAGGCGGCTGGGGGGATTCTGGGCTGCCTCCGGTGTGAGGCGAGGACCTGCGGGGATGGGGAGGAAGTTGCGCCTGGGCCTTGCAGAGTAGGGGCGTGAGGCACTGGGTGAGGTGTCAGGGGTCTGTCAGCCCGGTGTGGCGGTCGGTGGTTTTGTTTGTTTGTTTGTTTGTTTTCTAAATAGCATGGAGAAGCTTCGCTGGTTTTTTACGGGTTTGTTTTGTTTTTAAAAAAAATTTTTTTTCCTACCTGAATAGGGATTTTAGTGGAATGCGTGGTCTGTCGGCATGAGCTTTCTGCTGCCCAAGCTGACCTGTAAGAAGGAAGTGGATCAGGCAATAAAAACCGTGGCTGAGAAAGTTTTGGTTCTCCGGTTCGGACGAGATAACGACTCTGTTTGTCTGCAGCTTGATGACACCGTAAGCACGTTTTTTTCCTTTTTAATCTTATTTTTAGGGAACTCTTACTAGTATGCCTATACAAGAGGATGTCGTGTTGCTTTTAGGTAATGCTGTCACATGAAAAAATGTGACATATAAAAGGAAATAATACTATATTCATAAAGCAGTTTGAAAATTAAGCAAATGTTTATGTAATTGTAGTCGGCGTAGAAAGTACCCAAAATAAAGAAGACATAATATTCTAGCCCTGCTTCTTCAGCTGGTAAGACTTGAAGGGGAAAGGGGCTTTATAAAGCTTGCCACTCCTTTGCCTCTTGTGTCTTAATCCATGTGTCATATCCATCTTTCTCACTCTCTTCAGCTTGCGAAGACAGCTCATGACCTAAGTAAAATGGCAGTCATTTATCTGGTGGATGTGGACAAGGTTCCAGTGTACACCCAGTATTTTGATATTAGTTATATTCCATCTACTGTATTTTTCTTCAATGGACAACATATGAAGGTTGATTATGGGTATGTAATACTAATTTAAGTCTGTAAGAATTATCAGTCTTTTTCCATATTACTGGGTATGGGAGAGGTAATGTTTGACAACTACAATGTTGTTACCAGCATCTGCGTTGAGAACTCTCTAGAAAGGGCTTAAAATTAAGAACAACTTTGAAAGTTGCTCTCATACAGTAAGTGCGTGTTAGCTGTGGAACGCTTCTGACTTTGCACCTTCTGAGACTATAGAGGTCACAGTACGGTAATGCAGATACCAGTGTGGTTCATTCCTTCAGAAAGACCAAATTCAGAATCCCTAAATTCATTATACACGTTGTCTCATCTTTAGGTAGTTTTACTTTGAACACTTCAACATTACAACTCTACCTTTATTTTATGCTTATTTTTAGGTCTCCAGATCATACGAAATTTGTAGGAAGCTTCAAAACAAAGCAAGATTTTATAGATCTGATTGAAGTGATTTACCGTGGGGCAATGCGTGGAAAGCTTATTGTGAGAAGTCCAATTGATCCTCGTAACATTCCTAAATACGATCTTCTCTACCAAGGAATTTAATGGGTTTACCTGAGATAAAGCATTACAGAAATTACCAATGTTCTAGATCCTTTTTTTTTTCTTACAGTGTTTTTAGCTACCTCTGACACTGTGGGACAGTTTGAGCATTGATGTTGAAAGATCATACTGGTCTCCTGCTGAAGAGAGGTATTCTGTGATCTCATTCTTGTAAATAGCTACATATTCATGCATAGAATTCACAGAAATGCAAATACTTTGAGTTATATGCTTACCAGTGCCTACAAAACAGGGAGTTTGTGTGCATCCTCAATGATGGCATCTCCAGTGCAATTTTCATAAGTGAACTAAAGCACCATACCATCTATTTTGTACCATTTTCACTCAGATATGAGAACAGTCAAGCTTTATTTAAAAAACTATGCTTGCTCTCAAGAGCATTGAATTGATTTGGCCTTTCCAATGGAATCACTGGATAATGATGTTAAAAATCACAAACGTTGTTTTCGGGTCCAATCAGAATTTATTAATTACAGTAAGGCAAGGCAAAAGCAATATGCAGCACTGGGCAACAGGGGAGTCTTCGCTCTGCCAATTGCCGTGCCCAGTAAAGTTTCAGTCCCCTTTTTATTCTTTTCCGTGATCATGTCCTCTGTAGTACTCTGCACGAGCATAGATTTGTTGATAGGGGGTCGTTCTCTGTCTCCTGGTGGTCGTGACAATGAAGGTGGAAGTCCTCTTCACAGGTCCGCAGCATTCCTGCCCCCTTTGTCTCGAGTTTCCCGGTAACTGAGATAAGCTTTCGCAAGCCCCCTTTGTCTCATCAACTCTCGCAAGCAACTACCGATCAACCACATCCTAGCCTCAGGCCCATCCAAGCAAGTACACATGTTCCCAAAAGTAACAAAAGTACATTTATGTTTATTATAATGAGATGGAAGCTTTTTCAAACATTGTTAGAGATACAATGTGAAATGCATAAAAACATGAAAGGGAAGTTGATATTATGTTCCATTATTACTGTTCACCATTTTTTTTGACTGAGATGGAAACTGAATGCATAGGACAAGGACTGCCATTCTCCAAAGCTCTTCTGCAGCCACTGAGTGCTTGTAGTTTCCACAGGATTAAATTGCAAATTTGGAATAACAATTCTGTTTACACTTGCTTCAGAGGTTATTTGGCCTTCTGTTTGTATAAATTGCAAACTTTGTATGGACATTTTAAAGCTGTTTCTATTTCCCAGCTCTGTCTAAAATTAAACAGCTGAGATAAAACTGCAATGTCATTCTTTTGCATCATGTTAGTAACTGTGGGTTGCTGGAATATTTTGAGTTTCTATAGCTGCTAGTGCCCAGTAGTCTCACTGGTTTAGCTGGCTTTCAAACTGAAATGACTTAAAACTCACTGTATTGTGTTTCGGTCATGCTATTTCTGACTGGAGGGAAGGCAGCAGTATGAAGTTGAACAATACTTCAGGAAAATAAAATGTAGACATTTCAAGGAGGAGCTTTTGTAAGATTTTAAACACTCTGGTATACAATGAGGAGAAAAGAGATTCCTTAAGTATCACAGAATTTTCTGTGTCCTTTCTGAAGGAAGGACCTTTCTGATCATCTCATCTGTGACCCTAACTCTGACAAAAGCCATTGCTAAACTCTAAGTTCTGTGTCTACCTGTCTTTCAAATACCTCCAGAAATGGTGCCTCAACCACCTCCCTGGGCAGCCTATTCTAATGTTCCATAACCCTTTCAGTGCTTATTCCTACTGCCCAGTCTAAACTTCTCCTGCTGCAGCCTGAGGCCATTCTCTCTTCCCTGTCTAACCAGCTTTCTTGCCTTTCTCTGGACTGACTCCAGCACCTCAATGTCGTTCATGTGGAGAGAGGTCCAAAACTGGATACAGTACTCAAGATGGAGCTTCACCAATGCTGAGGGCATGATTATTTCCTCATACTCCAAGTGAGTCACTGTCATAGAAGGAGATCAGGTTTGTCAAGCAGTACCTGCCTTTCATGAAATCACACTGACTGGGCCTGGTGACCAAGTTGTTCTTCATGTACCTCATAATAGCACTCAGGATGGTATGTTCCCTGACTTTCCAGGCACCAATCTGACAGGCCTGTAGTTCCTCAAATTATCCTTTCAGCCCTCCTTGTGAATGGTTCTCTTATAGAGTTAGGTTAGTGGTTGGACTTGATTATTTGAAAGGTCCCTTCCAACCAGGATAACTCTGATTCGCTACCCTCCAGTCAAATGGGACCTTCTTGGTTTCATAGAGGTACTGACAAATGATGGAAAACGGCTCATTGTGCACATCCCCCTACTCCCTCAGTACCCTTGGGTGAATCCCAACCAGTCTCAGAGACCTAGGTGCTAAAGCAGGTCCATCACACTCTCCCTTTGGATTAGGGGCTCTTCATTCTGCTTCCTACCTTACTCTACAAGTTCAGGGGTCTGGGTATTCAGGAACAACCAACTTTAGTAGTAAAGACTGAGGCAAAGAATGGCCTCATGGTTCACTGCATTCCAGATTTGTTCTATTAACTGCTTAGCTTAGTGTAATTAATCAATCTGTAGCTAATTGCTCTATATTAAAAAAAAAAACAAAAACCAATCATAAAGACAAGAGTTGATGTATGCTAACATTTATATTTTGTGCACTTTAAATTTCATCATAGTTAGCTCGTATTTGTGTGCTTCTCAAAAACAAACAAATTAACTTCAAACTTAGAACTCTAAGTTCCTCACAGCAAGGGGAAGGTGCAAAGGCAGTTACATAAGGAAGAGACCACTACTGAGGACAAATCAGCATACTTTTATTTGTTGCTTTTCTTCATACTTCTGCTTCTGGTTACAACAGGTGAATATCTAACGGATGTTATGGTCTTGGCTTTCAGCATATTCTTCAGGTATTTAAAGATGGAACATAAGCAGCAGGAAGGTGCCAAACCATGCTTTTCTGTTCCAGCAGAGACAACAGAACAGTTCACTTTTATGAGAGAACGTACAGCTTTATCTACAGGCTTACTGCTTGACATCCATTCACGGCAATTATTCTGTATCCATTCTTGTATTTCTGGATCATTTCTAGCCTGGTGCTGTGTGTTGTGCAGAGAGTCGATGAATGCCACAGCATACACTTTTTTCATTACCTCATATTTTCTCTGAACCAGCAGATCAACAAACACCAAACCACCATAGCCATGGGTAATGAAGGCTACATTCTTGGCTATGCTCTTGGAAATAAAGTTATCCCACACATATAAGGTATGCTCCTCAGGGCTGCTGATGCCCCTCTTGGGGATCCACCGGACGGACAGTGCAGAAGGTGATGATTCTTCCCTGGTAGAAAAGCTTAACCTCTCCTTTTCAGTCTTCAGATCAACAAAGTTGTCATTGGGATTCAGTACAAACACTCCCCCATTGTTTTGAAGGGCCATTTTGATGAATGGTATTTGTGTTCCTTGTTCCAGACCCTCACTGATGATTGTCCTTTGTTCCCACTGTCCAGCACAAGAAACTCCACGGTCTTGAAGGAGGACAATTAGGCTAAAGGAACTTGTTAGTGCATTCTCACTCATGAAAAAGAAACTTCTTGGTTCATCCTCTGTAGCATCAGTAGGAATGTAAACTTTCTGCAGCATGCAGACTCTTTCCAGGAGCTCATAAACATACTGAGTAATCAAATTTCCCAGAACTTCATATCGTTTATGATTCTGCTCAAATGAATTCTTGTACAAATTGAAAGCAAAGGGCTCATTTGTATCCAGATGCCTCAGTTCCCCTTTAGTATTAAAGTCATACTTCAGTTCCTCTTTATACCCTGAGCCCTCTATTAGCTTCCTAAAGCTTAGTTCATGATGTATTTGTAACCACTGCAAATTAAGAAGACAACGTCAATGTAGCAATAGACCTCTATACAACACTTGCATAAAGAAAATCTTTTGCATTAGAATACAGATTTAAGAGTAGTTATAAACAAAATACTTTTTGACACAGCCCGTCTCTTTGTGGTCTCCAGTAAATCAACTGCTTGTAAAGTCTCTTGCAGATTTCAGTTGCTAAATTCCAACAGCAGTACATTAATAGTTATCTATCCAGTTATTAATCCATTCTTGCAAGCATTTGCCACTTGGAAATTGTGGAATGGATGACAGAACTAGCTAATCACTGTGATCCAGGGACTGTGGACAAAAAACGTCCACTCAACAAACTTTAATGAGATTACACCGAGGTCTATATTTGCAGCTAGGATCATCTTTCAACTTCTGTGACTGAGCAACTGGGAAGAGTTATACCAGGAAATGGGTTCTATGTAACTAAAAAATTAAGCTTATTATAACCTTCATTTTTATCTTATAACTATTCAACCTATTGCCGACTATCCCTGGCTGTAGAATGCTAAGCATTGTGTAACATTTATGTGGTTAGAATCTGCAAATCTCTGCTGGTAGGACAAAAATCCTTCAAGATTTGGATTCTAAATTTCCACAATTATCAGTATTTTTAAAAGTTGTTTATCATCTTAACATAGTAAATTTGTTTTAGCAAATGGTTTCTATGAAATCTTATTTGGCAAAAGCATTAGTGGGAGTGGCTATGTACCTTTATTTTTTTTCTTGCTCAACTAAGAGATAAATCACATTCCATCGGTGTTAAAACTCACTGGTTATTAGGACAGAAGGCAATCTGAGAATTTTAATGTAAGCAACTTCAATTGGATCCTAACTCCTTTATCAAATGCAAGTTTCCTTGTGTAAACTGCTTAGCATACTGAAAATAATTTCTTACACTTACAAATTTAAACAATCTTTTCAACAGAGAGATAACATATGTATTTTCTGTTTGAGCAATCTCTATTGGGACAGAAATTTTAAGTCATTTCTTTAGGATCATTCCTGTCTTCTGTTTAATAGAAGCCAGGTTAGAAAATGGTACCTTCTCCTTTTTATCTCGCAGAATAAATGCACATAGGAAAAAATATTATCTGATTTTTAACATAATATCGGATGGGAGGACTAGAAACAATGGATATAAATTAGAGGGGGATAGATTTAGACTAGACATAAGGAAGAAATTCTTTACAGTGAGGGTGGTGAGGCACTGGAACAGGTTGCCCAGGGAGGTTGTGGATGCCCCCTCTCTGGAGGTGTTCAAGACTAGGCTGGACAAGGCACTGGGCAGCCTGGTCTAGTGGGAGGTGTCCCTGCCTATGGCAGGGGGGTTGGAACTCGATCTTTAAGGTCCCTTCCAACCCAAACGATTCTATGATTCTATGATTCTATGATATAGAAACCATTTACTGTCTTGCCAGTTTCTTGAAATAGAAACAGCATAAAGAAGTTGCAAATGCAGGTGTTCATCTATGATTTTTTCATTCTGTGGGAAGGCATGAAAGCCACAAGAGAGATGAGAGGGCAGTCTGTTTGCTATAGTATTAAAACATGGATAATTCACCCAGAAAGATGGAGAGATAGTTGTGGAGAAAGGTGAAACACAGAGGAAGAATTCAGAAGAGATAGATGTCTTTTCCTCACAGAATGGCTTACTATGCAACACTTCTCAGTCCCTTTCCTTTCTCAACCCTAAAAGGTTGGAGACTCTAGTTTTCCTAGTAGACTGTGAACAGGAATTACTGTTCTTCAACTGCTAGCAACATTCTCTTTCAGTTCCAAAACAGAACAAGGATACATGATCCCAAAGAAACCGGTTGTATATAATATTTTAACATCTGCTTAATATCTACCCAATGAAGTCAAAGACTTCTGAAGATTTCAGGAACCAGAAAAAAAAAATAGTTTTACATCAGGCATAGGTAGGACTTCCCTTCCTAGAATTTCCTTTAAGGTGTGAACAGAAAAATTTTGAAACATCTCATAGTAGCTTGTCATTTCAGAATTCGCTTTAAAAGCATTATAGAATTGTACACTTTTTGTTCTGGAGGACTGATGTTATTCTAGTAACACCACTTAGAGAATTTAAAAGCAGCAATTATAAATTGTTCTAGATAAAGCTGCAGAATGCATTTACTTCTTTTCTATAAACATACATCATAAATTAGCTTGTGCTTCATTATACAAATGCAGTGTTCAAGGGTGTTTATTCTAGAAGCCTTTACAATTGAAATTTTGATTTGAAAAATTATTATTTCCCTTCTTCCCACTTCTCTGTTTGGAAACTAAGATTCTTCAGCTCCAGATTCAGCTAGTGATTGTTACAGCAATCAGCATATCTGAAACACTACTGCAGTACAAATGGTACTTTTTAAAAATGGAAAGTCTCATGAAAAGTTTCTGCTGTTCTAGTAAAGCCCCACGTTACCATATGTTTTCCTGTAGCATCTGCCATCGTCATAGATGGAAATATTTTTGTCTCCAAGACTGTGACAGTTCCTCTGCATTAAAGAAAATAAACTCAGCTCAGCTTTCATTAGTTTACATACTACATTCTCAAGTATGCCTCTAAAATGTATCTAAATGCCATCTAAAGCATTTCCCAAAGTTCCAAGCCAACATCTCGAGTGTGTAATTTACACCTGACCATGAGTTAAAACAAAGCCTCTCAGGTGCAAAACTAAAAAAAGCTGTAAGGACCAGTCTCACACCTTCCCATTATGAGATACAAAGGCATTACCATAAGGACAAAGCAGAAAGCTACGCTCAAACCTTAAAATTCTGAAGATGCTCTAGAGCAAAGCAAAACAAACCAAAACTAACCCACAAAATCCAAACCTAAACACGCAAACCAACAAACCTACTCTCTGTCTCCACTTAGCTGCAGAAGGACTTCCATTGCCAGTGGCTGGAAGCCCTAGTGCCTGGGGAAGGTGTGTTTATAGGACCAGCCCAGCTGCCCGGAAATGAGGGCTAATGAGAAAAACGTGATTGTCAAGGTGCGATTTGAATCTGATTCAGGCAAGTAAGTTAACTTTATTCCTGTAGAAATAGTGAGATGTTTCTTTTTTTTTCTTTTTTTTTTTCTTAATTCTTCCCACAAATTGCAACATTTTGCCCATTTCCTTACAATTAACTAGGTTGTGCTTTGCTTATCACAGAATTGGAAGACACCTTCAAAGGCCATCTGGTCCAACCCCCTGCAGTCAGCAGGGACATCTTTTAACTACATCAGGTTGCTCAGAGCCTCATCAAGCCTGTCCCTGAAAAATCACTGTTACTACATTGCGTTGGCGGAGATAGTCGGTTTGTCAGGTGCGGCGAAACCCGTGTCGCGTAGGGCACAGCAGCCTGCTAGCGTTTGCTCTGCGCCATGTGCATTCCTCCCCGCCTCCTTAAGCCGTTCAGTACTGGGATAAACCCCTCCACATCAGGAACGGCTGCCCGGGGGGAGCGTGGGACACGGCGTCAGTGACGTCTTTGGGCGTGGAAGCGGTTACTGGGGTTACGGGGCGGAGATGCCTTCCTGGGCCGGACGGAGGCAGTGCTCAGCCCGGAAGTCCTGGGAAAGCTGCGCATGCGGCAGTGGGGCTTTGGTAAACAGCGACGGTGGTGACGCCGGAGCTGTACCGGTGAGTACTGCGAGTTGTTATTGCTGTGGCCTCGCTCTGTCCTACCCGCCGAAGCGGAGGGGTAGGGGGAAGCGAAGCTAGCTGTTGGTGTCCCGCTAGGCCAGCGGTCTCCTCTCTGGCCATTGCTGGGCTGTGGTGAGGCGACTGAAGCCGGTAAGGGGAGGCCGGGTGAACGGCCGGGCACCGGAGGAAGGGAGGATGAGTGGCTTTGGTGTTGCTGCTCCATAGTGACGAGGCGAATGAGAGCGTGGAAAGGCGGGATGGCTGACCCTCGCTGCTTGCTGTCTGACAGCGAAACTTCCCTTCCCTGCTGGTATTAGAGCCGGGGGTGCGAGGCCGCCCCGCTCGGCGGCGGACACCGGCGTGCAAGGGGCGGGCTTGAGGGGGTGACAGCCCGGTAGATGCCACTCCCGTGGCGTGTTTACCCCCCCTCAGCGCTGTTCTCCTTTGCGGGCTTCGGAATAGGCAGTGGTTTGCGTTTTCTTCTCGTGGTCTGTAGGTGTTGCTGTTTCCCGCACCAGGGGGGAGACTGTAAATTGAAAACCGGCCGAGCTGAATGAAAGTACAGGGACTTTAAAGTTCTTCTTGAGGGAGTTCAAGCTGGCTGTAGGGTTTGAAGGTCTTACGCCGGAGTCACGCAGAGTATGAAGCAAATAAACTCATAATAATGCTGGCAGCTCTGAGGCTCTCCCTTAGGAAGAAGTGCAACTTTTAACAGGGATGCTCGAATTTTTATTGTGTCTTGAAACTCCTGCAATGTTACAGCTATCCCTTGTGACTCCTTTTCACTTCCTAATCTAACTCTGAATTACTTACTAGTTGTGTGTTTGCCAGGGAATGGAGTTAAGAGTAAATGTCTCCACTGAAGATAAATTCTAGTCAAAGTTTTGTTAACAGTTCTGTCTACATTGATAATCCAGAGCTATCTTGCATTGTGGCTGTCAGGGACTTTTTACCATGACCTGTACTGACAAGACAAGGGTCAGTACTTTTAAACTGAAAGAGGGTAGATTTAGGTTGGATGTAAAGAAGAGATTTTTTTACGGTGAGGTTGGTGATACCCTGAAATAGATTGCCCAGAAAAGCTGTGGGTGCCCTGTCCCTGGAAGTGGTCAAAGTCATGGGGCTTTGAGTAACCTGGCCTGTCCATGGAAGAGAGGTTGTGCTAGGTGAGCTTTTAAAGGTTTGCTCCAATCCAAGCCATTCTACAAATGAGTTTTATTTGCACTAGCTTAGTAAAAAATTACTTTCTTAGTCTCACTTAGTACCTATTATTGTGGTCCTCCTTCCCTCTGAATAAATAGGACACAAATTGCTAAGTTTATTTTGTATCTTTTTTCAGTAGAGAAGGTCATGGAAGGAAGAACGTCATCTTCAAGTCGTGTCAGTGTAAGTCTTCCTATCATTTGTGATAATGTACTTTGAGGCTCCAAGTATAGCCCAGGGTCTTCTAATGTGTTTGCACAACCAGATAAGTTCTGGTGTACCATTTGCTTTGTTGGCACACTCTTTCCTGAGCAATATTTTATATTGGTAGCAGTCAACAGTAATGACTGATGTTGAACATGTTTTAATACATGATAAACTTAACACTTGCTTTCACGTAAATAGCACATTTTCTAGTATATTTTAGGACCTAACCTAACATCTAAAGTATTAATAGTAGTGGTCAAGTAAGTGGAGCAGCTACATTATCTGTGGAAATGTGTTCAGAGGCTGCTTATGCAAGTGTTTATTCTTTCTGAAATATACTTAGTCCTAGCTGTGGAAGCACTAGTGAAAATAAATTGAAGGCACAGCAACTAGCTTTATTAGGTAAGGTCTGGACTATCTAGTGTTTCAGAAATAAGCAGTTTCCAACATTTTCTTCATGCACTTTCTCTGACCCTTGCTCCTACAGGTGACAACCTTCAGAAAAGTCCTGCTATTTTAGATGAGGAAGCTGCTAAGTGCGTATGCACATCTGTCTGTTGAGTTAGTCACTATTAGAGAAAAGCTGAGGCAACTGCATTTGTTGTTCTTAACCCTAGATACAGTCCTCCTCCTTACCTCTAGAGTTTGTGCTTGTTCTTTAATTGTGGGCACTGCATACCTGTATCTTCCTAATGAGTGCAAGCATTAGGAAGATACTGTATAGTGATGTGAAATTTTTGCTGGTGAATGCATCTTATGCTTTTTTATCCTTACTTGTCTGTTCATCTGTCTCTGTTTTCTGAATCTGACCTTACCTCCTCTCAGTGTTGTCTGTTAGGTTATTAATGCTTCTTAAAATTTAAATGAGATTTTCCTTAGGAAGGTCATAACAGAAATTGCTAGGTGACAGGACATGGAGTTCTGAAGTAAGAAATTTGTATGCCTTCTGCAGATCAGAAGAATGCAATCTAATAAAACATGTTTATCGTCCACTTCTCAAAAACTCCAACCAAACAAAAAATCCAAATCTCGTTGCAGGTGGTGTTCTTGTAAGAAATCTATTTCAAGTCTTAAATGCTGACCGAAAAGGAAGGGGGGTACTTAGATTACAAACTGCTGCCTGTGTATAATGTTTACATCCTTTATAATTTGAAAGATCTGTTATTAAAAGGCATATCTGTTATTTACAGTGTCTGACCAGTAAAAGCAGTTTGAAATACTGTGTAGAAATTCAGGTCCAGTAACCAAAGAAATGAAAATCTTTGTTTCATAGAAGTATAAAGAAGTATAGAGAAAGAGTAAAGGAAGTGCTCAATACAAACTGAAGAGTTAAGGATTATTTGACTGTAATACAGTATGCTTCAGCTGTGGTCTGTCTGAAGTACTACCTACAGAACTAATTAATGTTAGCATCACTCTTGTAGAGTTCTTGCTTGCAATTTCATGTTACAAGTTAGGGCATCTGTCAGCTTGCAAATAAAGTAGACAATGCACTGAACAGTGGCCATCATATGGAGTAGCTTCCGCTTTTTCCTGGCTTAGGCTCAGTTTTCTGAAAGATGTAAATGTTGCATTCTCTCTTTTATACATCCTAATCCGGTTGTATTTGCAGTATATTTTTATGATACCTAGATAAATGGCTAGACTTGAATTTTTGTTCTTTCAGATGATGTTTTAACTGGTTTAATTAACTGGTAGGAAATGTTACCCTTTTTCCTCGTCTTGATGAACTGGTAGGAATTTAGTTTGACCATTTTGGTTTTGAATTTCAGTGAATGAATGCTATTTTTTGCCTGTTTTGTTCTGACTTTTCTGTATTTTCTGTGTATTTTCTGATTTGGAAAATTTCTGGGACTTAAAACTGCTTAATGTTTCAATAATTACTTTCAAAATGCTGGTCTCGTTTTTGCCAGGGTTAGCAATGACACTAGCTGATACCATTTTGAGTACTTCATGCTGTGTTGATTCTAAATTATACCAAAATATTTGCATTTCTCTAAGATATAACTGCTTTTTGACCTGAGTTGTTTTTTGGAGAGAAAGAGCAAGTCTGGTGTGACATTGATCATGACATTCAGTTATTTTGTTTTCTATCATTCTCCTCAATGAGGCAGTTCCCTCTGATTTGTTTACAGTCTAGTTTAATTAAGAAAAGTGGGTGCCACTAGATTGGTTCTCATCTATTTGGCACATGTTTGAAGTTCATAAGTTAATGTAATAGGAAGAGCTTTGTATTTTTAAGGCAGTTCATATGTTAAAAAATGGTATATTACACATGATTTAGGATCAAGCATAGGTGAGAAATGCATTTAAATTGAAGGCACAGGTCAGTTTTTCCGTTGAAGCTTCGTTGTTTTCCTTGTAGAGAACTTTGTGCACAGCAAATGTCAGCTCAGAACTCCAGTGGATAATTTAGCTGTATTATGTGTGTAACATCATCTGTTTTCAGTTTCATATACCAAAGAAGAAAACAAACACCAAATCAGAGGATGTTCAAGTTCAGTCCCCTTTGGCAAGGCTCCCAGGCTCCCACCATTGGGACTACCCTTTAAAAGAGGTAAAGAGAAGTTCTTTGGAGTGTAAAGTGTGTAGGGGAATGTTGGATTTTTTTGTTGTTGTTCTGTTTTGGAGGCTGGATTTTATTTTTTGTTTAATAATACTGAGTTGTGCCTTGTGGCCTGTGTGTAATCTAGACTGTTTTATGGAGAAATAAGTGTAGGGTTGAAATCTGCCTGCTGCCATACAGAAATGGGTGTCTCAGTGCTTTATAGTCAGCCTAAAGCATTAAAAGGTAGAGTTGTCTTCAGATGTAGTTTTAAATAATCTTCAGAATCATTGAAGGGAAATACAGGTATTATCCAATGTTTTTTGATAGTTGTCTTATGGATTCCTAAACTTTTATATTTCATTCTGATCATTTGACAGAGATTTTATTAAGAAATTATTTTTACATTGAATTTTCAATTAGTCATTTAATGTCTCCAAGAGCTGAAGTTAAGTGAAATATTGTATGACTTTGATGGAATTTTAGGTGCTAATACAGAAATAACTAGTTTCAGTATTAAGACCGAAAGATTCAATGTATTTTTATGGCTTTTATCATAAATTACTGTATTGATACTTGCAGTCAAGTATTGAAGCAAACCTTTACTTCTATGAATCTGTTACAAACTCAGTAAACATTTTAAAAATGTCAAGTTTTGGAAACATGTTTTTGTGCTTTTTGCCTCCTTCATCTCAGCATTGAGAGTTTGTAGCTAGTTTTAGGCCTTTCAAAATTAGGGGACTGGGAAAACAGGATTTCCCACAGAGAAGTTTGGAAAGCTTTGTGAGGGAAGTTAGGAGTTTTTCTTGATTCACAGTAGCATGATAATGTCGTCCAGGCCTCTTGGTAAGCCTGCCTATTTAAGAGTGCTGTAGTACAAACTCACTGCCTGGTTATGTTCTATACTGTTATTCTTAAGGTGAATAGAACATCCAGCCTCAAAACCTGACTGTAATTGGCGGTGATGTCTCCCATAGTACAAGCAATAGCTTCTTAGGCAGAGCCAGACAGCACTTGTGTGGAATTCTCCTTGTCGTTCTCCTTGCCTCTATAAAACCAGGGACTAGACTGGGTGAACTGAAGAATCTTTTTCTTATTTCTTGTATATTTTCTAATTTTCTATCTCTTATTTTTCTTAACACTGTCCAGGTGTATTTTTCAGACTTATGCTCCTTATGCTTCAAACGCTGACTAGTCTTTATGTTCTGCTTTACAAATAATAGGTTATACATGAGATATCATAATTAAAAGACATATTACTGGTTTAACTATACAAAGGTTATATTGTCCTCATATTTTGTGTTGATTGAGTTTGTGAAAATTTTGTGCAGCTTTTATTGACTTGGGCATATAGGCCTCTAACATGCCTAGAAGACTAGTGCAATTGGGTGCTCTAGATGAGATCTGAAGGCAGGAGGATAGGAGAACATCTTCAAGGCAACTTCTTGCTGCCAACTGTTTTAATAATGAAGGTATTTTCCATTACAGAGTCAGGCCCTGTGGTAGGGGAAAGATTGATTTGGGATCCAGCTTTCGGACTCCATGGAAATAAATAAAATATGCATGGGCATGAATTTTTCGTACACATTTTTGTGCTGTACTTAAACAGAAGATAAGTTTGTTGGCTTTCAACCTGTCTAGCATAATTTTCAAACATCTCTTTGGTTTACCGTCTTTAATAAGGAGGAGAAACTAGGAGGAGGTAGTAGCAGAGGGAGATGGGTTTCTAGAATTACAGGAATAAGTATATGTTTTGGTGGTGCTTCACTTACTTAATTTGAAAATATAAGTGCATTCTGGTAAGATAATTTGTGAAAATTCAAATTGTGTGTTTTGCCACCTCAGTACCTTCATATTCCTTTTCCTTAGAATTTTATATATTTTAGTGGCATGTAATATAGTTAACACACAAGAGAAATGCATGGAGCTAAAGAAAATCTTTATAAGTCTGTAAAATTATCTTAATATTTAAGCCTCTGTTTGAGATAGTTGCATTTAAATACTGAAAGAATTGAATTGTCCTGTACTGTCAAATTTCTTTAGGAAAAAGAATTTCATTCAAGTTCAGATGATAATGCAGTGCCTTAAATCACACAAATTAACTCTTTGCTAAATTGTGTATGTTCGTTGTGGCTCTACTTTATTTGGTATGTCGTACTATTTCAACACCTGGCATTGTTCCTATTTGCTTTTGTAGGATTCATTATGACATGTTTATGTCTGTTGGAACCTGCCAATTTAATTTATTTTATTTCAGTGGAACTTAAGTGCCAACAACAGAAAGCCTTCCACGAAAGGAAAAAGGCAAAAGGACTGTGACAGACACAGCTCTAATGATGAAGAATCAGTTGGGTAAGAAGTCATCACAAAACTAGTTCTCTGTTTGTGTATTTAGAATTTCAAAATCCTTCTTGAAGATAAGTTTCACTAGTCTCTAGCAAAGTATTTGTATCATGCAAGGGTGATTTTCAAGCAGCTAGGTAGCCCACCTTTAAAGAATTATGTTTCAGTGATTTAACAGCATTGTCAATTATGAAGCAACTGTAATTTTTCTGTGTTTTGACACAACACAGAAGGCTGCAGTGCTTTCTAGACAAATTAATGCTTGTTGATCTACTTGGAATCCTGAGAGGAGTTTGTTACTCTCTAAGTGTAAATTGCCCACCTAGCCCTTGGTATTTTAGATATGTAAGAAGTTTCTGAGATTATCTTTTGCTTGTCAGTTTTTGCACTATAGTCCATAGTTATTAACCTGCCTTTACCAACTCTTAAAAGCAGCGAAAAAAGCCCTGCTCAAGCAATACAATGTTTATCAGCAGAAGATAGGAAGAAAACTAGATAGAGAAGAAACTTTGTTGTAGTTGAAATACCTAAGTGGATAAACAAGTCTACTGTTGTGCCACTTTATGCTCTGCTGCTAAAAGCAAGAACCTTGGCTTCTTTGAGTTTTTGACAAATTATTTAAAATCATCTTCCATGAAGTTTTCAGGTCAATAATTGTTTATCCAAGAAAATTTTGTAACTATAAGCATTGACAAATTGAAATGAGAATGTAGGATTAGATTGACTGACAGCAGCTAGGAAGCATAATGAATTTATGATGAAATTAAATGTTTCTCTCAGTGAAGCAATTGTTATTCCACAATCAATTAAATCTAAACAAATACAAGTATGCTTTCCCTGCCTCATTTTTCTGACTGGAACTTAACTTGATTGAAAGTGATTTCTTATCAGGAGGGACTGTTAAAAGCAAAGTGTACAGGTAATGAAGTTGCTTAATGGCAGCAGTTGATTTTTGACACCATATTTGATGTGTTTGTGACCTATGAATACTCATCTTTTAGCCCAGCATTTATATTCAGAATACTTCAAATTTTTGGAAGGAAAAGCTCAACTAAAATTCTGGATTTATTTTTCATATCTTTGCAGACTCATAACTGTCAGTTTACATTTGATAACTTTGAAATGCTTCTCTTGGTAATACTAACTGAGGCTGGCTCATAGCTTTTAAATTCTGCAGCGTTGATCCAATACTAATTTCAGTATCCTGAATTTTAATTATGCTGTGAAGTGACTATGTCTGCTATCAATCCCTAAAGATGTTTCAGTAATTGAATTGTTATGGATCTTTCAGTGTTAAGGAGCTTTAAAAAAGAAAAGCTGCTTTTTGGATCTGTTTCTTATGTTAATTTTGATATGTGAGAGTCGGTCAGGTAGCCTTTGAGGGTGTTCCATAGTTTTTACAAAAATTCTTAACCAGGACATTAGTTAGAAATTATTTTGACTGCAAAGATATAGTAGGCATTCAGATGTTAAACCTATGTATTGTCTACTTCTTCAAAATATCTCTTTCTAGAGACTAGTTGTAGATTTTCTGTAAAATCAACTTAGAATCAAAGAATTTGTTGAGTTGGAAGGCACCTTCCAAGGTCATCTAGTCCAGCCCCACTGCAGTGAGCTGGGACATCGTGGCCTAGACCAGGTTGCTAAGGGCCTTTTCAAGCCTGGCCTTGAATGTCTCCAGGGATGAGGTCTCCACCAAATCTCTGGACAGTGTGTTCCAGTGTCTCACCACCCTCATTGTAAAGAACTTCTTGCTAATGTCTAATCTAATCCTACCCTGATCTAGTTTAAAACCATCGCCCTTGTCCCAGTGCTGTATGCCATTACAATTGATTTTCCCTTAATGATAGTGCATCACACTCTGCCTTTGGGCTCTGAGAGTTTGGGGACCTCCCGAGCTGTGTTTGTTCTGTGTTTCATCTCAGGTAGATGAATACATATCAAGTCTATAAGAGGCTTTATTCTGTAAAGCCAGGACAAGTATTTAGTGTTTTTGGGACCTGATGGGGCAACCCTCCCATAGTATGTGACATCCTACTGTCAAAATATTTATTTTCTGAAACTTAGATATGTTAATTGAAGAATGAAGCCGTGAAGATTTTGACATAGACAGTAATTTACTCTAAGAGGAGTTTTTATCCTTCAGGCCTCATTTTGATCACATTTTTTAATAAAAACTTGAAAATATTTGAGCCAGTGATTGCAACACTGATATCTATGCAAATATAATAATTTAGAAAGGAATTGCATCTAGTAGCTTGGACAGCTGAGTGAAGTAGAAGTGAAATATTTTTCTTAAAGAAGTACAAACAGCAATAACTTTTAGTCTTGCACTTTGTAAGGCTGAATAATACCTTTTTGCCCATGAAAAGTGATTTGAAACTTGCCAGGAGCAGCTGTTTTTCAGATTAAATACCTGCTTGTGTGGGTTTTTTTTCTCTTTTGTGGAGGTAGGCAAGAGAGGGTACAGGAGATGCTTTATAAGCAAAAATATCCTTTGGTTTTCCTTCACCAAGATGCCTCCAGTCTTACTGCTTTACAGGTTGCTTTCTGTGTCTGCCAGTGGAACTTGCTTTTAATGTGTGCTTTCTTTGCATTTTCTTGGTTGTAATTATGTTTTGAAGTGACTTTTGCATGAATTGCTCACTTAATTCTGTGCACAATTACCAGACATTTTAAAGAACTATGTGCCAACCATCATTTACCCACATTCATGTCAGATCATGTATTTGTATCTTTTCTGAATCTATTTTATGCCCCTTCTTAATGACATGATTCTCAAGAAGTGATACCAGATGCTGTTCTTCCTTCAAGAGGGAAGCTGTTGAAAGTTCTGGAGCCATTCTACAGCTCTGAAGATCAGGTCATAAGCAGCTGTCCTGTCAAAGTTTTCAGTCTGAAAACTGGTGCCATGTAAGAGGTGTTGCCTAAGCTTGGCAGTGACAGCTTTAGGAATACCTAAATGTGTAATGTTTTGCTTGATGTTTTTTAAGGTTTGTCTCCTTTGCTCAGGTTTCCAGTGCAGAACTGGTTGTACAGTTGTATGTGCTTTAAATTTCAAATACTTGCTTAAGAAGCACAAATCTAATTTAAATTAAGGGAGTGGGAAATATTATGAATTCTATATCTATTAACAGTCAGTAAAACAAATTACAGGGGAGCCCGAAGCCTGTTAAGGTTTAGCTTGACATAAATGCCAGTAAAGGATATCGGACCTGAGTTTATGAGGTGGTCAACTAAGTATAGGAAATCAAATCCTATTTCACTGGTAATTATGCTTCAGATTCTTTCTTCCTACTGTGAGTTTTCTCTGTCACGATGACTTTGTTAGAAATTGTCACAATCTCTTCTATTATCTTTCCAAGTCCTGATCATACAATTGATATTAAGACTCTGTAACCATTTATGTTCCCACTGGGCTAATTACCTTGCAAGTTCAGGCTAAATTTAGTAAAATTTTATAATATTTTGTTAGATAGGTAGAAAAGAAATAACTGACACTTTTATAGTGTAGAACAATGAAAACTGAAAGAATTGAAGTCTGGAAAATAAACTGGTGGGGCTGGCATAGTTCTGTCAAAGAGAAATTAAGTGTTCTGTAGAGAGTAACACACTTAGGTTGTTTCGTGATACTCTACAGCTATGATTTTTTTTTTTTTTTAAGAAGAAACACTTTCTGATTTGCATCTTCCTATTGCTAGGACCCACTTCTACAATTGTTAAATATTTGGAGGAATAATTCCATTTAGGCACTTCAAGGTTTGATTTTTTAATTTCATGTTTTGGGAAGTATGTGGCTTAGTCTTTCACTGCTTTGTTTCTTCTGACATCTCAAAGGATTATACGTCTTTCTGCTACAAGTCCTTTGTAACTGCACTTCCAAAGTTGTTTGGGTCTTTCTTTTCTTTAAGGAGTAAATTAAAGCACAAGAGTAAATGTCTGGTTTCATAAAATGAATTTGCATGAGTTACTGGATGATTTTTCTCTTTCAATTGCCTTTAACTGCTTTAGTAGTTATAAATTTTCTTAATGGTCTAGGTTCTTGTATAGCTGAATTTTGAGTTTTTGTCACATTTCTTAAAATCTTAAATTCTCTGTTTCTTTAGATATTGCTTATATATTCCTTATTTCTAATATACCTTACAGTTGGACAGACAGAAAGTAATGTGTAAGTCTTGTCACTGTAAGCTCATTTTACAAATTGAACTGTGTTGTCAACATTTGAGAAGAGAAAAGCTAGAACTTCTGACTTAGTGGAGTCTTCTAAGTCTCTTGCATGCTATGCTAAATGGAGAATGCTTTGCAAGATTGGTATGGGCTTGCTAGGTTGCTACAGTTAGGCTCCACCAAGTCAGACAATGTTACTAAGCTTTCCCTCAAGACCTGTATTTACTTTCTAAGCCTTTCAGTAGCTAAAGCGCATCTTCAAATGAAATACCAATCTCTGGATTGTCATTTTTTTAGATCTCCAGTATTCAGAGCACACACTTGAGACTCTGTCATAGATTCTTAATAACAGGAGTTCTTTGCATTAGAAGTTAGACCATATACAGGGCTAGGTAAAATAACAAATATGTAGCTAACTAAAACATTATGGAGTGTTCCTGTAGTTTAGGTCAGTCTTTTGATGAGACTGTCTCTGTGCATATGCCTTCACATTGCCTTCAAAGAGTCAGTATCTCGCATCAGAAACTGGAACCACTTCTCAGGGAAGTCTGCCACCTCACTGAGGCCCTGATTTCCTCCCTGGTGCATATGAATTTCTGTGCTTCAGCACTGAAAGCTTTCCTCTTTAGAATCACATATGGATGTGTTTAGTTACCGATGTCAGAAGAGTAAACCTTGAAAGGCTGTCATAGTCAAGACATATATTTGTGATTTCTCCTCTCCTGAGAGACCTGCTTTGTAAATTCTCAGGGAAGTTACCTTTTATCTTCTGTAGTTATGATGTGGAGTCAGTAACTCAGAAAAGCTTTGTTGAATTTATGTGACTTAAGTTTCTCCGCACCTTAATTTACTTTATTATTACATGTATGGCAGGCAACCCAAAGTTATCTTGACGAATGTCCTGAGGACGAAAATAGGAAGAAAATACACCCAGACTCAACTTAAAACTGGTGCTATTTTTTCTGATTCTGGCAAGCTGCAGTCAGATCAACCACCTTCATCAACTGCTGCCAGCCTAAAGATATGGCAAATATTAAATCCTACTATCCAAAACCTTTTTTTGTCTAAAAGGTATGTTCTATTTGCCTCATGTCACTAAACAAAATATCTTCTTTCAGTTGTTTTTTTTATGAGAAAACATTTTTGATTGTGCCACACCTGTCTTGCTCATGAGTTATATTTTCATCCTCATGTCATCTGACTTGATTGAATTCCCTCGTCCCTCGTTCTTTTTGATAATCATGGAGAAAGATGGTCCCAGGTACACTCTGATGGGTTTTCTAATCAAGTGGCTTCTAGATGGTCCTATATTAGACCTATATTAATTCTGATTCAGCCATTGTACTTTCAAAATGTTTGTATTCTTTAAAATTCTTGTGAAGAATTCTTGTGAAGCTTGCATATAACTGCCCTCTTTCCTCGGATAATGTGTCAGGGTGTATTTTCACTATTACTGGTTCAGACTACTCAGTGAAAATGTGAGAACTGGCATAAAAGACAAATTAAGTCCTCCCCATGCCCCCTACCATGCAGTGATCAGTTGTAGATCCCCAGGGAAAAGTATGACTAGAGTAACTGCTTTTTTCTCTGAGTTTATGATGTTTGGGGATTTCCTTTACTGAAGGTTACATCCAGATGACAATATTGTTCTATGTCAGACTTTTCCTCTGAATTACATCCTCATTGCTTATCACTTGTGTGCCTCTGCTACATCTTATCTGTAAAATTAGTCTCCTAATAAAAAGCAAGTATATGTTTTTGGTGCAAGAGAAGATCAGAGTTCTCCCCAGACATCATGCAGTCAGTACTGGAGTATTCTTCATGGATGTATTCTTTGTGAATGAATACACATAACAGGAGAATTTATACCTGTAAGACAGTGTTTGTCACAACAGCTTCCAAAAATACCAACATACTGCCTCCGGATCCAAAATAAATTGCAATGGAAATGGTAGAATTTAAATCACATCTTGATAAGCTAAGTGGGTAAATCAAGAACTGTACAACAAACTGACTAGTGGCATTCTGTGAAGTAAGTTGTGCTGCTCTTACACACCTGTGCTCAAGTTGGCAGTTGCATCTTCATATTCTTGATTATCTTTCTTTGGATGCTTGCCTCTTCTAACACTTGCAGATGTTTTGTGAGCTATGCTACTGCTGCTCTGTAGGATTCCATCTGGAAGTTGAAATGGGGAGCAAAATCTATTGCTACCGTTTTGGGGATACACTGATTTTCTACCTGTTGACTTAAGCACTTTAAGAAAATTCAGCATATTTTACTGGAGGCTTCTTGTTCCCAGGAAAATCAAAATCTTTTGCTCCATAGCTCTGATAAGTCTGTACCAATATTTTATGAAAGCTATTTAGAAATAAACAGTTACTGTTTTTTAAACAATACTTAGGTCATGGGATAGATGCAATGCACTGTGAATTGTATCTCACTAAGGTAAAATTACATGGCTAGCATTTCTTACCTTGGTCACTTGTTGCCTTTTTTATCTTCTTGCCTTGGATTTTAAATTCCTTAGTGGGATTTTGCTTTTTTCCAAGGGACTGAAACTATTGTTTGATGATTATCAAGTCTCTAACCCATGTGAATTTAACAAGAAGTTTTTATTTCTAGATTTCAGTGCAGTATTTATGATTTACTGTTTTATATATGTGGCAGGCAACCCAAAGTTATCTTGACGAATGTCTTGAGGACGGAAATTGGAAGAAAATACCTAGACAGCCATGTAGTAATTGATGCAGATGTATCTGATGCTGACAAATTGCAGTTGGGTCAACTGCCCTCGTCATCTGTTGCCAGCCTACAAACATGTCAAATATTAAGTTCTCCTCACAAAATTTCTTTTGTGACTGAAAGGTATGTTACTTCTTGCTGGTCTTCATGGTTTTCTTGAAATGACATAACCTTACAATGGAAAAGAGTGTTCCAGACCCATTTTTTTTTTACACTTGAAGCGAGAAATCAGTTTCTTGAGTTCAAACTCAGATGCTACTCCAATGAGCTGTTTCAAGATTGAATTTACGCTGATTTGCTGCACTTGAAGTTAGTAGACCCCTTTCACAAAATTTGTGTTTGGATTTGTGAAGATGGTTGTGCAATTCAAATACATCTAAGTTGATTTGGTGTCCAGAATAAAAATACTGTGTTCTAGGATGTTTCCAAATAGACTCTTTTGCAAAATTTCACCAAATTCTTCTGTCATAGTTAATTTCTTCTCATGCTAATTTACTAATGTTCTCAAGCAGTGGCACTCTGTTGGGATTAAGGGCTCTTTGTGTGTCCCCTAATAGCTTAACATCTACTTTTCCTCTTTCTTTTTTTCCTGTGTCGACTGGGCATCATATTAATACTCTACGTGTGAAATTAGGAGAAGTCAGATGTTGTAATTATCATGATTATTTTAATCTAAGATGTCAGTCAAATTCAGAGTAAGCTTTTCCTTCTGTTTTTGAGGCTGCCTCTTAGTTTAACAGTGAAGTAGTATGCACAGCAACAAATAGCAAAAAAATAATTGGTAGGATAAAACAGAGCATGGAAGAGAAGAATGATTTGTGAGGGCAGGAATAATCAGTAGTTCTTAGGTTAAAGAAATCATAACATTATTGAGAAAAGTAATTCATATTCTTCTTTCTGATATTTGAAAATCTTAGAGAATCTAAAACAGTAAGAATTCCTTTCTCTGATTTTGTTGGAATCCATCCCCACTGCTGCTCAAATTAATCTGGCAATGCTACAATTTAAACAGGGGATTTAGAACAGTTTGCTAGACTGTCTCATTTTAGAAGTATTACATTGATGCTAATAAATAGTTTTCCATAACTTGAGCATAACTGATAGGTGGGAAGTTTGTTTGAACTATTGTATGTAACTAAATTTAAGGAAACATCTTGCATATTTTTTCAAGCTAATATCTGAAGGAACACTGAGTTTTGTTAGGCACAGGAAGGGTGTGGACTAGTCTTTTTTTAATAGTTGGTGTACTCACCTTGTTTTATATTTGGTGTGATTAATTGCTTGAAGGATTAATTTTCTGTTCCTGTAATACACATTTCTTATGTATTAAGTAAATGGCTTGTTTTTAGCAGTAGCCAACATTTGGAGGATTTTTAATCTCGTCCAGTGACCAATATGTTAGTGCAAGTTGTAATAGATAGTGTATATGAAATGAAGATTAGACCATAGATATGGTTTGATCCTGGTCACCTCTCTATAACTAAGGTACATAAGTATACATGTCAGTGATTTTTCAGGAGTCTGTTCTTTCAGAGTGGAGTTAAAGCTTCCCCCATAAAAAAGTTACATATTTGTGCACACAGTCATACAGAGAATCTATTGTATTATCAGAGTAGCTAGAATGCACACTCTGTTTTACTGAAAATTGTGCAAATTTAGTAATATGGAAATCTCAGATTAAGTCAGAGAATTGTGTGTGATCAGATTGCAGTGGTAATTAGTTAACCTTTCCCTATCAGCTGGAAGTTCCCTGTTTCCTTCCTTGCTTTTGGTGTTAGAGAATTGATGGATTTTTTTATTTCTTGAAATGTGCTTGCTTAAGTCACCACAGTGACTTAGGTATACTTAAGTATACCTAATCAATTTGATGTATGTCTTAAATGTGAAGAAAGTTAAGGTTTTTGGAGTGCATTTTTTTCATTTGTTTCTAGTGGCTGTTGAGAAGTCATAGCTTCTTAGCTTATGCCTATGTCTAAAAGGTGCATTTTAAACAGATTTATCAGCAAAGAGTGTAAGTGGGAAAAATGTGTAGAATTTGGGTATGAAGTAAATATTAGCTGAAATTTGTTGAGATATTGGCAAATGCTAGAAACCAGTTAATATTTTAGTATGCTCCTTTAAGGCAATAAAATCTATATATCTGTTGTGCATGCAAGTATTGACGTTGATAAAAGATGTGGATTCCAAAATCAAGTTTGCTGTAGTGGGGTTATTCCAGAATAGAGCTGCCTGATAGTTGGAAGGCTTTGTCTAGTTTAATATATGGAATTATATATGTCTTGTTCAATATATGGAAGTAGTGCTTACTGAACACTTTTTCTGTTCTGTAGTCCATTTCATGTTTGTTTGTGAATGAAAAGATAATCCCATAAGTAATTTCTCCATGATGCTTCATGTCTTGCCCATATCCACCTCCATCAAAGTTTGTTTCAGGCTCTTTTGAGCAGAAATTTCTATTTCAAATCTCTCTTCATTGCAAAGCTTATTCTGTGAATTCTATTACAAGTAAGAAATCTAAATAAAAAATACACTAGATTGCCTCATTCTCACTGCATTAATGATGAGGACAAGGATGCACTTCACTGACTTGCCTTATAATATTTTGGTTTTGTTGCAGTCATGCTTTACGACACAATGATATTTCAGCATCTGATGTCAAGCATGTCAGATTCTCATTCTTTGTACCTTTTAGAGGCATCTTTTTAATTAAAAATTTCAAAGTATCACATATTTCCATATTGGAAATTGAATTAGTTTGTTTCATTTTCCTATCTCTCTGTGCTTAAAGGAGAGGCAGAAGTTTGTGTTCTCACTAACTCCTGTTTCTGTTGGGATTTTTACTCAGTATTCTTGAAAAAGTAAATATAAGTCATAGTTAATATTCTTTACAGGTCTGAGCATTGTCTGACAAAGACAGATGATGATCCAGAAAAAAATGTCATCGCTTCTAAAAGACGGAAGCTGCAGAGGAAAGGTCTGTAGTGAGCAATTATCTGGCATATAAATATGGACTTTTGAGACCATTGGGAAATTTTCTTTAGTCTAATATTATGAGGTGAGCACAGAAATAAGTGCTGCACCCCAAGTATGTGTTCTTACAAAATTCAGTTTTTAAAGAAAATGGTAAAATAAATAGCTGTATTTTTAAATAGGAATAAAGCTACAGTTAATCAGATCTGTGGAAGAAAAGGTTAAGTCAGGAAAGCCTTAATGCACCACTACAATTCTTGATTTTGTAAGAAGTTTTATACTCAAGAATATAATACAGTAAAAATTCTCAAATGGTTTGTGAACCCTGCTGAAATGTTTATATTGCATGACAATATTTTTATTTACTGCTGAAAAATCATAAAATCTATGCTGAGTCTCTGGAGAGAACGTATTGTCTGTTTGATACTGGTTAGTAATATTTTCAGATTAGAGCAGAAAATAGACATCTGCATCCAGCAGAGAGTAGCTGGAGTCCTAGTTCTTAACTTGGAGGAGAGCTATAGATTTGTTGATACCTTTATCTTAACAAACTATGCAGTATAATCTTCCTTAATTATTGTACAGAATATATTTCAGCAGACACAAATAAAAAAGAAAAAAGCTATCATGGACGGCATCTAGTTCTGTGCATTTTATTTGAAACTGGATTTTTTGATTAACCTGGGATTATCAGTTGCAAGAGCATCAGGCTCCTAATTTGAGGGTCGAGGATTCAAGGCCCGGTCCAGCTACGAGGCTTGTCAGAGTCAGCTTGGCTGATGATTGGACTCAATCTGAAAGGTCCCTTCCAACTTAGATGATTATGATTACAACAGATAGGAAAAAAACCCACAAAGATTTTAAGGATAGATAACTTTGTTATTTCTGACTCAGAAAACCAGAAGTGTGATGAGGTGGAGAAGAGGAGCAGAAGCATGAACACCACTCTTAGTCTGAAGGAACTGGGCTCTTTTGATTCTGAGAAAAGGAAAAGAAGATATAATGACCATGCTTCTGATGATTACAATGCACACATTCCAGAAAAAGCACTTCTAATGTCTGTAAGTTGCACTTAATTTTAACATATGTGTTTGTGTACACACTTACTACAGGAGCAGCAGTAGCAACATCCAAAGTAAAAGAATTGTAAATAGAGTATCTAGGGATACTGTTACACCTGTTGTGAACTTGGCCATACAGGCCTCTCCAAGTCACAGATGGGTTCTTCCTCCCTTGAGAGGGAGGAGAGGAAGAAATAAAGAGACATGAAAGTCTACATGATGTACCTTTGCAACTAGTTTCTGTAGCCTCTCAGCAGTATTTTGTCACAGTTCAGCAGCCTAGACAGGCTTACCTGTGCGCTGCCAGTTACTCTGCTTCCACTGTTTTACCTATCACCAGAAATCATTTGCCACCATCTATGAGTCAGTACAGAGATATAGTATTGGCCACCTTTTCTCCTTCAGCAATGTCTAGGGCCAGCTGGATGGCTTTTATCTTTGCAGATTGACTCAATTCCCCTTCTTCACTTGTTTCTGCAGCTTGCCGTCTAGGACTCTAGAGCAGCTTTCTGATTTCACTGTTTCTCTACAGTACAAAAAAGATCAATCAGTGAACAAAACATACTGTTTCTCATTATCTGAAAGCTTATTATGCCCTTCCCTGAAGTTTTATTCTTACCTGTAACTAAGATCAGGGGTGAGGGATGAAAGAAAAAGGACTGAAGGAACCAGTTGGTCAAATACAAACTATGTTTTTATGTTCAAGCATTTGAAAGCAATAAAGGAGTCTCTCTGTAACATGATTAGAGCTCCACAGAAGTAAGTAGTTGCTGAGTCCTGTTCACTTAGTTGACCAAGCCACATGTTTGGAAAGTAATGAACATCACTGGTGCTTCACTGCTTTCTTTTTCACTGCTCAAACAGTGAGGGAGCTGCTAAAGAGTTGTGGTTTCTTGTTCAGTTAGAATGAGGGTCATAGGAGTCTTTTAAAAGGTGATCCCTTGTACTTTTGTATACAGGGAGAAATTTCGGGAAATTTCAGTGGGAAAGTACCCTGACTTGACCTCTAAATACAACAACATTTGTCTAGCACATAGATAAGTCTCAGTGATCACTGTACTGAACCATTGTATATAAAAAAATAAACATATATTCTGTTTCTTGTTTTCTAGAAAGTGCAAAGATTGAGTTCAACTCAATCTCTTGGCTGCAGGGAGGATGGACAAAATCACAGATCTAATAAAATTCTGGTGCCGGACTGTATTCTGCAGCCATTAGGGGGAGAATCTGAAGATGCTTCTACCCATGATCACTTAAGACCTATCCACAGCTGCATGGATAAACCCGGCTCAGAGTCTCCTTTGAGAAATTTGTCAGAGAACCAGCTTTCTGCCACCAGCAAGGACGTGATTTCATCAGGAGTTAGCACTCTCAGGAAGTTAAAGCTGGACCCATTGGAGTATTTGACCAAGCTGCGGAACAGAATCTGCAGGGGTAATCGGCAACTTGTTTCAATTGACCCAAGTATGTACTCTATCTGTGCTGCGGACATTAGTAATGCTTGCAAGACTTAGGTGTCTGCCTAGTCAATACATACAGAAGAAAAGATGGAAGACGGTGATCGTGTTCTTTTTAATGCATTGTGCTGTTCAGAGACCACCACCTAGTGGCAGTCTCCTCTACTGGGATGTAGAGTGCCTTGTACTTGGGAGCAGGTTTTTCAAATTCCAGTCTTTATTCTGCTGCTGTCTTGTACTTTTAAATAATACTTAAATTAAGAAAAAATATTCTCTCTTTTCTTTGAAGCAGCTGTACTGTGGGCTGTTTCTTTTACTAGTCAAATAATTTTGAAGATCTCGCATAAAAAGTGCTAATAAAGCTGCAAAGCAGTACTGGTTGCATACATTTCTGTGCACAACGACCTTGTCTGGTTTTGGCAGTGTACTTTGATATTACTTACTGCAAGAGAGAATTCTTTGCTTATCTGAAATCTACAATGAATATAATACTGTCAGGTCTGTATCTTGTAATATATGTATACTAATTTATATTTTCTTCTTCAGTTATTCTTTCCAGTGATGATGAAGATGGATCTTCTGAACCACAATGCACAGAGCTGGTGCAACATATCACTGACAATAAAGAAGCAGACAAGCAGTCTGACATCTGTTTCTCAGCAGAGCAATTGGAAGACAAGATGGAAAGCCCCATAGAGGTGGTAGTCCAATTTTTTACCTAGATACTGTTATGCCAATCCTTTATTTCTTCTTGTGATTTGTTCTTGCATGTGAGGAAAAAAAGTTAAATGGTTCGAACAGCTACGTTTAGTTTCAGTGACCAGCCATAGCTAAAGGAGTTTATTTCACAGATAAAAGTCTGGACAGTACTCACAGAAGATCTTGTTTCTAAAGGTGGAGTGTTTTTGCGACATACAATATATTTCATATTTTGAAAATTAACACTTGTATAATACTGCAAAACAGGAAGAATGGAGTGCTAATCTTAGATGTAATAATTATGAAGATATGCCTATGGAAAGGATTTTTTTCACATTTTTTTACATTTCCATTGTTCAAGTCATTAGTTTCTTCTTGTTACTCAGTTCTGTGGTATAATTCAGTGCAGAGAGAAGTTTAAGGATCTTTGTCAACAGAAGATGGATAAAGTTCCTATTGCTATGTGGCTACTGTGGAATTTGAACCTTAAATTAGCCAGAAATGTTATTGCCCCATTTTGGACATTCTAGCTTTGTGTGCTGCTTACTTTGACCCGGATTTACATCGTCTGTATAATCATGAAATAGGGAGAGACAATGCTGCCTCTTCCCACAGATACATTGTTTTGGCAATGGCAGCTTTAGGAGTAGACTAAGTTACAGTCGTTACTTAGTGTCTTAACTGTAATGATATTTACAGCTTTTTATTATGGAGTTCTTATATGAAAATTGACTTTGAGAATGATTTTGTAAAAACATAAAGAGAAAACTACAGAGATTACAGAAGGGAAGCATCTGGTTTAAATCTCTGTACCAAACACACTTTCTTTCACAGCTTTTAACAGAGTCAGTTGAAGATACATGTCCTATCAGTTTACCATTACCTTCTGGAAGCACACCTAGAAAACAGATGAACCCAGCATTGGATGTTGAATTTGATAATCTATACATTGGGAAATTTAAATGGTTATCAACAGGCCCTGTTAGGGTAAGTTGTTCTATTGTGATATTTTAAGAGTAGTTTAAAATTAAGCAAAGCTATTGGTGCTTAATGTGAAATTACTGAGTTTTGATTATTGTTGCATCTAATTGCTTTAGTTAAATGATGAGGTATGTAGTCCGTTGTCTTGTGTGTCTGGATTGCTGTCAGTAGAAAGGCTAACTGGGATTTTTTTGTGGCCCCAGTTTTCAGAGGTAGGGGTGCTGTATGTGAGAGACGTGTTCACGAATAAAATTTTGTGGAGGACACAAGTCATTGAAGCAAATGAAAAATATTTTTAAAAAATTACCGTGAAAGTTCAAGGCAGATGAATCTGATACGTTCTCTAGGTAGGAGCAGATGCTGCACGTTAAAGGCTTATGGCTCTTACAGAATCAAGGAGTTGGAAGGGACCTTAAAAGGTCATCTAGTCCAACCCAGCTGCAGTAAGCAGGGACTTTTTTTAGCTAGATCAGGTTGCTCAGAACCTCATCAAGCCTGCCCTTGAATGCCTCCAGGGATGGGGCCTCTTCCACCTCTCTAGACAACCTGTTTCAGTGTCTCACCACTTCCATGGTGAAAAACTTCTTAATATCTAATTTAAACATGCATGGTCTAGTTTAAAACCCTTGACCCTCATCCTGTCACTGCATGCTCTGGTAAATTGTCCATTTCCAGCTCTCCTGTGGACATCAGGTAATGGTAGGCCACTGAGGTTTCCCCAGAGCCTTCTCGTCTCCAGGCTTATACTCTATCTCTGACACAATGAGCCCTTATCTCTTTTCTTGATCAGTTGGGTACTGAGATATTTACAAGCAAGACCCTTATTCCATAATGACGTGTATAAAGGCTGTGTAGTAACAGAAAATATACTGAGAAAGCTTTTCTCGAGTTCTGATGACAAATAATGGCCATGGTAGAGTTAATGTTACTTGAAATAAACACCAATTTCTCTCCTTAGAAATAGTACAGATATTAGAATAAAGCAGTCCATAGTGACCAGCGTTCAGATATGTACTGTGTGCTGATCTTTCCTTTTAAACACGAAGTTACATGTTCTGTAGCTCTAAAGGAAGTTGCTTATGTGTCAAACAGTAAAAGGTTTGACACATAAGCAACATGCTACTCACAGGGTATAGGAAAAAACAACTTTGTGCTTACTGTGGTAACACAAGAGAAATGTCTTTACTTAATGCACATGAAAACTTTGTGTCTAAGTGACAATAAAGCATTCTTTATTTAGACAGGTCTTCTTAACATAATAAAGAAACTTGAAACACTTTGAATTAAAGTTTAATGTAAATAGCAAGGTAACACCTGAGTGTTGAATGGTTTATATAATGTCCTTAATTCAAATTGTGAGGCTGACAGCCTTTATCATGAGGAACTTTTGTTCCTCATTATGAGCTCCTTTTGTCCTAAGTGCTTATCAGGTTTTTTCTTATTAAGGAGTCTGCAGGCAACCCTGCATCTAAATCTAATTAACAGTAAAATGACTGCTTATCATTGAGAAACAAACAGAATGTATTTAGGAGTGTTGTTTTAGGTAAAATAGGCAATATAAAGTGTCAAATTATACATATCAATCACTGACAGCAACATTTTCAGTGTTAGGCTAATGGTTAAATGTGATCTTAATGATTTTGTGATGCTGTTTTCAGTTTATTTGGCTGTAAGCAAAGGATAATGTGCAGATAATAGCAATTCTTACTTAGTTTTAATCACTACTAAAAATACTGATTTATATTTTTGTAATCTTATTTTAGTTTACAACCAAGTATATTAAAATCCCCTTTCAAGGTAAGAGTTTTTTTCTTTAGCTTTCTCTTAACTATTTCTTTGAAGTATTACATTAAAGTACTCTTTAGATATTTATATTACGGATAATTTATAGTTATATTTGTTTTCACAAAGAAATAAAAAATGTTTTAAAATTAGAATTTAAAATAAAAGTATCTGTATCTATAGTATGCACATTAATAACTTGTCAGCTTCTTACAGTTGTAAAGTGAGCTTATAGTTTTAATGGACTTGTCTCCTGCATTCCTGTATGCATTTAGTGTTGATTTATAGGAAACATTATTCTGTATGTTTTTAAGGTGAAACATGAATCTTTTCAAATTAGAGTTTTAGACTCCTAGGCTTATTCAACAAAAACATATGAGTTGACTAAAGCTAAGAGGAATATAATTCGATTTGCATTCAGTGTATTTTCTGGAATGTGTAATTTCACTCTCTTATAGGAAGTTTGTGAGATGAATTGGATTGATTAAAAGGAAATAAGAATTAATTATTTGCAGTATTTTTTTATTTGTAGTTATTAACTGATTATTCTGTGAAAAAATATTTTTGATTAAGAACTCTGAATTTAGATGTTTAGCTTGTGGTGTTATGATTTGGTAACTTTGTTTACATAGCTTTTTGTAGCTGATTTTAATATTAAAAACTCAATGCATTTCATATAATTCCAGGAATAAATTCTGTTCCTTATGTCTTAGTATGTATAGCCTTATAATTACCCATGGATTTGAAATATATGGTTATAAATTCTGTTTTTTACAGTGGCCCTTAATAAGAATATCATGCTGAGAGTGGATACTCTGGATCTGAGGAGGTTTGGCCTGTGGAGAAGTAATTATAGCTGTTCTTCAAAAATTATAATTTTCCTGTGGTTGTCTGTGGATTATTTAGAAAAGATTGAAACCCAGTTAGGAGGATTTGTTATGAACAAGCCATGTGAGTAATATCTTTTCTTGTAACGCAATGAAACTGACTAATATATGGCATATAAAATAGTTACTTTTACTGTTAATGCTTCTGGAATACTGAGTAAAGCCTGTAGCTTTTTAAAGATATGTTGTTATAATGGTTTGATATACTTATATTTGGAACCAAAATCTAACACAATGTGTTCTAAATTATTGGTACTTAATAAAAAGGTCTTGTAACACAGTTCAATTATAATCTGTGCAAGGATGCCTTCCTAAACTAGGCTTGTGTATGAAGTATCTACTCCTTTAAAAGAACCAGATGTTTTAAGTGTTAAAACTAGCTGAAAAGCTTAACAAAGTTTGGTTCAATCTTTGACAAGACTGCCGTAGGCAGTGGCATTGTTGCTGGAGAAAGTTTCCACTAATGTTTGAATGGGCTGTTTAGGCTGTAGGGTCCTATGGACTGGCTCTACTTTTACTAGCATGAAGCTCTGTAAAACTGAGTATAACTCTTCCTCAGATATTCAGGGGAGCACAAGTGTATGAAGTTTTTACATCAGCAAAATAGTTGCAAAATAATATCTAACAAAATCATGATTCAGTGTTGCCTGTGTGAAATTTCTCAGTGTGTTTATGCTGTGCAGTCAGCGTCTGCATGAAAGAAATTATAATTCATTTTACAGCAGGAGCATAATTAATTTTGCAGCAGGAGCATGAGTAGTTTAAAGTGATACATGGAGTGAAATTTTAGCAAGTTATCTTTACTAGACATAAGTTTATAGAAGCTACCAGTAACTTTGATAAACAGTGAAATGAATGGAATCTGAGTATAAAGCTGTGAGTAATCTTAAGTTTATTTATCTTGATTACATTCTCGTGGGATAAACCTTCGGAGGTTGTTAAATTTCTGTGCCCAAATGTTTTACACTTTTTAAATATGTAGTAATGTCAAAAATTTTAAATGTAGAGACTTCTTGTAACAAAGTAGTGGTGATTTTGCTCCTGCTCTTATCTCTTTATGCTCCTTTGTGAGTGTGCAGGAAAGTTTTTGTCCTGTAACCTAATAATTAATATGATCCGTTCTCTCTGTTTTCCAGCGAAATCTGGAGAATTTGTATTTCTTGAGCTGTCTCAGCCACTCACAAAATTGGAAGAAGACAGGCTGACTGAAGTGATAACACATGTGAGCAAGAAGAACAGAGCACCAGATCTCCCTGAGATTTTGTCTTTGAAGCAAGCATTACCTTTGTTCAAGGACCTTTCTCCTAAAGAGAGCTCTTTTCTGAGTTCCAGTGAAGGTCTACTAAAGCAACATACTCCAAAAGAGAACATTGTGGGTGCTCGTGACACTGTAGTTCAGGTTAGAGAGTTGCATTATTCATCACAATCTGTTTGCATTCACATATTCTGGTAATTTTGTATCACCCAGTTGCAAAAACCAAATGCTTTCTTAGTCCATAGCTTCAAAAAAAAATAGTCATGTTTGTTATTTCTCTGTTAAAGGGGTAAGTGTTGCAGCAAACTAGATTTTGGCCTCACCAGCAAGTGGCCAATACTGAAGTTTTAAGTTCATGGTTATGAGTGCCTAGAACCATGGGGATATCCTGCCTTTGTAGTCTTTACCTTTGGTCTCTCTGGAGTAACGGATTTGGATTTAACCAAATAATGAGTGATGGATCATAGAATCACACAGACACAGAGCTGGGAGAGACCTTCATAGGTCTAGTCCAACCCACCTGCAGTGGGTAGGGATGTCCTGTTCTAGATCAGGTTGCTGTAAGCCTCATCAAGCTTGGCCTTGAATGCCTCCAAGGATGGGGCCTCCATTGCATCTCTGGGTAACCTCTTCCAGTGTTTCACCACCCTTGTGGTAAAGATCTTCTTTCAAATGACTAATCTAAACCTGCCCATCTCTAGTTTAAAACCATTGACCCCTGTCCTATTGCTACATGCTCTGACAAATAGTCCCTCCCTAGCTTTCCTGTAGGTCCCCTTCATGCAGGCTGCTATGAGGTCTCCTGGAGCTTTTTTTTAGGCTGAACAGCCCCAACTCTCTCAACCTGTCCTCACAGGACATGTGCTTCAGTCCTTGCATCATCCTTATGGCCCTCCTCTGGACTTGCTCCTGCAGTTCCATGTTCTTCTTGTGCTGAGGGCACCAGCACTTCAGGTCTCATGAGTGCAGAGTAAAGGGATAGGAGCAATTCTCTTGATCTGCTGGCTACATTTTTCTGATGCAGCCCAGATTACAGAGCTGCTTTTTCAGTTGATCTGGAAGTGAGGAGATGCAACAAAGGAAGAGTTCTGTTTCTTAGTCATTATAGATATCTCTAGACATACTTGAGGGGCACCACACTTGAAATGCTTAATCATTCCTAAGTCTAATGGGAGTTGAAGCTGTGCCAGTTAATGTGTTAGTGCAGTTCCCTTCTGAGGGATAAATGTGTGAGTTTTGTGTGTTCTGTTTTACATATGAAGCTACTTAATGCTTTTTGATATTGTTATTATTTGTATTTTTTTCTATTAGGAATCAAAACCAAAAGTGGTCAGGCCCAGTTATGCCCTCGCAAATAAGCAGAATAGTGGTTGCTATGCTATCTCTCTCTCCTCTGCATTGAATGAGGAATGGAAAGAAGTGAGAGAAACTGGAGCAGTTAAGAAGTAAGTGTATTTCATATAAATGATAAAAATAAAATAAATGCATTTCTGGAATAAGATCCCCGGCTTAACTTCATTTCAAAGTTCTATGTGAATATTGTTATTCCTATTTCCGTCCTAATAGTTAACAGACAAAATAGGTACGTTATAGGGACAGAACATCTCACTGAAGTTAGAGAATACCTGAATTTGATTTCGAGTTCATATAAGGGATGTGTCAATGAGGGTACCTCATGTCCTCTGAGTGTAACACAACTAACTCATGTTACTAACTCACGCTGAGCCTTTTAAAAAGATCTAAACAATGTTTTTCACTGTTCTGTCATACTCTAGTTGTAATTAGTTTGTCACACAATTTGTTGGTTAGTAAAGGAACTTGATTAACAAAAGACATCAGAAAATGAGAAGCTAACAGCTGTAATGTTGCAAGATACTGTGAGAGTGCTGATAATCTCAGTTCTGTCTTTACTAGCCTGTTAGTCCTCATGCTTCTAGTACAGCTAGTGAAATAAATTGCTCTTAAGACCTCTTGCCTTTTGTTGTCACTGGTTTCACCGACAGCATAGCAGTTGATTTTGTTTCCACAACAGCAAAAGTACTCAGTTTGTGGTTTCAGTTAAGTAATATGGTTGTTAATTTAGAGCTTTTGAAAGACATTTGAAATACTAGTTTTAGTAGTAACTTGAGCTGTTTCAAGTCACTTACAGTACATATGCTGCATGGTGTGGAAGCCTAAATTTCCTGTTGGAAAAATAACCTTTTCAGAAGTTTTCTAAAACTTGCAGTGTGCAGTGGAGTGCATAGTTCTTTTGCAACAGTTTTGGAGGAAGAAATAGTAAAAGATTTTGGAGTCAGTCAATGGTTTTGAGAATTACTGCTTTTATGGGTTTTTCTAGAAAATCTTCTATATGTGGGATGGCAATATTAGTGTCATGTAAAATGCAGTTTGTCACTGTTATAATGTGATTTGTGTTTTCTAGTTTAATTGTTTATCCACCCCCACCTGCAAAAGGAGGACTGGGAGTCACAAGAGAAGACCTAGACTGTCTAGAGTATGGAGAGTTTCTCAACGATGTCATCATTGATTTCTATCTTAAGTAAGTAGCAACAGCAATAATTATATCCTTCTTTATGGAACCTGATCTGGACTTGAATGTTATGTAAATACTAGTTACCAAATATAACACAACAATTGAAGAAGCAACAGTCTGATGAATTTGGACTTTGTTAAAGCTTTTTGTTTATTTTCAGCAGTTTCATTTGCTTCAATTGGTCCTTATTGTTCCTCTGAAGGGCTATGATATAGTGCAGATAGAAAAATAACTGAGGGGGGAAAAAGGCCTCTTGGTGACCTCGCAGAATAGCTAGTGCTGAGCAGAATTAAGCAAGGAGTTAAATGAAGTAGAGGACCTGTACTAAGTACTTAATTTACTGAGTTTGCTTGAAATGGAGTGTCCTTTACTATTCTTGGCAAGAGTTCAACTCCTGCAGGAAGGAACACAGCTAATACTTCTTGAGGAGGTTGTGCTTGTGTTCTTATGTGCTTCATGCCATCTTGCTAAAGTTGCTTGTGAAAGTGAGTTTTTCCAGATCCATCACTGTAGGCCACTATTCACCAAAGATGAGGTTTATTTTCGTGGTGTGTAAGCAGAATTCTGTCTCTTTTGAAGACCGTCTGATAGGTACGGTAACTGTGAGCAATAGGAAGCCAATGAAAAGTTCTTGTCCAGAGGAGTTGAAAAGGACAGGCTTACCAGAGTGTTTTGAAGTGGTTTTACAGCAAAACCACTTGTATTTTGATCTAAGCTAGAAATCAGTCATGCAGTGTGATGCTCTCAGTAGCTGCAGCTCTATCTTGCCAGAGAAGGAAGACTGGGGTAAAGGAGTTTAATCCAATGATTGCAGAAATACCTCTGCTTTTTAAATTATTAGGCTTCTCATGATATGTTTTTCTAGTGTTGCAAGCTGGATCTTCTATGACTGTGCTGCTCAAGTTATGGTGTGAAGCTGGAGGCACCTTGTGTAGGATAACTGCAATTACAAAAGCTTTGGTCTTTTAGGGCAGCAGAATAAGCACTCAGGTTGATTTTTATAGTAAAATGATCAACAGTAAAATCATAAAAAACAAGTACCTGTATAACATTTTTATTAACTTTTGCATTCATAACCTGTATAAATAAAATGGACAATTTGTAGTACTGTCTGTGCAGCAGCCTAAGACTCTGTGGGATTGTGTTCAATTATATTTTCACACCTGCCTTAATTGCAAGGGCTAAAAACCTAGTTCTGACAGTAAATTCAGAAGCACTAATGGCAGAGCACAAATCTGAGATGAAAGGTGACAGCATTCTTAGTAGTTGACTGTTACACACTCTGATGTCCACCCACATATGTGTTGAAAGCAGAAGAGTGAGAAAAATTTAACGTGATAGGCAACTGTGAGTACAACTGATAGTAAGCACAACCTGAGTAAAGTAAATAATTAAAATAATTGCCTTTTTTAATCAGTGATGGTACCTTTTTCTAGAAAAGGAATTTAATTTTCTTTTTCCTTTCATAGGTATCTGTTGCTGGAGAAGACACCAAAGCATCTTGCTGACTGTGTGCACATTTTTAGCAGCTTCTTCTATAAGTGCCTGACCAGGACAGAAAAAAACTCTGAAGGGGACCTCAAAGTTTCGTAAGTTCATTTCCCAGGTTTCAAACAGGCTTTTTCCCTTTTAAGTTCCCAGTGCTGGACTCATGTAGCAGAGGAAGTTTACAGGAAGTCTTCAATTAATCCTGGCTCACACAGAATCCTACAGACAATAGCTTGTTTTTCCCTTCTTCTCCTTTTCTCCTACACTGGAGTTGTGACCTTTTTCCTCATAAAATTTCGTTTCATGATCAGCAATTGAAGATCAGGATGGAATCGGAATGCAAAAAAAAGATGACTCCTGAGTAGAGCTCATTTTGCTTTCAGATCATATTGAAGCAAGGTTCTATGAGGTGTTGGTTTATTTCAACTTGTGCAAGCTAAGAGAGCTGAAAATCTGAATTTGTTTCTCAAATTTTTCTTATTCTCCTACAATCTTCTCATTGTGCTTTATGTCTCTAGGACTGGAAATTAAATGTGCTCCAGCATTTAAAGTTCAGGAGTGGAGGGAATCTGACATACAGCTTTTTCCTTCAAACGATACTGTTGTTTAGACAGGCCTTTTAAAGTGATACTGTGAAGTTTAGTTCTTGGTTGTTTGTAAATTGGTATAGGCCTGGTTTTATTAGTGTTTAGGTTAGATTTTGCAGTTGGTGTAGTAAATAATTATTGTAGTATAAATAACTTCGAGAAGTGCTTTCAGATCTGTGGAAGACTTGTTCAGAAATTACTTGCTAGTCACTTGAGCCTAATGGTGTACTGATACATGTATGGTTTTGGATTGTTTTTTTTTCTTTTCCTCTGCTGGGGAAATTTACATCTTCCAATCTCTCAATGTGTTTTTCATTTACTCTTGAAGCGTACTAAACCCTATATCTTTCTTTAATAAAAAACCCAAATGTGACCGACTGCTATTATTTGGTTTCTGCAGAGAGGCACAAAGAAGACACAGGAGAGTAAGAACATGGACTCGTCATGTAAACATCTTCAATAAAGATTATATTTTTGTGCCTGTGAATGAGGAGTAAGTATGTGTCTTAGACATATTTTCTTCTATATGAAGATTTAAATTTAATGTTGTGGCGATAAAAACATTTATGGTTATAAATTTGGATGGTCATAATGAGCACCTTAGTTTTTGAAGATGGTGTGAAGTGAGTAATATTGAAATTGCTTCGAAAGGTAAACTTATGTAGCCAACTTCTTCAGTGAACTTTGCATCTTTGTATCCTGCTTCACTGTTCCTTTTATGTATTTTTAGTGTTAATTGATGAGGAATAGTATTTCCATGGTCTCTGCCTTGTGAATAACTGTCATCCACATGGAATCCTCAGTGAAACTGAGTTACATATGCAAAGCAGCCACAGAGTCAGATAAGGCTAGAGTCATTCCATACACTTGGCTATATCACCATCGCAGAGTATTTTATTACATTTTCAACCCTATCCCTCTCACCCCCACCATGGAATGCTAGAGAGGCACCGATAAGTTGCTACAGTGGATTGGTTGGGTTTCTGTAAAGGACCGGATCTTTTTGCTGTTGTTCCACAATGCAAAGTGAAAAACAAATGAGATGATAAGTAGGAAATGTCATGAAGTAACATGGCACTGATGGCTATACATACCAGAACAGTTATCCATGCTCTCTCACTGTTATAAAAACTTTTCATATCCTTTTTATAATCAAATGTTATACAGTTTTGATGGGTTTTTCCTCTCTTTTTTCCCATTGCTGGGCAGATCCCATTGGTACATGGCAGTTATCTGTTTTCCATGGTTAGAAGAACCTGTATATGAGGAGCGTCCCTGTCAGGATTCATTACATCACCAGCCTCAAACATCTCTGCTTTGGTCAGAGGGTAAGAACACTATACCTGTTTCAGTGTTTGCCTTTCCTGATAACTGCAAGCATGAGGAAGTGGATACTAGCAGAAATCTGTTCTCAAAAGGGGGATAATCTAGAGAAAAACTCTATCAAGTTATATATGGTTGATATTGATCCAATAGGATGTTTTATAAATTATCTTTCACATCAAGATTGATGTAAGATGTTTTTGTATTACCCTGTTATAACGAGGATTGCACTGCACTCTTACAGTCCACAACTGTGGAAAATACTGGAAGGGAAATGTAAAATCAGTGTCTTGGATCCCGCTATCAGTGCATGGTTCTTGGATTTCAGTAAGAATTTTATCAGGCTCTCAGTGAGTGTGCTATTTGAACATTCAGAAGGGATGCAAAATTAGTTTATACTGCACTACTGTATTTTAAATACTAGTAATCATGAATTTGAAAGTGTAAGCATTACAGTTACACAAATACTTTCTTAAGACTTTTTATTTAATTATTTTGTGGTAGGTGGCAATGAAATTGCTGATTCTGCTTCAGTCCTGGATTCAGGTGTTTCTAAAGTAAGTGCCTTTTTGTACTGATAGAGGAAACATGTATTACTGTATTTCTGAAGGCTCTGAAATTTGACTAAGGGATTCTGTATTATCTTTTTTTTACAGCAACTTTCAGTGTTTGTGTGACCTGTAGCATGTGCTATGGAGTAGCTCAAAGTCCTTATTTGCCTAGCTATGTTGCCTGTGCTATGCTTTCATTTGGTTCTTAAAACTAATTATCAGTTTCTCCCTTTCTGAAATGGCAACCTCTTGGCTTTACCTTCAAACCTATGAAGATATATAATTTTATAATTATTTTAGGGTTTTATAAAGGTTATTTTTTTTTCTCTTCTTCCAGATCTCCTTCAGTAATTCCAAAAGGCAAATCTGTAAAAGGTATGATAAAACTAATGTTTTATCATTGAATTATATTAAGGAATTCTGCATTTTGCAGTTATAAAGCTTCAACTATAGCATACTGTTCAATTTTTCCATGTTTGTTCACATAACAATGCTCTTGTTCAGCTGTATACAAACAAAATATTTGCTTCATTTGTGTTGGTAATGGTGGGTTTTGTTTGTTTATGTTGTGTGCAGGCCTTGTATACTCATCTTGGATTCTTTGAAATCTGGTTCTGTGCAGAAAACAGTTCAGATTTTGAGAGAGTAAGTAATTACAGTTCCTATTTATTAGAAAGAAATGACACCTGGTATATTTCTATATCCAAAATACTTTTCTCTGTATTTCTAATGCCAAAGGAACATCCATAAAAGGCCCCAACAAAGAAAACTGTAATAACAATTTAATTGTAATAACAATAAAGAGGCTTTTGTGAAAAGCCTTTGTTCTGCAACTAAGATATAATTAAAAATTGTAAAGTGAATAGTTTTTTGAAATTAAAAAGAAAATTAAATTTGAAGTAGGGCAAGTGCTGTGTGGAGCATTGTAAATCACATTAAGTTCAGTAACAGAAGATGCTTTTAAGGGCAGAAGCCTAGATACTTAAAAATTAATACTTTGTAAAAATAATAATTTAAATTTCAAAGAGCTTATCTTTAATTTTTGTTGTAGCTTGCAGAATTACAGTGTCAAATCCATTCTTATCTATGTGGAAGAAAGTAGCTTTTCTAAAAGCTTGATATGTCATAGCCATGTCAGTATGGTATTATTTGTTTTGAAAAGTGAGAGTAAAAATATAGTCTTATATGTTGTAAGTGTGTATGTATTGGAAGTAAGTTGTCAAATTTTAAGTACTCTTACACTCTTGTAATAGCATTAACATCTATCAGGAACTTATTTACAGATTTTTTACTATTAAATATTTGAAGCTAAGTAGAATTGTTCTCTTTGTCTGTGGTATATTCACTTTACTGAGAGGAACAACAACCTGTAAAACAAATAGTGCATCCTTCTTTCAAAAGTAAATTCTAAAAGAAATACTATGTGAGGGTTACAAGAGAATTAGAAATCTTTATGAAACTGTTGCATTTGCTTCTCTGACTAGTCATCAGAAAAGCACAGGTAACTATTGCCTTTTAAAATGAGACCCTTATGCTTTAAATCCCATCTTGTAAAACAATGGCCAACCCAGAAGGTGAGATCAGTGAGTTGGCACTGCACAAGAGCAGCAGAAGAACTGGGTAACAAATAAGTCATAATAATTTAAGAAGTGGTCCCTTAAGGTTTTTAACGAGCCTTTACATGTCTTATATGCTAATGAGTTGTAAGAGTTAATTGATGAAATTGTAACTAAAGTTGTTAGTAAGGTGAATTTTGAGGGCTTTTTTAATGATCTGCTTAGGTTAGAAAACTACTTGTGGCAGCTTAGGATGAATACAGGAAGAATCTGTGGTAGCTAAGAAAGATTACTTGAGTTCTTAGTTACGGCTTAAAAATGTCTTGGTATCCTAATAATTTGAAGTAACTCAGCACAAATAACTGCTTTTAAATAAGGTGATGCATCTTTCTGTATTTTATATTGCGTATTATGTGGTAGCTAAGCCTCAGAGTGTGGTAGAATATTGGATAAATGTTATTTTGCCAACTCCTGAACAATATTAAGTAGTATTGCAAAGTGAATTGACTGTTATTTTTCAAGTATTTAGTCTACTTGCTTTCTCTTATAGGTACCTTGAAGTAGAATGGGAAGTTAAACGAAAAACTCACCGAGAATTCAATAAATCAACAATGATTGACCTCTGTCCCAGAGTGCCTAAACAAGACAACAGCAGTGACTGTGGGGTCTATTTGCTGCAATATGTGGAAAGCTTCTTACAGGTACAAATCTAAACTGTCTTCCCCTTTCCCTGCAATCATCTTAAGCACCAAAAAATATTTCTGAAGGAAATAGCCAGATAAAAAAGCCTGTGATGCTCCACCTCAAAAGTAGTAAAACCCTTTGAGAAAGATATTTTCAAGATACTACTTCAAGTAGTGGCAGTGCTCTTTTGTATATGGGCCACAGAGAGCTTCTCTGGGCCATTTCAATTTACTATCCTTGTATTCTGAATTCTCTTTCACTCATGTCCTGCTAAAACTGCTAACAATGTTCTTGATTATTTATTGTTTTCTACAAGACAGACCAGCTCATGCCAGAAAAACACGTGCTTTAGGCAACAAAACTTCATTATGCTTAACTGCTGTTTGCTTGATCCTCTCTGATAGTCTGGTGGTATATGTGTGTGTTGTAAGATATCAAAAGTATATCTAATTGTATTGCAGTACATGGAATCTGCCTTGAATATGCACTTCTGCAACTGTATCTGTAAGAGAAATGGTGGTAACCTATTTGTTTTTTACCATGAATATATTGTGGTAATGGTATGTATACATGTAATTACCATGGAGGAACTGGAATTTGACTTTGAAGCATATTGCCATCTCATGGAAACTTGTTTCTGCCTCCTTGGTATCAACAATAAAAAGGTTTGAAATTCTTTTTTGAAGGTTTTTGAAATTCACTCTGTGAATGCTCCTTTTTCTGTTACCAGAATCCCATCATTAACTTCGAACAGCCACTGCATTTGGAGAAGTGGTTCCCTCGTCAACTGATCAGAAGCAAAAGAGAAGAAATTAGAGACCTGATCTTGCAACTGCACTTCCAACAGCATAGTGGCAGCAGCAGCTAATGAATCTAATAAGCCAGACCTGGCAAAGAACATTGCTTTATAAAGTAACTGGAACTCTGCTTAGCAGCATTTTTCTGTCTTGCAAACAAGATAAAGGAAAACAGAAACAGCACAATTGTTATGTTTGTTTTGTATTTATTTATTTAAATATTTTTTTTGTCTGGGTTGTGGTCACAGAATGCAATTGTGGGAGGAAAGTTAGAAGACTGTAGATAAGTGTATATATATATGAGTTAAAGATAATATACATGGCTTGCTAATTGATTCTCTGGTTGGAATATGAAAACTCTGCATCATGAGGATGTAAAAACATCTTCATCTTTTGGAGCATGTTTTGCAATTCTATATAAATATAGATGGTCAGTCCTGAAGACAAGATTTTAACCCTATAGTATATCTCTTTCTTTCTGTATGAGATGCAGAATTGAAGGAATACTATGTATTATTTTAATTTAAAGATCTAATATTTACTCTCTTTAGAGATGTATTTGATGTCTTTTTTAATTTTGTTTCTTATCATATACAGAAAAAGTCAGCATGTGTCAGAAAATTCTGCAAAGATTTGTGGCTGCTCAATTTTTATTATTTTTATTTTTCTCCCTCACTGGCATTTTCAAAAATCATCAAAAATTTACTTCCATGAATGGAAGATGTTGGCTTGAGAAGGGACCTCAAGTGTGGTTTTTTTGAAGTGTTTTTTTCTTATCAGATTTAAGAAGAAATTTTGCTTTCAAAGTACATGCCTATAAAATACATGTACGAAGTAGATTTTTTAAGCCTATTTACCTTATTTTGGAGAGTTATGCCTACAAATTTAATGGGGACTCTTTTTTATTAGAAAGGTGAGCAGCTTATGACTCAGCAGGCTCAAAAGTTTGAGGTGTTTTCTAAAAAGAAGGCATTTTAATTAAAAAAGTCATTGTTTTATACATAATGTATCTCTAAGGTAATTTAAGACACATAGGATACATCCTATCATACATAAGACAAACGGGATTTATACTTCACCCAAGAGAATTTAGTTAAATTGCCCAAATATTTGAGTGTTTGAGCTTGGAATTGATTTGATGAAGTAGCACAAATTAATTGTTGTCTTAATATATAGTAGTTTTAAAAAAACTTTGATCATGTGAAACTTGAATAGCATTGACGTGTGCACTTTTTTAATGTAGTTACTGCACGATAGAAGGTAACTGTTTCAAGTAGATCCTTCTCTTGTTCTCTGCTGTCAGTAAACTTAAGTGTAATCACACCCTTCAGAAGACGTGTGTGTCAGATATTCAACCGATCCACCTGTGTCATGCCTATCTGCAAAAAAAAGGGCTTCTAGAGCTGGTATTAGGCTAGAGTTGAAAGAAAAATTGAGGGCAAAGATGTCAACATTTTTATGGCATCGCAGAATTCTCAGGGCCCCTTCCCTCAAGACAATTTTGAAGCCTGGAGTTCAGAAGATCCTCTTCAGGTTCTGTACAGTCATCCAGAACAAATCCCCTACCATTGTTTTTCAAACCAGGAAGCATTCTTTCTGAAGAAGAGAGGCAATTTTAAAATTATTTGCTGAGCGCAGTTACCTTCTGTATAGCTGCGAGCAGCCTAGTGCAATTGCTGTGTGGTTTTTATCTTTGTTTCTGCTTTAATTCTGTTGTTTGTCACTTCTGTCACCATTTTCAGCCCTCGTCACAGAGGTTTTGTGGCTTTCATCAACTCATCACCATTACTTACAGGCATAATCTGTGTATTTATTGTTAGACACGTGAAAGAAAATACAGAAATGTGTACTGCTTTTTAATTGGTGCATATTTTCAGTATTCCCTCATGACAAATAGTTTAGGCTTTTTTTATGGTAAAGTTGTTTATAATTTGGCGGGGGTTTTTAATTGACCAATTTATACATATATAAATGCAAAAGTGGTGTATAGAAATTTCCAAATTGGTTTTTTAACATTAAAGCATTGCCTTTGTAGATTTCTTAGGTATGTGCTGTGAGAGTGCTAATACTTTTGATATTAAACTTATTTCCAGAAGTTGAGTGTGATTGTTACCATTTTTCCCCAGCTGCTGCAAAAATAGTCACTGAGTTTAGGTCTAAGGTAGGCTGTCTTCCCTCTTACTGCTTTTAAGGTGTATGCACAATACATTGCTCTTAAACCTAAATTTGTATCAAAGCTAGCTCACAGATGCTTGTAGCAAGCAAAGCTGCTTTTTGACTCAGGAACCTTACAGTCCTTTTCTATACTTGGGCTTGACAGTCTGATTGACTAGCCTGGACAATACCTGAATATGCTGGCTAGAAGCCACACCATTCCAGCATTTCAGGAGTATGTGGTGAATGCTAGGAAGTGTCTGGGGAAAAAATTATGCTCCAGATACCCATGTGCTTCCTTTTTAGCTGCTATAACACAGCATGTATAAGATGGCAGACTGACTCAGGGACCTTATTGCACATCTCTGCATCTCCATTTCCCAGATGAATTCCTGTTTGACTGTAATGAAATAATACGATGGTTAAGTTTCAAGGCAAGGAATTGTACTTGAAGTGTTAAATGTAATTATGATTTTCTTTAAAAGGAGCTGCTCCATTCTGTCTATGAGAGACCAGAAACTGCCTTCACTGAAGAAGTCTGAGTCTCAGAGATACAGTTAAGGTGCTGTCAGCAAGCACGGCACAAGAAACAACATTAATGACAATTAACTTGTAGGAACTAAATCTACCAGGGAAAATGTAAAAACCCCTCAAGCCCTATTTCTCATCAAGAAGTGATGAAATGAAACTGTGAGTGTGCTTTTAAAAAATTAGCTGTGGACTGCTGTGTTTTCCCCCTGGAGTTGTAGGCATAGATTCATTGCAGTCCATCTCCCCTTTCTGAGACTTGCTTCCTAGGAGTTAGAATGAAATAAGCTTACTGTGTTCAGTAAGTACTGTGTCTTAAAAAACATTATGAAAATTGAAAAGAATGAGACTTGAAAGGTCTCATTTTGTTGGTCTCTAGACAAACAACAATAATTCTGTTCAAATTGAAGTCAGAAACTTTTGGTGAAGCAGAGGCGCCAGGATCATCTTTGAATGTTGAATAAAGAAGAGAAAGCCAAGAGCCTTACAAGGACAAAGTAGGCAATGAAGTGCTAGATTAATTAGGTTGACCTCACTTCCTGATTTTTCTGCTACAAATACTTTACTACCTGGTGAGAGTGGTGACATTACGACATGCTTGGATGGGCTGAATTTGCTCAGCAGGAAGGATGAATGGCCCCAGACCTTGCTGGTTTTTGGGAGACAATTCACCAGGAGAACTCTCCAGGAGCACAAGCAAAAATTGGTAATGGTGGAATATCTGGCAACAGCAACCATGGGAATTGAACCAAGGGAAAAATTTAAACTAATTTTCTCTGCTAAACTGCCATAAAGTCAGTGTAGTCTAGTCACAGGAGGCATTTTATAATCTTGGTATTAAGCCCTGTGAGCTTGGAGATGAGGAATACTGCCATTGTAGCACTCTTCATTAGAAGTATTTTCATTAAGGTGTACCTTTATTTTACATTATTTAGCTACAGGGGAGTAGCTTCACCTTTTAGAACAAATTGCATTTGAAAACAAATTATTTAGAACATTCTGTTCTATAGCAGAATTTCAGTGACGGTTGCCTTGGAGAGAACTGAAATTGAGCTTAATTACATCTCCTTTGTGAAGATGCATGTCCTTTCTTTTCAGAAAAAGAAATTGTCAGAAATTTTTATTTTTGGAGGTACAGACCTTGTCATGTTAAGTCACTTACCTCAGCAGGAATGTACTTTTTCCTAAGTACTTTTGAATAGATACAATTTGGATGCTGAAAACAATATTTCTTCAAAGTATTCCCATGAAATCTTTAGTCAATTCAAGGAAGGAGCTGGTTTTCCCAAATAACCTTGGAAAGTTATTGCAAGAGTTGAGAAACTTTGAATTAATTCTGCTTTTATTTACGCGTTTTGCCAGCATGAGTTTTGGAGATTTTCAGGTCCTATAAATCTCAGTGCTGGAATTAGTGTTGAATTTAAAATTGATTGCTTGAACTAATACTTATAAAACTGAATTTAAATGTGTAAAATATTTTATCACACAAAGCTGACCTAGCCCATCCCATGGAAAACTACAAAGCATAGAAAAATACATAAAGCAGGTAGGCTTTCTATTACTCACAGGCTGAGTGCTTTTGAGTACTGCACTGATGAAAACTGGGTTTCATGTTCCAACTGAAGGACATGTACTAAGGGGATTAGTTGTTATGCATTCTTGAGGTAAGCCTTTGCTTTTATGAGCATGTATACTATTTCTTACCTTGATTCACTTTCGTTCTTTTGCAGTGTAATGCAGAGCATAAAAAAAATGGTGAGTCTGTGATGTTGAATCCAGGATTGTAATAAAGGCACCCAGATTAGCCTCAGTAGTTGCTCCATCTGCTTAGAGATGCTGAACAGGATTTAAGAGCATGGCCATTCAATTTACTCCTCCAGTGGGATGTATGATACTTGGTGCTGCCTCCAGCCTCATAGTTAAGTTGACAGAGCCAACATGGCTGAATAGATCCAAAATGTGTTGTTCTAAGGAAAACCGGGACCTAATAGTAGATTATCAATACCTGATGGGGGCCTACAGAAAGGCAGGGGTAGGATTTTTTAATAGGATATGTGATGGAAGGACTAGGAATAATGGATGTAAGTTGGAAGAGAGTAGATTCAGGCTATATATAAGAAAGAAATTCTTTATGGTGAGGGTGGTGAAACACTGCAACAGGTTGCCCAGAGAGGTTGTGGATGGCCCCTCCCTGGAAGTGTTTAAGGTCAGGCTGGAGGAAGCACTGAGCAACCTGATCTAGTGGAAGGTCCCATCCAGCCCAAACCATTCTATGATTTTATGTTAGAGCAGCTCTGTGGTTTAACCTGAAATGTATCTTAGTAGTTCTGTGCAAAAAGCAAGGAAAATATGTTGCTGAAAACTACCTATTGGAGTTGGGAAGATGTCAGTAGACAAAGCCTAAAAGCAAGGGTGATTTTATTTGATCCCTGTGCATATCCTGTGTGTAATATCAGGAATTATCAGTGTTATCTGAGTCACTGGAGTTCAACAGAGCAGCTGGAAGAGAGAAGTCAGTATTGTGTACCTAAATAGCTCTGTGTAAGTGCTCAGCAGGCTGTTGTCTGGTAAGCCCGGGGAATCCAGCTTTGACACATTTATGCAAAAATAGTCACTTCAGACAAGCCACCAGTTTGCTCAAATTGATCCAAATGCAGCAACCAGCTAGTCCTGAGTTGACATCACCCAGGAGACAGCCCTGATGTGGTTTTTCTGGTGGCTGGAATGCATCACTGACACCATGAGCTGACCCTAGACAGCAGAGGTTCCTGCTGCTCTCCTGCACTCTGTCCTTTCTGTAGTTCTGCTTAGCTGATCATCCCTTCGGATATCTGTACTGATACGTTCTTACTGCTCATGTCGTATAATACCTGAAGAGAGATGAATGAGCCACAACTCACCCTGATGTTAATTTTAAGGGAAACAATTCGGGGATGTGGGTGTCAGTGGTGTAACAGCATAAGGTCTTCTGCTATGGCAGAGGCACTGATATCAGGGCTGTATTAGCTTTGTCACCTGAAAAACCAATCCTACAGAAAGCAGGTGTTAGCTTCAGTGCTATGTGGGTGTTTAAGAACCTTTTCAGATATGTACATTTGTACAAGGAGAGAAGACACATTGAGACCCTTCCCTGAAGACTAATGTGCTGCCTCTGATATTTTGTGGTCAGCACGTTTTGTTTCGTTTTTTTAAGAATAATGGCAGGAGCTGAAGGGCCAATGAAAAGCTCTGGTTAATTAAATGTGAAAGGTGCTGTCCTTGCTTGGACTGCTTGTTAATGGTACAACAAGCTCTGCTAAAGAGCTTAGCTGGCCAGATTAAAATTAAAAAATTGTCTCAGTCCATCTGCTAGCTCCAAGGAGTATACTTCCATCACCTTTTCTTGTTTCTTCACTGAAGCGGAATACTATCTCTGAAAAGAATATTCCCAGGATGTCTTGGTGGACTTTTTTTACCTAATATTTTTTCCAAAGATAATTATACGTGACGTCAAAGCATTTTCAAGAAGGGCAATGCTCTTGGCTGTTTCAAGGATACAATAAAGTCAACAGCTCTTCTGCTAAAAGGGATTTTCTTCTTTTTTTCCTTGTATAGGATATTTTTACACAAATAAGTATGTTTGGCTTCATTTGGAAAATATTCCTTTGCCTTCTGGTTTTTGGAGTGATTCAAGGTGATCATCAAATTGTTGCAGGTAATGCAGAAAACATTTATATTCTTGCTTTTAAAGTTTACTTGTGGCAGTGTGGAGAAATAAAATCACCTCTCTAATTACAACAGAGAAGACTAATCTGTGCTATAATTTCAGTGTAAATATTGAATACTTAGAGTGATTTCCAGAGGTCTTACTGTATATTTGTATTGTTTTGAGCTACAATGAGGCAAGCTTTTCCAGCTTTGAGACACATTGATTAATGATAAATGTTTTACTTGGTGGGGTTTTTTTCATTGATAAGTTTTTATTTAATCTTAAAAAGTGGGGGTCTATCTTCTGCTTATGTACACTGAAGATGTGTCAGTTTGGGTAAAGATTAGGTTTTGCCTCAGTGACCTTTTTTGATGGTCCCTTTGCCCTCTGATGTACCATCTGGTGATGGTCTTCTGCACTAGGCTATTAATAGATCATCAAAATAAGTCCATTTTTCATCTTTCAGTTGTTGAAATCAAAGGTGCTGTTGACTTTGAAGTTCTAGAATAAGCTCTTAATCTGTGTGATGAAAAATGTCATACAGTCATTACTATTCTTCCCCTAGTAAATTATTCATTGTTATTCTTCAGTCATGCTTTCTCAAGGAGAAAGTGAAAGAGAAAAGTTAAATTAACTCATTTTGGAGCATCTTACTGGAGAATGGAGAATTAGACTGTCAGACTAAAATTAAATAGACACTTTTTCTCCTCAACTGTAAATTTTCCTCGGGAGTGATGTGGAACAATTGAAATAAGAGGGAATTGAAAAAACACAAAAATTAAAGCTGATGAGTAATTTTTTTCCTTATTTTTTCTTTATTTTGCTTTTTTCCTTATTTTCTCTGCTCCAGTTCTATAAGGACCTATCTCATGGTGATAAAAGGTTTACTTCCTGGCTGTTAATTTAAGCAGTTTCTTGATGCAAAAGATACAAGAAATTCTTGTGTAAAGAAAATATGGAATAAGTGGGCTTGTTAATTGATTAATTTTTTAATTCCTGGCCCTGAATGCTATTAAGTAGATGTTTATTCACCAATATAGTTCCATTAACTTAAATAAGCCAAATGGGAGAAGTTAAAGACAAAGTACTAGCATTCAGAGGGCTAGGGTTTTAAGTTATGTTACCGTTTGATGGGATACTGTGAAGAGCATGATGTTATTTATAACAGTGCAATCATACAGACAGGTTTTGTTAGCAGAAAAAAGCACGTCCCTTGGAGACCAGAGTCATGGCACTGAGATACATACAATTGCATCACTATCTCGTCTGAAAACTTTGTGTGTGACTTCAATTTTACCCCAGGTTATTCAGCTACAGAAGAAGGACAGGCTAGAGGTGGTTCACCAATCCCTCAGCTTGGTGGCTGGAAGCTGGCAAGCTCTTCCCTACCTCCTGAGGTGAAAAAGACAGCTGGCGTTGTGGATGCTGAACGGGTCAACAAGCAGGTGCTGTTCCGAAGGAAGCGGTCCATTCTGTTTCCCAGTGGAGTTAAGATCTGCCCTGATGAATCTGTTGAGCAGGCTATTGCCAATCACCTGAAATATTTCCGGCTCAGAGGTAAGTGATTGTACACTTCATGGATAATTGATAAAGAATATTTAGGGGGGAAAAAAATGGTGAAGCTTTTAAACATGATCAATACCAGGCCAAAGACAATACATTATTTACCCAAGAAATTTTGCTTTCTTTTATTATCTTCCTCATGAGAGCTGTGCTGAGCTGAAGGAACACCTCCTGGTTACACTCATGAAAGCTCTTAGTCTCTGAAACCACAGTGAGTGTTTAATAACTACTCACCCTTTCACATGGAACAATTTCAGTGCTTAGAAAAATAGATGTTATGCATAGGTTAGCTAAATGGCAGAGCCTATTGTATTAATTCAGTGTTCTTGGACTATTAGTGGAATTCACTGAGGGATCTTTTGGAAAAGAGCCAAGTCAGTGACATGAGGATCTTACCCATGCAAATTTTGACTGTGGGTGATCGTGCAAAGCTTAGTTTGTTCTTTTTTCCAGAAAGCAAATCTCTGTGTATCAGACTGTAGCATAATAGAGATGAAGCCTTTCTTTTAAGACATAGAGGTGACATGGCAGAGCTTTCTCTGAAGAGCTGAAATATTCCCAGCAATATCTTCTTTCATGTGATGAAATATTACAGCAATATGATGCATTTTAAACTCTTCTGTCTGACAACACTGGAATGGGGAATTGTGGTCAGGCAGCACCTTCTAGCATTCGCGGATCCCAACAATGCTTAACTGTTCTTTGTTTTGCTCAAAATGATTCATAGAATAGTTTGGGTTGGAAGGGATCTCAGAGATCATCTAGTTCCAACCCCCTTGCCATAGACAGAGACACTTCCCACTAGATCAGGTTGCTCAGTGCCTTGTCTAGCCTGGCCTTAAACTCCTCCAGAAAGGGGGCATCCACAACCTCTCTGGGCAAACTGGTCCAGTGTTTTACCACTCTCACTGTTAAGAATTTCTTTCTTATATCTGGTCTGAATCTCCCCTCTTCCAATTTACATCTCTTATTATGTGTTTTAATTGCACTTACCTCCCTGTGGGGTAGAGGCACATAAGGGCCAGTAAGCAAAAGTGTGAGTGATAATAAAGAAATATCTGTAAATGAGGTTGTAAAAGCTTATTTAAAACTTAATGATCCTAGGTGGAATCAAAAATCTACCTAGTCTGTCTGCTTTTGTGCTAGGCTTATGGCTTCCATAATCCACAACACTTTCTTGAGCACAGATGTTATGATCTTTGCAAGAAGTATAGGCCACTCTAATTCACAGCAAGTCCAGAAAGGCCTGGCTCAAGCAATTTGTCACATTCCCTCTGTTAGAGGCAATGTGCTGCACCACCAGTATTTGGTGATGTTGAGTTAATCACATCCTGAGTAAACACACCTGAGGTAAGTGAGAGTTGATGATGCCATCACTTTCATTCACAGTAAAGCTCTTCCTTGGGTGCTACCAGCTTTTTCTTGAAGCCATGTATTCACTAGCTGGCTGAATCAGTGCAGTGGCAAAACAGAGAGACAGACTTTGTCTGCACTGTCAACAAAATAGTCCTAGGAAAGAGAGTGGTCACTGTTTAGCATTCAGATATCAGTTATGAGAAAAACAACAGACCCCAAAATTTAATAAATTTGAAGGTATGCAGAATCTGTTGATTTTTCAAGCTCAGTCTGCATAGAATCTATTTATATTCCCTACGTGTTGCATTAAGAATAATTTTAATATACCATGCTTTCTCTGTAAATGATCTTTTTGATGCTGTCTATTCTTTCATGTTTTACTTAACTAATCACCAAATAACTATGCCACTACCATGGAAGGAAAGGTTATTAGCGCTTATTAGAAAGAAAAGAAAAGGTTTGCGTGTTCTTATTATCCAGGTTGCATTTGTTCTATCTATATCTGCCTTAGAAGGAAGCAGGTGGGAATATAAGTGTCTATCTGTAGCTACAAGCTTTATTTACTTTTGTGAGCTTGTTAAAGCCTCTATTAGTGTCAGAGACCGACTGATGACCATTTCTAGCAGAGGCTTTAAGCAAGTCCTTAAGTCACATAGCTGTAGGCTTAACAGTATGCTGCCTTTCCCCCTGCCACAGACTACAACATCTGTATTTTTCAGAATTAACAACTATGATAAGTATGTAATTAATAATTAAAAAAAACCCCAGAGACTAGCAAAATACAGGCATCTGGAGAAAAATCGGTATTTTTCTAAAGCAGCAGTAGCACCCTTCAGCATATGAAAATCTAAGTAATAAGGTGATTATTCACTTGTGGTTGTTATTATTATGACTGCAGGAGTAAGAAACGTCATCCAAGAATAAGAGTAGTTTTGTATTTTTTTCTCTACCCCTGGAATCCAGAAGACAGATTTCTCAAGTGGTTATTTATTCCTACATCAATCACATTGTTTAACAAACTGAGTTTTGCATGAGCAGAAGATATTATTTTCAGTCTGTTTTGAGATGAATCTGGGATTACAATTGTCTGTGTAGTCACAGGTACAGTCTCTGCATCTCTAGTAGCTGTACATGCAGGTTGCTTTGTACTTCATTTCTTAGAATGCAAAGATGGAAATCAGTCATAAATGCTTACAGATTTGACACTGTAAACCTAAAGGCTGGGTCTTACAGAGTGTTTTTAACATGTGTCCTTTTAAATGGTGGTAATGGTTGCTTCTGGGAGTCATGAGAATCTAGTGGTGGCTCATGGATTGTGATGAACATTAGATATGTCCAATGGAAAACTGGAGGTTTCATGAAACAAATTTCATTGAAATCTATTAGTAGGGCTTTAGACAATGTGGTCTATATGGTTTATTATGAATAGCAATGATCTTTGCTGCTGACCAGGAGATGGTAACCCAAGCCTCTGTTCAATAACATTTGTTATATGAAAAATAGATATACCCACTCAGAATAAAGGTCAATCATGACAAGTCACCTTACATAGATGATTCAGTGAATCTGTCCATTCTCTTTGGTCCAAATTGCCAGCATATGGTTGAGGACTGCAATAGGCTTGGAAGCAGAATTAGCCAATACAACAGAAACAAGATAAGGTAGCACACCTTGTACCATATTCCCTGGTCTATGACTTTTAACTGGGTAAAATAATGATTGCTGGATTTTAACACCAAGGTTCAGGTCCAGTAGTGCTATTCTTTGCTGCGTCTGAGATGTAATTACTCTGGTGTCTGCCTTTCCTAAATTCTGTTTTAATTTTTCCCTACTGTGATCAGCCATCTTAAACATTTTAATGTGAGCTCATGAGTACATTCTCTTTTCACAAGACGAGACCAGATATCCTCTGCCAGAACCTTTTTTTTCAGCCAAAGTTTCAAATGAAGATGAAAATCTAAAGATAGAGTTTAAAGATACTGACCAAAGAAGGAAGTAGACTGTATAGTAGTGTGTCTTAGTTTGTGAGACTAGGGCATAGGGTATTTTTGAAAGAATAAAAGGTGTTTCTCAGGAGTGAAGTTCTATGCATGATTATAATTCTTATACATGGTAATCTTGGGCATAGCTCTGAACTTTCTCATTTGCCTTTTTCTTGGGTCACTTCATATCTGTTTATTGGAGCATTACAAATAACAATGGCATGTCCTGCACGTAGAGTTAAGAGTAAAGTTTTGATTTGATGCTGAAATCCTAAATGTTACAAATTATTCAAACTTGCTGAATAATGATAAAAGCAAGGAGTCAAAAGTCATAAAAATTACCTGGCTAAACAGGAACACGATAAATAACAGGTCTGGCTGAGTAAGACTTTTTTGCTTGTTTCCCCCTCATCCCTGGCACATATTCTCCATCACTTAGACCCAGCCAATACATCTATAAAGTTTATTTGCAGAAGGTCTAGTTCTCTCTCACTCTGCATTTGAATTATGAGATGTCAGCACATGATTCTAAAAAGCATGACTTCTTTATGAAAGACACTTCTTTGTAGTTACTGAAATATTACTGGTGAGAATAGTTCATGTGCTAGAGTTTCATATATGAGTGTTCAAAGAAAAAAAATCTTTCATGTGGACTAACTATTCCTCATTCAACTATTTTAATTTTAAATCTTGGTTTGTTGTGTATATTGTTTAAGGGTTGCTATGTTACAGGCCATACACAGCAGTATTTCAGCAATAGAAGTGATCTGTCTGCAAGTTTGTATATTTATTTGTTCAGCAAGTGCCAAAGTGTCTTTGCAGGAAATATCTCTCTGTCACTGTAGTCCTTATCAAAACCCACTGCAATTGTGCCATTTGGTTGTGCAGAATGAGAGAAGGAGTTGGCCTCAGGTTGCCTTAAAATAGATTATTCAGCCTGATATGGTGCTTCTCGCCACTGTACACGATTCACCTCTTAAGAAGCACTAATGAGATTTAACTGGGATTAAGCTTCAGCACTGCCCACTTGCACAAATGACCAGAAAGCCACCCAACCCCCTACTAGGTGCCCAGTGCTGTCATATGTTGCCCCTTCTGCCAACCTCAAAAATCCTTACTGAGTGTAAGAGGCTAATTGTTTCTCATTTGAGAGATAAATGCATCCTGGAGGTAAAACTAGATCCACAGAGACTCTGTATCCTACCTGGTTGCATGAGAGGTAGTAATTTCAGAGCAAAAGAGGAAGAGAGATCAACTCATCACAGATCTTAGCTGGTGGTTTTGAAAAGAACAATTGCTTTTGGAAAGGAAACTTCAGATAAGCCTTTTCCCATCTCTTCCTACAGATTTATAGGACTGAAAGGAGATTGTGTCTGCCTGTGTAGAATTTTTTTTGTCTGAAACACAATGTACATTAGGCTTTTCAGCATATTCACTATTGTTGGAAGTATTACTTGAGCATAAACACTGCATTTGAGGCAGAAAAGGCCCCAGGAACTGGGGCTTTCAGCTTCCAAATTAGATATGTGGGGATTGATGAGGTCTTACTACATGCCCAGCCTTCCAAGGCAGCCTCTGAAACCTGTGACTGCCTTTAAAAGTCAAGCCCTTGCCTACTTGAAGTGCCTGTGATACTTTGCTCAAGCCGAAGTTTGCACAAGGACGTGGGCCAAATGTGCTGTTCTTTCCATTTTCATTGTGTTGGCACTCTCTTTCACCTTGACAATGATTATCTCAGTGATGAATAATGTGGCTTGAATTTCTGAGGCATTTCAGGACGGTCTGTGTGCAAAATGTACTATGTGCATGCAAAATGTTCTTTGGAGAAAGACTGCAGAGCAAGCAGTCTGGTTTGCATTCTTGGTTTGAATTCTGATTTATTGTGTCAGCCAGCTACATGTCTTCTGCACACCTGCCTCCATTCCTGCAGAAAGCTGGAGTGATCACATCTCTCTAGCTAGGAGCCTCTCTCTAGCTCATAAGTCTTCATTCTTTTTTTAACATTTGAACTCTTCAGAGGAAAACTATAAAGTACCAGAGGAGGTCAGTTAGCACTAAAATACATGTTATTTATTACTCCAGCCATGGGATGAAGGAAGTAATTTTCTAGAGGAGCTTACCTTCCCACCCACATGTAACTTCAAGGCTCTTAGCTGGCTGCCTTAAGATTGATCTCGATTTTATGATGCTTTTAATCAGTATTGTTTGTCAGGGATTAGTGGCCTCACAGCAAATCCTGTCTCCTCTGGGGCCTGATGTTGCTAATGCTGTCCCACATCTCTGTGCCTGTGCCTACCCCTGTAGCAAACCAGTGAAAGTCTGGCATGAAACAGGCTCTTCCCACGTGCCCTGAGGGATGATTTGCCATGCAGGTGGCATGTGGCAGCAGCACTGCTGGGCAGCTCAATAGGTCCTTCCTCACTCTGTCACAACTTGGTTGTTTTTTAAGGGTTTTACAACTAGCCTTAAACTGAATTCCTGGAAAGATCATTATGCAAAGCCTGTCCAGCAGATTTATTTTGCGTAATAGTTGAAGTATATTTAACATAACATATTGCATGAAGCAAGTATCTTCAGTTCTAACTCTGAGCTGCTTGATTTCTGTCAATTTATGGTAAGCTCAAAATGCTGCAATTTTCCCCCACATTCCCTATCTACTTGAAACTTTTTACATTTAAAACTTTAAGTTATGTTTCTGGTCCAACATAAATCTGTTTGATCATGTCACCCCCAACTTTTATTTTCTTTTTTGTTTTCAATTAGTTGCTATTTTATGTATTAATTAAAAGGTGGTTTATTTATAATCAGCATATGTAGCTAGTACATGTGGCACAGGTGCTGGAAGTTTAGAAAGGAAAAATAGTGAATTATTTTTATATAGTAAATGTAATTACTTACAGAATCTTACAGTCACATCCTGCTAACTTTGTTTACATTTTTGTCTCCAAGTTTTGGCAACGGAATCTCAGAATGATTATAATCTAGTTATGAAAAGCATGTTCGTACATGGGAGTTGTCACGAATTTGTTGATAAGAAACTTTGCAAAACCTACCTGGGCAGCATAAAGTCAAAGATCTTACACAAGGATAGGCTCCATCTTCTAGTTAGAAGAAGGTTATTTAGATTTGTTATGGAACTAGAATGCACTATGAGGGTGGTGTCTCTTCAGTTCTGTGGGTGTTCTCATCAGTGAAGCCATGGTAAGAGCTGGCTCCCTCATTGACATACCTGAAGCAGAAACAGGAGATAAAATCATGTTTGTTTCTTTCATTACACAAGCATCATTTGAGCCACGATGAAGCTGCTGATATGTTTCTGTGCTTAGAGTGGCAACTTTCATCTAACTACATTGAAAAAGGTGTATGAGAAAAAAAGAAAGAAAAAGGAAAAGAAAGAAAGAGTGAAAAAACCCTGTTCCTCTTCTTAGTCAGGCTACAGATTTGCTCTTGAACACCCTATAGGTGTAAGAATGCCTGAGGCTGCTTCTTGGGTTGAGCGCTGAAGAGCCTGGATTTGTTACCCTTCAAGGAAATAGTTCAACCTGAACTATTCTATGAAATCCCCTCCTTTACAAACTGGCCAGTAGGAATAAACAGGACAATTACAAGATTGGTTACATGTCAATAATATTGTGGGTTGACTGTGTGGCAATCAGCTCAGCATGGCTGAGGATGCAGGTTCCTGGGCAAGGCTAAATCAAGTGTTTAAATTGCAGTTGCAGAAGATGTTTGCCTGGGCATTTAATCTCTTCCTGTGAGTCAGAGCTAACAAACTCTCAGATGACTCGGGAGACTGGTCCAGTATGAACAGTCAAACAGACAGGAAAGCAACCTTTCTATGATTCTGTGAAGAGATTGCCCTGCCTTCTCCTTCTGAAAACAGAAGTGATTTGCACCATGTTGTCCAAATGGTTACTGTTCACTGCAGAAGAAATGGATAGAGAGGACACAGTCAGAGAGGGCAGAATGAGACTCCTTATCCAAATCCCCTTTCCTCTTTCCACAAAAAATATGATCCTGTTCTGACAGTTAAGGTCTGATTAATAGTCTTGGAGCTCACAGATGGTGCAAAGCCATTGGAATTCAGTGGGATGTCTAATTCCAAATGAAAGGACACATAACAAATCCTTAATCTATTTGGAGCTGATTGGGACAACTGTTCATACAGCAGCAGCTTGCATTCCAGCAAGATGCTATCTCATCACATTTCTTAAAAACAAGAGATTAAATTTATTTAAGAGCATCAAGGAAAACTGACTTCAATTATTATTGCCACTTTTTACCTATGTTTGGGAAGACAGTCCTTGGCCTATTGCCATTTGAAAAAAAAAGGATTAGACAGTGACACTGCAATATACATGCAAGGTATTGCCATATCTTCAATTCTTGCTCTTTATAACTCACTGAAGGCTTATCCCAGCCACAGGGAGTAATCTCCTTGCAGGATTGTTGCTGTACAACATTGCACCTGGAATGAAAGATGCATTAGTCAGAATCCAGGATATAAATACCTCCCAAAGAAGTCATGGAGAGCAGTATTACTTGGTGTAGGCTTCTGAATTTGAAACTAGAGTTTGGTCTTTTTTCTAGACACCCAGCTCTTAGGAATGCTATGGTAGAGAAGCATTCTGTCATTCTGCTTCAGGAAGCTTATTAGCATTCCAGCAAGATCCAGCAACCCCACAGAAGGATTATGACTTCACTGCCTGAGGTCTGTGGAGATGTCATATGCTATGTGGTCCCTGCCTCAAAGACTTTTCTTCCTTAGCTGTTGAGGAAGCAAGTATAACTTGATTGGGAATGTGAAAAGTTTTATGAGTGCTTGTAAGTCTGGCTATCTGTTTCTGGTTAATTAAGAGGCATAAGCAAAACTGATTTGAAAGATGTCGAAAACTCCCTACCTAGTTACCATGTCCTAAAAATTTACTGCCTGGAAGCAGGAAGGGTGCTAAAGCAGTAATATAAAATTGACGTTCAATAAGGCATAGTTTGAAGAATGTATTATTCTCTAGATATAAGTATTAAATGAACTACAGGACTAATCTGCATGTTTTTCTGCATGTTGCCACCCGGTGCAGCTGAGTTAGCTAACCATTCAGGGTGCTACTGTATGTGAAAAAATACCTTAAGACACTTGTTTACAAAGCTTTGGGATTTAAGAAAAATGTCCACCTCTTTGTTGAATGAAGGGATATTTCCATATACAAGTAAGTACATTTAATAGACATTCAAATTCAGAATAGAGAGTACCAAGAAGAAATAGAAGTAAGGTACTGGTTTTGGCAACCAGTAATTGAAGAAAATTACCTTCTTGAAGATAGATCATAGTTAGTCTTGTTGTAAGGTCTTGTTTATGATGTCAAGACTTTCCCTGAAAGCAAAGCATTCCTCTGCTGGAATTGTATGTGAAATCTGGTTAAGCCCAAAAAGCATGTTTGTCCTCTGCTACTCCAGGCTGGCATTTGCTGTGAGAGATATTCAGAGTTCTCTTTTTAGTTTTATTCTCTTCAAGGACACAAGGAAAACTTACAAATATTTTTTCCTGTTGTCACAAAAAGTTTCTTACTTGAATGTTATTTGACCAACTGCTCTAATTGGTAAAGAGCACATATGAGAGTGGGGGGTTAAAGCAGCTGGCACAATACAAAATAATTTAACTTTAATTCACAAACTGTATGTTAAGTCAGACTTATCTAGTTCTTTCCTGGTGTGTACCTTCAGTGGAGTCGGAATTTGATTTATTTCTTAGCATATTGTGTTATTATGTCACCTGTCATTTTGCCTGTTTTTTCAAATTATTATAGAACTATAATTTGTGAAGCTTATTGTAAATTCAGTTTAAAGGTGAGTTCAGGGGAATAATAATTGATTGAGACTCTAAAACTTTGATCAGTGCAGGCATTGATCTTACAAATTAAGCTCCAGTTCTGTGATTCCATTTATATACTATTTTGGTATTCTAAATTTTCTAAAAGTTCGACCCACTGATTATGGACAATTTCACTTGGTGAAAATATTCTTGTTCTTGATGGCTGTTAAGGGACAGGTATGCTCTGTCTTACTGATTCTTTTGTTCTTTAGTGAAGTAAATTATTACTTAAATTAAAAAAAAACCCCAAACAAGTAGGAGGGAAGTAGTATGAGTGTGGGAGGAATACCAGATCTTCACTGCCAGTCCCTTCAACACCTTACATGTAGGTGTACTGTCACTGTATTTTATATATGTATATATATGTATTGAAAAGAATGCAACACTTGGACAGTACTATCCTGGCAACACATGCAGTATAAATACTTCTCTGGGACTAACACCAGACCTTTCTTGTGCCTCTAGTGTGTCAAGAAACAGTCTGGGAAGTCTTCAAGACATTCTGGGATAGACTGCCAGAGCGTGAAGAATACCATACGTGGATGAACCTGTGTGAGGAAGGAACGATGACCATCTTTGAAATGGGCATGAACTTCAGTCAGTCTGAGGAACACCGCAGTCTGATTGAGAAGGTGGGTGTAGCACCTGGTTGGTGTTTTCTGGTGGGAAAGGACATGTGGAAGGCAGTAACCTAGAGCACTTCAAAGGTACAGGTGTGAGTAATGTAGCTCTGAGTATCAGTAGTCTAAGTTTCAAAACCAAAACTGCAGCTGATGTGATGGATCAAAAAGCAACAGTGAAGAACACTGTCTTCAATAGGTGTGTTTCTGACAAGTAGATGGTTCAGACCCCTTGTCTGAAAAGGCAGTGTGACATGAAGGCAGGCTGTGGTGTGTTGCCTTCTATGAAAAGTAGCTGCCCTCCTGCTCTGAACTGCACAGGGAGATGCCTTCTGCTCAAATGGCACTTTGAAGTAGAAAGTTCTTTGAAGCTGTATTTCAGATGCTACCAAGACATAACACAAAATTTGTAAAAATTAATGTCAGAGTACGAGTGTAAAACAATTTAATGAAAAGAATGCTGAACACCTTGGAACATTCTCTGTTATTTTGGTTGAAGCAAGCTTATTTTAGCTTAAAGTCTATCCCAAATGAAACACAGAGATGCTTTTTCAGAAGTCTGACAATTTTAAAATTAAGCCCTTAACTTCGTATGCATCTAAGATACAACAGATATATTAATTTCTGTGGTCAAAAGGGTTTGTTATATTGTATGGTTTCTTTAAGATTATAATATCTTCTATGTTTGCAAGCTAATGGATGAATAGTTTTAAATCTGAAATGTATGATTCCTAAGAATCAGTGAAGTTCTCCTTGTATGCATTTTTCATTTCTGATGTTTTATGGACTCCCATGCACTATTGCTCTTAAAATAATTTGCAGGAATATGAAGGCAGATAGAATTCATGTGACATTTTTATGTGCACAGTGAACATATCATTGCATTATGTAATATTTTGGTAGTGAGATGAACTATAATGTGAGCTATTCTGAAACAAGAATTAATCTTGGAAGCAGGATAGTATACCTAACAGTCCACAGCTGCTTTACCTTTTTAATATGACCCTTCAGCATTGCAGTGGGGTCAGATATATCACTTTGTGTTTGGTGATTTATTCAGATGAATTATGTGTAATTTAGGTTTCCTTTCTCCTATAAATGAACATATTTCTTCAGTATTGTGAGATTATGGAAAAGGACTGACCATCCTTCCTTTTACTTTCAGCACAGTTGATAAAAAGTGATGGCTGCTGAGGTGATTTGATTGTAGATTAGTTCATGTTAAGAAGGATTGAATGTCATCATCACTCCACATAAAATGTCACAAATACATCAGATGACTTTTTTGAAATCAAAGCCTGAACTCAATTTAAATTTGAATCAAAGACTGAAGATAAGACCTCTCTATCCCATCTCCCCAGTCAGGCAGCTTTAGAAACTCTGATTGTATTTTTGAATACTTAGGTCACAGTGTGTATTTAATTGCTTACTCTAGTACTGTTCTACTATTTTCAGTATGCACTTATGCACAAATACCTTGAAGAGCATGTAACCTTTTTAAAGGAGCTCTGACAACACTAGGATCAAACATGTGCAGCAGTTACAATGCTGTTTCAAGAATGTCTTTCCTCCTGCCAGTGGTTTGCTCCAGTTTAATGTGGTGGTAAGAGCTGGGGTTCACCCTGTGGACTAAGCACACTTTCTAAAACAATACATCTTACCCTCTTGTCCTTTCCACTTCCACCAGCGAAGCTGACCAAGTTGTGTAGCTAAGCCTTTCCTTTATATAAGGGATTTTTTTCTTTCATTGGAACATATTCATTCATTTGTTCATGTTCAGCTGTTGCCATATATTTTTTTTTCAGTCCTTAGGTTTGACGTATAAAGTCCTGAGCACTTCTCACCAAAGGGCTACTGTCATTTCACAACATGTGAAATGTACAGTACACTGTAGTGTCCATACATGATACATGTGAACAGTCTGCAATTTCTCTATTTTAAGCAATTTCTCAATTACTTAAAAGGAAGATTTGCTCCTGCCTGCCATGTAGAAAAGCAGCATACATTGTCAATGTTTTTTTGTCTCATCATTACATGGCTCATTAAATACCGCTCGGTTCTAATCTTCCTCTGCTCTCAGGTGTCTGTGTATTATTTGTTGTTTATTCCAAGAGTTTAGGTTACAGCTGATCAAAGTATTTCCATCTTTCTTTTGGTATGTATCATCTCTTGCCACTAGAGCATTAATCTGCCACCTAATTTGTATTGGGCATGTAGTAGTTTCTGGCAGTATTATAGAATTTCTGTATTATTTTTAGGTGGATAGCAACAGGAGATTAATTTTTTTAAAAGTGTTCAGCACATCTAAAAATTAGGTAATATAAATCTCTGAGGTTTGCTTTCAATAAACAATAATTCAGTAAAATGATTGATGTAATGCTATTTTTGTTGTAGTATGGAGCTTCTGCTTTGAGCAGTGTAATTAAATGACATTTTATTCTCCTTCCTTCCTGGTTTTATTTCTTACCCTTTCCTCTAATCCCTGTTAATCACTGTCACACTCCTGTAGATGTTGTAGTATCTGCTCCAGCATGGCTTAGTGCAAGTGAAGAAAAATTCTCTCTCTCTTCCCTTTGGCACCTTTTTCTTACTGGATATCACCTGGAGCTTAGACCAGCTCTCATTCCAGCTCTCATCCTTTTTCCTCCAGGAAAAATGTTGTTCAGTCTTTACTGATCTGTCAAAAAGACTGAATTAATTTAGATTACCTGAAGAGACAGGTAGTTGGAATAGCCTCTTTTGTCATCTGATGGTTCCTACAGATAGAGAAAGCTTTTGCTTTCTTTAACAAGCAAGCTATGTAACATATGTTACCTTGAAGGACTGAGACCCACTTCCCTTTTATTGCCTATTGTGTTTACTGAATTTATTGATTTTGTGTGTATGCATGTTATACAATGATGTATAATGCATACACTAAATCTTCTTTAGGTCTTTAAAGCAAATCAACTGCCAGATTTTCAGAAAGGATGAGCAAACAACTTTACAGATTTATGCAAACCATAAATATTGTTTCAAGTATTCCCCCCCCCAAATATGTTCAGTTTGTTTTATGTGTGTTCATGTTAAATGAAAGTACTTTACATAGGATCAATGCTAGCCTAGCTTATTTCTTTGGATATTAAGTAGATTTACAAAGTGTGGGATGATGTTATCCCTCCATCTCTCCTCAAACCTTGGCATAAATGGAGAAGGAGAAAGTAATTCTAATCCAAATGGATGTTTTGCTTGCACTATATTTTTTCACATAAACTTTTCTTCATATATATTAACTCCACTTGTGTTCCCAACACAAAGTGAAGTATAACTGTCTTATGTAGAATATTTTCATTCATCCCATTCAAGTGGTTGTTCTGTGCTTTTGGCATAGAATGCCTGGAATTTTGATACTGCTCAAAATTGCCTCTGCTCTGCTACTGTGACTGTGTTCATACTAGTAGTAGAAAATTTCTGAAAAATCCCTGAAGGGAGAAACACAAGAAAAGTAACTATTGATTTCCCAGAAGCCTTGTACTTCTTGCTGTGAGAATGCAGCACTGCTGACAAATGAGCACAATCTGTGCCATTCACAACAGAATTTACAGCTGGAATATGATATTCTTTGTAAGACACCTTTGTAGTTACTGGGCACATTTTTTTTGACCTGGTGGCAAAGGAGCATCTCCAAAGCTCGTGATTCCCCAGTCTTTGGCCATTTGTTATTTGTGGCAGTCTCAGAATTTCCAAGAGTCAAAAAAAACTAAGCAAAAAGGGGAAATGTAGCTAAGGGTGAAGAAGTAACTTTCTGCTGGAGCAAGAGACACAAGTCAGAGCCACACCTGACTCTTAGCCCTGGTTTGTGTCTTTATGGACCTTCTTTCTACATGGTAAGCCCAGCAGTACCTGGCATCACAAAGAGTTGCAGTAGTTAGTGTGTATGAATTAGTGCAGTGGATGTCTTGAGACAGATCTCATATTCTTAGCTGGATGTAGAGAACCTAAAATATATTTACCTGTTTAATTATCACACATTCAGTTATCTCGTGTCGGCTGGGATAGTTGTTGTGACCTTTCTGTTACCAGTGCATAAATCAGGCAAAGAGATCCCTTGCCTTTCAGAACTTTGTCCTTGTTCTGTTGGGCATTTTATACGGGGACATTTTTAAATTTCATCTGAATCCTGAAACTTCATGATTTACAGTTCCGAGAGAAATTAAGTTACTTGGGTTTAACCAAGAGACTCTAATAGAAACTGGAGGTAGGTGGACCTTCATCTTTGCAATACAAGTAGAATCTCCTTCTCAAATCCATAGCAAAATTCAGCTTAATGCTGCAGTGCTCCTATATTAAAGTTCTGTCTGCATCCCACATTTCTAGTGTAGGGCAAATCTCTTATGGCAAGTTATGTATCCTGATCTTTATTTCTCCAAATGTCAACCAAATTGCAGAAAGTAAAATTTTAATGAGTTGCCATTTTTTCTAGATCTGATGACAATCTGCAACAACAAACCATGCTGAAAAAAAGCTGCTGTGAGTTAGCTGTGGAAAGGATTTTGTAGTACATTTTGTTTGAGAACCAAAAGGCAGATGATTTTCCCTGGTTACCTCAGAACACTGGCAAGAACCTGCAATTGTGTTGATTCAGCAGGACTTTTATTCAGTATTGTCTTCTCAGTCTATCAACAGCTCTGTTCCATTGTGTTTGGAGTGCAGACTAACTGTTCAGTGCAGGAGACTGGAATCAAAGGGCAGAAAGCAACCCTGCCTTCGGTGCTTTAAGAGATAGCATAACAGAACACACATCTTTAGCATGCTGAAGTGTCCACTTTTCAATGTAAAATACATGATTTTGCCAGACTTCTGAGCTGTGTTCAAAGGTGGGATGTAGCATCCCCATGATGGGAGTAATTTGTAACCACTTACTCCTAGAGCTGTAGTTTGGCCACTTCACACAGTAGATGATTTTGTCTTCCTAAGGGTCCTGTGAGACAGAATGACTCCTTGGGCTACCTCTTCTCTTCCTGTTCTGTGATCTTCTGTGCCAAGCCGTGGTCTTTCTCTATTCAGTCAAATGTCCTAACCACAGTTTCCAATATATTTCTGATCACCTTAACATTTTTTTCTCTTCATAAAACATCTCCAGTTACTTCTAAATGTGGAAGAAAGCAGAGCTCATCTGTTCTTTCATACCCCTTACCCTAATACATGCAAAATAATTTTTCATCTGCAGCTATCCTTTGAGCCATTCTGTGAGATTTCCTCCACTTCCTGCCTTGCCCTCATAATTAAATTTACTTTACTTTGGCTCTTTCTTCTTGCATTGCAAGTTTTAGCTAGCTTGCCCTAACTTACAAGACTCAATAAACTTTCACCATGTATATGCAAATAGAATAATTAACTTCATTTGCTTCTCAGAATCTTGCTGCTTCTCTTTCATCCCTTATGCTCTTTCTGTGTTAAGTCTTCCTCTGGTCACTTTCCTCCTGTTACAGCCTAAATCTCCCTCTTTGTCCCTCTCCTGATGCCTGGCACGTCACAGAAACTCTCAGCAGTGAGTCCTGTTATCATCTCTTTCTTGAAAGAGCTCATAATTGATACTTCACCCTCACTCATTCTTGTTTGATCAGTTGCTTTACTTTGCAAATCTGTAGTTCTTCCTTGTTTTCTCTGTTTTTCACCTCATTTCTAGATAGCTACCTAACATGCTGAGGAGTCACTTCTATGTTGAGCATTCATCTCTTCTGTGGAGCTGATTCCTCCTGGACAGACTGAATCCTTAACTTGTTTCTGGCACCTTACTATGGATCTCCAGCCTTCATTACAAATTGAACAAGCTTCAATAAGCTTTTCATGCTGCCTCTCCTCTTGTGCACTCTACATCATATTTTTGTCATAATCTGCCAGGGCTGTGCCTCAAAGCACTGCTTTCCATCGTGGCCTTTCCCTTTAGCTTCAGTCGTGGATGCTTTCATCCATCTTCATGGACTCCTCCTTGTGCTTTGGCCTTGACTCCATGAGAGCATGGTACTGCCACACACCATAATGGGGAATCGGGACATGGAAAGAGGGAATGATTTTATGGTATGATTCTGCTGTTCAAAATGATGTGTACAGGTAGGTTAAATCAAAGGTGCTTGGTACAACCCTACACAGATGAGATTAAACTAATCTGAGATTATTTAAAATCTCCTTGATGTTTTCTCCCCCTTTCTCTCCTGCCTGGAGATATCTGCAAGATTTTTTTTGTATTATGTGTATAACGATGGTCTCTTAGGATCTGACAAGAATATCCTAAATAACTGCCTTTCTGCGTGTTCAAGAGTTGATAGATGCTCACAGTATTGCATGTGATTTGTGATATTGTATCCTGTATTTAATTCTGTTGACTTTTATGATAATTTAGTGTTATTTAAAACTAACAGCTTTTTGTTGAGAAAGAGAAGCAGTAGTGCAACTGACACAAATTTCAGCTCCCAGCTTTAGAAGAGCTATTATAATAATGTTATGAAGGTCTTGCTTCAAGAGAACTAATTTTATACAAAGCATCTGCCAGAGGTAACTTCACTAAGTGAAAGCCATACCCTTGAGCTTTGATGTGGCTGCTACTGATGCTATGTAGAACTATTTATAGATGAACTATTCAAAGGGTAAAGAGGTTGATTAATCCTTGCAGATCCATGTGTGGTAGGTATGTTTATAACTCCATCTTGTTAATGAAGGAACTGAGCCAGAGAGTTTAAGTGATTTGGCAAAGGCTATTCTGTGCTAAATGGGAAACCAAGCCAGTATTAGAACTCCAGAGTCCTTGGCTTCTAATTATGAGGAAAATGTACTTGTTTGCCATGAAATTAAAATGTTTCCAGGCTGAAATGCAGCTTAGCTTAGCAATATGGGGATGCTTCATTTTCATATCCTTATTTGGAAAAAAATCAATTTAACATAATAAAACCCTAAGTCTGATGTTTCAGACTGAAGGGCCGTTAAAAATACATGTGTGAATCTATTTTTCAGTTCTCTTTAGACTGTAAGAAACTGAATAGTGGATACCGAGAACATACTTGCCTTTCAAAGTTACTGTAAAACATGAGATTTTACCTGGGATATAAAGCTGCAAGATGATAATAATCTTGCAAGCATTGTACTGGGATATGGGTTTTAATAGATGAGTGATAATTCTTTTACCAACTCATTTGTATTTTACAGTTCATGCATTTTATTGTTGTTTTCACAATAGCTTCACAGCATTATAGCGTAACCAAAAGTAAGGGTGACAAGCTTTACTGTTATTTCTCAAATTGTCATTGAATTCAGGGATAAATTTGTCTGAGAAAGAATTGTGAAAACTCAGGATATTCAAACAGCCTTTTAAAGGATAGAATCTTCTAAAGTATTTTTATTTCATAAAACATGTGATTTGCAGTGAAGAGAGAATATTCTGTCCAGAGCAAGGTGAATTAAGAAATAGGCCAACCACCCCACACAGAAGAATATTTAAATTCAAAGCAAACCATACACAACTAGGCTTTGCTAGTACACTACAGAATTGTATGACAGCTAAGTAATTTGATGGTTTTTTTCACAATGTAAATGTGGAGACAGTGTGTTGTGTTTGTTATTCTAGACCTTGGTCCTTAGCTGACTGAATATGAAAGAAAGTCTCTCTCAGAACAAGTACCTTTTGCTATATGGGTTGCTACTTACATGTCACTTTCCAAAAGCTTGTAGAGAGGGAATAAGTTTCTCTATTCCTAGTGGATCCCAGTGCACTAAAGCACTGTATAGAGTGGTGTAATGACCCCTTAAAAAATACAGTCCAGTAGATTTTTATTTGCACTGAGTGAGAATTTTCACTGTTAGGCTACCTAGTCTTGCTTGTTTCTTGGGTTGTCATGTAAAAGTGGTTTCTCTATGTTATAGTTTTTCATACTGAAGTATTCATTTAATTAACTTGTACAATAAAGTCTGGCTGAAAAGCAAACTGACCAAAATTAGTGTTTTGGCAAGCCCTCAGGCTGATGTCCAGGCTACCTGCCATTCTAACTGTGGTTAGAAACTTACTGTCCATAGATATACAGGAAAGGAGAGAAAGGTAGTCACAGGGCTGGTTCTGAATCAATAAAAAGTTAATTTCCAGAGTTTTTTAGAAATGTGAATGAAGAGGATTATCAGGCTAATGTGCTCAGAAAGTCTCACTTGCCTTTTCACTCTGCCTTCACAACGAAAAATCACCAGGGTAGCTCAAAGTGACAGTATTTAAGTTACTAAATACATGCATGTTGTCCAAAGAAGTTTTCAAAACAGAAATAGTGCATCTTAAGTTTATTGTAATTGAAATTCAACACAGATATTTCCGTTGATCTGCTCTGAGTCGAGTTTTTACTGAAAAATGTATATTCAATCTATTATGTAAAGGAAGTCAGCCCAATTAACAAACCACCAAACAATCACTTTCCTCCAAAGCTAGAAATAACCAGAAATTTTGTGGCTGGACAATAGTTTTCTATGAATATTTCATATTCTCTTCACATTGGTACAGCAGCAGGATACAGCATCATTAACTAACAGCTATCTTGCTGCAAACTGATCTCTTCCACTTCTTGTGGGTCTCCTCAGAGAAATTCCCCTTTCTCCTCTCTAGAACCAATGGCACTAGTGCCATGAGAATTTTGATGCTAAATTGTGAACTCAGTAGCCCTACCTATAAAAATCTACCTGGCCTTTATACACCAATAAATGAAAAAAATGTCATCCCTGTCACTTGTATAACTGTAAAGTCAAAAAGATGGTTTCAAATCTATAGACAAGTAGCAAAAGTATTATTTTACTTCTTAAAACTGCTTGAATTAGAGGGATATGAGGTTGTGCTCTCTGAGGTTGAGAGCACATTGTTCTTGCAGAACAATGAAGGAAAATGCAGAAATGTGGAGCATCTTCTTAAAACTCTAGCACTCTTTACAGCATCTGTTCAATTTTGATTTTATTTTGGAAATTTTCTTTTCCACAGTGACTTTGTTAATAAATTTTGAACTTCAGAAATTAACATAGAAAAAAGAAAAGATAGTTATATTGGCACTTGGGAGGAAACAAAGTGGTATAAACCACATTTCAATGTTTCTTACCTTGTGATGCTCAATTATACTTAGAGTCTTTTTGTTTGTTTTCTAGAAACTGTCCTATACAAAGGAAGCAATGGGCAGGTGAGTATCTGTCTTTGCTTTATATTTCATTCTCTCTGGAGATAACAGCAGGTCAGAGTTGTGAAATTTTGTAACTCTTTCTCTCTTTATCTTGTCAGCTCCTGCAATGATTGGTCATGTGGGTGAGTAATTTTCCCTTTTTAAAGGCTCCTGATCCATTCTTTCTCGAGTTTTTGCTGCTGCTGGAGTTGGTTTGTGTGCTGGAGATGAGCAAAATTCACCTTTGTGAAAAAAGGGCATTATGGAAAAAAAAAGTGTCAGAGAAACTGTGTTCCTGCATGTGAACCTCTGTCAGATTGTCGTGGCATGCTTGGCATGCTCAAAATATCTCAGCCAATCTGGGCTTGTACTTCTGCCTAAGTATGTCATCACCTTGTTGGCGTCGGTCAAGCACTGATGTAGGCTATTTACCTGAAGAGGTTTAATGGGGGAAATCTATTTTGGGAAAGAGATGTGTCCATAGTGACTTGTGTTAGCATTCTGGTTAGCCTGCAGACTTTTCTCAAAGGCTTTAAGGTAAAGTAGTCCTGGTTGTCATTACAAGAGGCAAGAGAGCGGAATGTTTTTGGAATATCTTTTTTTAAAAGACCCCAGACCTTTCAGAGATGTGCTCTAAAAACAGATACAAGGTTATTGGATGCTTGGGCTGCTCAAACTTTTAAAATGACAAGAAAAATGAAAGCTAGTCTGAATTATGGCTTCTTTTTGCCAAAGAAAACATGAACTTGACCTCTTAATTTCATGTAACTTTTGAGCTGAAAGGAAAACCAGTTAAAATTATTATTACTCCATTTTCATTCCAATTTAATCTAAGCTGTTGTTTTTAGAACAATGCAAAACCAAACAACCCAGTGCTGAACTCATCTGAATAAATGGCAGGTTTGATGCATTGCTTTATGGCACACAAAAAGCTATGATAAACATGAGCAAGTCACTTACTTGGAAGAGTAATGGCTTAAGAGACTTTAAAAAAACCTTACATCCTCATAATGATTTAATAAACACAACATTAGATATTAAAATTAATAACATGAGATTATAAGGATGAAAGAGACTTGTTTCTCTCTGTCCAGTTGAGCTGAGAACTCCTCTGATGTGAGCACTCCCTGAAGCCTACAGTTACTCTGGGTAGCTTATATCTGTTCCGAACCTTTTCTGTTGAGAATGTTGCATTGACTGAAATTTTATATGCATTTATTTTCACATAAAATAAATCTTTAAAATAAACCTTGTCCTTGTAAACTTTGTGGGGCTGATTATTTCTTTTTAGTGCCAATCATTTCCTAGATTAACTTGTTACATCAATGGAACCACATCTTACTGTAAGGCTGTATGCAATCATTCTCAAAAACCCCACTTTATTTTAATTCAGGTTGATTTAAACTTTGTTTCTTTTGGTATCTTTTCCTCTGAAAGTTGTTGTTTGTTTTGTTCTTGGAATGTTCTATAGCATAAGGAGAGTGATATAGGACTGAAAAAGAGAAACAGAAAGAGATTTGCTTTGGATGATGGCGCATCAGAAAGAATTTTATATAAATTATTCCAGCAATATTGAAACACACAGGCATTTGAAGAATGTTCTGGGCAACCTAAGATGTCCATTTGCTATTTAAGGTGTGAACCTTGTAAGCTAGGACCATATAAAAACAAAACCATGAATGGCTATCATGGATAGGTAATGTTTTAAGTAACTTCAGATGTCTTCCATCAGGGAGCAAATGAGAAATCTCAATATTGCCAATAGCCAACATAATTATCTCCTGCAAAAATATAGTAGACCTCTCAGTACACATCAGGATAAAATGGAGACCTTGAAAAGAAATTGAGTTTTAAAAATTTTCTGCCAGAAGTCAGAATAAGCTCCTAACCTAGGATCAACCTCAATCACCCAGGAACAGTGTGGGAAATCCAGCATCAAGTCCCTCATGCAGAGAGGGAAATTTGAGCACCATTCTGTCAGCGCCTGAGCAGTGTAGTGTTCTCCTGCTGACCCACATGTGCAGAAAGAGGCTGGTTCAGTGTAGGGTGATTCATTGATTTAAGCACGGGTGTCTTACCACCCAGCTCTGCCATCTGTGTCAGAATGGCAGTACTACCCTAAAGCACTAGCTTTATGTATCTAATGAGAGGTCCATGTGGGGCTCCCATGTTGCTAGGGAAAGACAGGCTACTCCAGAGAATCCCTCAAAGTGGGAATCTAAGAGAGGTGCTTAGAGATGTTTGATTAATGTACAGAAATAGTACTTTCAGCCTGGAGGGCTAGCATAATTCACATTTCTCAGTCTGTTTCCCCATTAATAAGAATATAGGAAAGTTTGCCATAGATTCATTCTCTAGAGCATAGCCCAGGCATAAGAAGCTAATAGAATGTTTTCTTTTTATGAGCTTTGACCAATTTTATTTTTGTTTCTGTAAAACGATTTCTTACTTTCAGGCTGATCTGGAACAGAAGACAGGCTCTTGATATCTTGATCACTTCAACTGCACAGCCTCTCTAGATAAAAACAAAACTCTGTGAAAGCTATAAAAAGCTGTTGAATTGAAGCTGTGACTTAAATAACTTAATGCATCTCATATAATCCTACCTAGATGTCAATAGCTCGTCTCTCACTACCTGTAAAAAGCTGGTTTCAGCTAGTTAAATGCTGGGATAGTTTTAGTGTAGCCTGCGGAAAGGTGGCTTGTACTTGTGTAATTTCCTTCCCAGAATAGCTCACAATCCGGCATTACTGGCAATTACGTAACAGCAGGATGAAAGTTTGTTCCCATCAGACCAGCACAAGCATTTCCACAGGTTAAATGCTCAGCCAGCCAGGCCTCAGAAGGAACTGAGGGATTAACTTAAGTACCAGGAAGGAGAAAACCTCAAAGGGGAAATGATATGTGAGGTTTCATCCAGAGGTGTATGGAGCAGTCCAGGGGACTCTTGTGGACTTTCGTCCCAATTGGAAGAGCTGGAACACTTCTCAGCTAGAGACTTTTAATGATTGCTTATTCAGTAGGCCACTTGGACTTTCCGTAATGAATTTTGATCTCTGAGTATTGGTGTATGTCTCAAGACAATCAGAAAGCTGTTCTGTCTAATTCCTGATAGGGTCAAAAGCCTGACCAGGAGAACCAACAGAAGGCAAAGTAGCAGCACAAAGTTGCTGCAGTAGAAGAACAGTTTTCATGTCAGAGCCTTGATTGAATGCTGTGTGCACAATAGCATACTATGTGCTAGGAGTATGGGGTAGTTGAAAAGGATTCAAATAATGCACTGCTTTTTCACTTCTTCAGATGGGATTATTAAATTAAATCAATAGAAGCATCTTTCCTATCTTACTGGTAATTGCTTATTCTAGACTCACTGAAATATCAATTATGTCTAGACCTTTTTTTCTGTGATGTTTGCTCCTTTGAAATACAATGGCAAATTTAGAATCTATATTTCATCAGTGGTGGCATCAATGGTTGATGATGGTCTAAACTCAATTTTTATATTGCAATAGTAATGCTTAAGAAAAAAAAATTCTTGCCATAGAAAATTAGACTTTATGACATTTAATCTGGTGAATGCACTGATAGAAGTCTGGAATATGTAGGATAAATCTGCAGATGGTGCCTTCTTCAGCCACAGAGCTTAGTTTGTGCTAGACCCTGAGGAAGAATGTAAAGAAAAATGTACCTAGGGCCTTCATAAAATTTCATGGAGGCGGTGAAATGGCATCACCAATATCCCATTTGAGATCTCCACAGTGGTATTTCTCCTTAATAATGTCATAGCTGCACAAAAGAACATTTTTAAACTCTATAATTGCCTGTGTTCAATGGGATACTTTGTGTTTTGGTGGACTGGAACGTTTTGAGTCTTCTCCTGACAGGACTGATGGAACACAGATGTACTCACCACGAGGTTTGAAGAAGGAGAATATAGGCTGTATTTGTGAGCTGTAGTTTGATGTGTTAATATGTATAGGCTGTCTGTAAGCTTCAGATCAACTTCGAAGGCGCTTACACCTGCCTGGATCCAGGATATCTAATAGAGCTGTGTGATCTGAAACTGGTTGTTTCTGACAAGGAAACACAGTGCAGTGTTGTTCGTTCCGCTGCTTAGACATCTGCTTGTGCATATTCCTTCCTGCCTTTCCATATATATGTGTATGTTTTTATATTTTGCTTACTGCTCAGCCAAGGTGGTCCAGGGCATCACTCATGCAGGTAGGACAATAGAAATTGCATTTCATATGTCTGTGTCTCAAGTCCACATTAAGTTCAGCTCTTGCTGGAATATAGTCCTTCCACCTAGAGTGGCTCACTTAAAAAGAAAGCTGGGCCCCAGATTAATCCTGGAGAAAAGCAAAATTCAAAAATCCTCCATATATTAAATGATGTGAATGAAAGAATATTAGAATCTATTTGAGTCTGTGTTTACTTTGAAGAGCAGTTCTGTTCAGATAAATTAGTATACGCATTGTCCTGTGCTTTTTGAGTGGCTTCCTTAGCGATACCTAGTAGTATTGCTTCTCTTTTATGAGATCAATAAAGTGGTTATTTCAAAAATAAAAATGTTAAGTGGAAGTAGAAGCAAGAAGAAATGACTGCAGAAGGAAAGCAAATCTCATTGTCCTGGTAAAGCTTTGAAAAAATAATGTTGAGCACAAAATGAGGTTGGTTGTAGCTGTTTCTTTAACAGAATTTTTATCCTTCTGAGAAAAAGTGGTAACTTAATTTGACCCAGTTCAGTACATGACTGATCTTGCTTGGTAAGATGGGTTAGAATTTTGCTAGGTATTATTTAAGCCTCTGACTTTTATTTTCCAATCACCTGTGAGATGGAAGGTTGTTAGAAAATAAGTTAACTCCTGGGGGCTTATAATTAAAAACGTCAGTAAAAAGATCCCCACATGCCTCATTGCCCAGAGAGCACTGGTTATACTGCCTCACCTTATAAATATGTGAGGATTTTAGTAAAATTGCCTGATAGAACTTGGTAAAAATAACAAAGTAATACATATGGTGAGGGTGGTGAGACACTGGAACAGGTTGCCAAGAGAGGCTTAAACACCTTCTCTGGACGTGTTTAAGGCCAGGCTGGACAAGGCACTGAGAAGCATGGTCTAGTGAGAGGTGTCCCTGCACATGGGAGGGGGTTGTAACTAGCTGATCTTAAAGGTCCTTTCCAACCCATGCCATTCTATGATTCTATGAGTCTATTCCTGGCCTGGATAAAGAGCTGCTGCTTAGGATGATGGATTTGCTAAGCTCTCAATTATAGTGACCTTATTCTCATCCCGCTTTTCAGCACTTCCATGGTTGCCCTGTGGTCCAGTTTGGGCTGTGGTTGCCATTGCCTGGCTTGCCAACTGGAGCGCTGTGTTGGATGGACAGCTGTCACTCATTTGAGTCAGGGACAGTGAGATTGCTTTAGAACCTTTGAAACCTGGAGAACTTAATTTTGATACATTTTTTACCTGTAATGCAATTTAAAGTAGCATTCAATTGAATTTTAATTTTTTAAGCTAACTTCATGCCATTCTATGATGCAAACCCTTATACAAACAGAATCCGGTCCACAACTCATTTGGACAGATGGCTCTTCAGGCTTGCAGGAATTACGTGGGATCTGTAGGTGACAGCTGGAGGTCTTGAGTGCCTAGAGAGCCCTCAAAGTGTGCTAGGCACCAATCCAATGGCAGCTGGATCAAATCTTGTGCGTCTCAGATTGAGTTCAGGGCACAAATTATTCTACCAAAGGAAATTATGTTTTTTGCCACCCCCTTCTGAAAAAAAGGGAGTTAATACAAGGCTTAGCTAATGCTTGTATCTGGGCTTCAGCACTTCAGCTGAACAGAAGTTTACAAATTGTGTAGCAGAATTGTTACACTGCACATCACTTCACTTTTGTTGAGCTTTTATCCTGACCTAAGCTACTTCAGATTTGTTTCACCTCTTCTGAAAAGCAGAATTACATTTGCTTCTGAGCATGCCATCATTAAAAATGATGCACTGAAATGTTTACTGATGCTGTAACTTCCTGAGACTCAGGTGTAGATGTAATCTAATGCCTACAGAAAATGGTAAGAATAAGGCATCCTTGGAATCAGGCAAATTCTACTTGGAAAATATTTCATCTGAGCAATTAACAATTAAGCTGTACTTTTTAATTTCAGGTCTGAAATTATAAACAAGCAGGGAAACTAAATCCCTCTAAAATATGATTAGCATTTTTACAATCCAAATTCTTTTAATGTTGGTACTGGGTCGGGAGTTTTTTAGCAAAAAGACGTTGATCTTTTTTCAGTTAGTTATTTTTGACTCTATATTTTGATGCCAATGTCAAAGAGGATATCTTGTGTAAATTACACTTACTAGCTAAACTTGGCTTTCCACCCTTGGAAATCATCCCAAGATGTTCTGTGGTTGTCAGAGAATCATTGGAAAGTTACCTCTAGCTCTCTTGGCCAAAAGCAGGTAGAAGTGTCCACAAGATGGAAGCAGACACAAATAACTGTACCTTTCAAAGCTTGCAGAGAACTCATCAACTTTAGTTCAGGAAAATACAGGAAATTTCTGCTTAAACTCTTGAACAAGTATTTTCTGCTTTGTGAACCTGGAGATTATTGTATTTTTCATCAATATTTTATAATTGTTAAGTAGATCTGACCCTGCCAGTTTAACGTTCCCTGAACTTACTGTTTTAACCATTATAACTTACTGTATTTTAACCATTACATGCAGCATTAGCCTGTGCCTCCTGAGGAAGGATGAATGATAAGATTCTTGGTTTAAGTAGAAAATTCATCAGAGTTGTCTTCAGGTCTGTTTATTTGAGTGTTACAGGTCTTTGAAAGGCAGGAGAAGAAACAAACTTTGAGATGTTAATTCAGTCAAGCAATCATATGTTTGATGATATACTTGTGCCCCAGTATCTTTGATACATAACTTTGGATCTAGTTGTCTGGTTGGTGCTGGAAGCCTTCATTTTTTGGAGTAATTCACAGATTATATGTCTTGAATGGGACAAAGTATCCATCAGTTTGAACTGGAGTTTTGCTTGAGGACAGGCTTCCAAGACCAGTAACATAGTGAGTGAATCAGAAATTAAACCTGGCAAGGCTAGGAACCATGGCTCACATACTATCAGTGCTCACATATATTACAGTGTAGAGTAGTTTTTGCTATGCTTATTTTATAGCAGTAGTATGACCACAAATAAAAAAGGAGTTCCATGAGAAGAGATATAAATAGCTCAATGCAGTGAACTTCAGTGATATTCTGAAGTTCATTTTCTCTCTTGCACTTACATTTCCAGTCTTACAGATTGGGCTGTATACAGTAAAATATAATGAACCTGAAAAGTACATCTTCATTCAGGAAAGACTTTTCTGTCAGAGCATGTCTCCTGCTCTTGGTAACTTGACAGTTGCTCTGGGCTTACACAATTGGCCTCAGGGTACTTAAGTTTACTGTAAGAGCTGTGGCAAAGTTGTTAGTTTTACCTCAGGCTGACAGCCTCCATCTGATTTTTTACTTGAATTTTTTTTTTTTTTTTTTGCATTTCTCCTAGAGTTGTTCTATCTTTGTGCAAATGCAATAATTATATTTGGAAACTACTGCATTTTGAAGATTTCCAAATTAGGAGAGTAAAAGTCAGGACTGAGAGAATCCATCTCCTTGCAGTTTTTTCACTGCAGTTAAAATGTTTTAGTGCACTGGAGAGTATTTTAAAAAGAACTCTGTAGGCCATCTTTGCGTATTATCTCTGGTCTTTGCATTTGCGTCCTTTACAGTTCTGCTAGAAGTGAAAATGTATTTCTGGGGTGGACCCTAAGTCAGTTGGAATATAAAAAGGTTAGCATCAGGATGAAGCATATGATGCAAATAAACCAGTATTAAAGCTGCAAAATAAAACCAAAATATTGCAAAGCTTAATTTTTAGGAAATTACCAGCAAAGTAGTATAATGACACATCTTTTCTGCAAGCTTGCCTTTTGGTGAATCACAGATAATTCAAGACCTAATAAATTTATTTGACTGTGTTCAACTTCATTATCTGATTTTAATTTTATTTATTGGTAGTGGGACTCCAACTCCATCTTCGGAAGCTGATGTTACCACATTGAGAGGTCAGTTTTCATATAACTTCTGTCAAGGTGGATTTCAAATTACTAGAAAATTGAGAAATTTAGTGCTTGGATTGGACCTATGTATTTTTGCATCTCAAAAAGTGTTGCTTGTGATCTGCAGATTGTGTTATATGCTGGCATTATGTTATTTTCTTGTATGAATTATGAGAATACAGCTTGAGAAATTAGTTCTGTGTACTTTTTCCTGCACTTTGTGTTCTCCAAAATATATATACCTAGATGAAACATTACCATTTTATCCTGATTAGTGTATTTGTATTTTTTCCTCAGGCTCTTCGGGTGTTTTTCCTGTAACGATGATGGGAATAGGGATTGAATTTTACTGTTGGTTTATGCTTGCCAAGCTACTGCTGTTTATCTAAATGTGCATAAGTATAAAAAAATTTCAAGAAAAATAATAATGATTTCTTTCAAACACAGATGCAGCTGCCAATGTTCCCCCCCCTCATGAGATCTCCATTGACAGTCCTGTGAGTGGTACCATCCATGAGATTGAAGATGAAGACACTACTGTGAGTGATATTTTTTTTTCTGCTGTTCAGCATTCTGTTGCCTTTCCTAAAAATAGTTCGTGATCATGTGCAATTCTTGGTGTGTTAACAGAAATTAAGATTTCATTAAAAGAGTTGTTTTTTTCAAGTTTTAAAATAATTTCCTGTGTAGGTATGTTTTCACTCCCAGAAGCTTTGCAATGTTGCTTCCTCCTCAGTCAGAGAAACAGATAAGATGAACTATCAGGTGATAATGTCACTCGTGATCTAGGACTAGACAGGGAAAGCCTGTGGGTTTTGAGAGCTCCAAGATGAATGCAGTCTATGTGGTATCATTTCTGTAGAACAACTGAGAGATGGCCTGCATAACCTTGAAGATTCTTTCTGTTTCTCCACTCCTTTTTATCTGCTAACATAGAAACTTTTGTTATCTTACAGTCAACCATATCTTGCTGTCAAAACAAAACTCCAATACAAGGAAGCCTCAATACTACTCTGTAAAAGTCAGTTGGCTTTCAGAAGTACTGACCACCTCATAGGTCCCAGGGAAGTATTTGCTTCCAGGCAACAGCTCATCTGGATTAAAATTTAAGACCAAACTCTAGATTGCAACTGCAGTATTTGTGGGCCTACATGACTGCAGAAAATTTTGCAAAGTGGTACGAAACAGCTGGCTTATGTTTTCTTATAAACATGAAACTCTCAGTGGATTCCCCAATATTAAAAAGCTGCACATGCTGCATATGAGTAGAGGCTGATTTATGGTACTGGGTTTTACTATGAATTGCTCTGTTACCTAGTATGGCTATGAAACAAAGCTGTGCCAAACTGTACTGTCTTACAGAACTTTCAAGACTGACAATGGAGCTCTGATACTGTGCTTCCAAGAGTTAATACCAAATATGAAAAAGGCAGACAGCTCCTGAATAGAGTCCAGGCTCTGGCTTTACCAAGAGCCCTTGTGGTTTGGTCCTATGTACACCATTATTCTCTTTTGAAACAGAACTGCCAGAAGTATTTCTGCCTGAGCAGAGATTAGGACCACTCAGTAAATCAGAAAGAAACCAGAATCAGCTTGCTGCTGCTACAGTGTTTTCACTCTATACAGTTACATTACACCTCATCATTGCTCTGTGCAGCCAAGACGTTTTGCAAATTACAAGACCATGAGTGAGCAAAGCTCATCTTCTGCACTCATATGTTGACTGTACATTTGGTATTGGGAGACTTATAAATAGTTGAAACTACATCATGTTGCATAAAGCTGTATATTATCAGCACATACATGCCTGCTAAGTATGCATCTCTCAAATGCTAAGCAGCTTTAAGTACTGAGTGTATCCATCATTATAGTCCTGAACAAAGTTACCTAGTCAAAAAAGTGATGGGGGAGAGCAAAATAATTTAACTACAGAATTTTAGAGGATGTATAACAATGTAAAAGTTGCTCACTGGAGGCAGCTAAACATTCTGGAGAAAGGTTTTTCCATTTCATGCACCACACATAACACAGGATGCAGTTTTGCTGAAAAGGTAATTTTGTTAGCATGCTTTTTTCCTTTCTGATGGGGAAAAAGCAACAAATGCATGTAAATAGGCAGACATTTGGCTGTGTGGCTAAAGTTAACTTAGGCCAGCCTACCTTTCTCCCCTCACAAATCTCAATTTTTTTCTCTTCAAGCAAAATCCTGATATAAGGTCTGTTTTTTCTCATGTCCTTCAGTATACCACAAGGGATTGTATGCTGGTAGTAAAATACTAAGCAGAAAGTGTTTTTCCTGAGTTGCTCAGTCACGCAAATTAGATTAAAACTTGGAATTCACTGCTGCCCACGTCAACTGTGATAGCTGTGTGCTTTCCTCATGTGTTGCACAGCCACTGCTGCTGGGCTCCTTGGGGAACTGCTGAGCCCTGCCAGTTGAAGCACATTAGCTCAGCAGAGGTTACCTGCAGAACTGCCAATGTCCATTGTGTGTTTGGTAGGTTCCTTCACTTACTGAGGGTGAACAATACAAGGTGGAGTTATCAATGTTAGAACTTGGCAAAAGTAACTTGTCTTTTAGGTGGAAGAGTAAGTAGGAGCCTTGTGATAAATTAGTATATTTTGAGCACATCAAGCAAGCTATTGGCGTATCCACAATTGCGCTTTGAATTGCCTCATGAACACTTTGCACAATTGGATTTCTGTTTGCAGCTAAGGTCAACTTGAGAGCCTTGTCCTAGAATAAAGATGTGCAAATGGAAAGTAGTACTATCTGTGACATACAAATTCTGAAATAAAACTTTTATACTTAGTAAACTGTCCCATTAGTTGCTGCTTCTGAATCTGAGGCTTCACGAGCATCACATCATGGTGCAAGGTGAACATCTATGCTGATGGCACAAAGTCAGCATGCCGTGCTCCAGACTGCAATTTTTGCATCTTAGTAAGCACACCCATGACCATTAGTGTGTAGCCCACCATAGTGCCCTGAGGTGTTTATATCCATATAGTGTTTATAGAATGGCTTCAGATTTTCTTTCCTATCAAGAAGCAAAGAAACTTGCAGGTTTGCGACAGCTGGAGAAGTTCCTGTACCACAAAGATTTTTGCACTCTAGCTTAGGAATGTAGTGTGCTTTTGACAGATGGCAGACCATTTGTACATGTAAGTACCTAAGGATGTTTTTTACATGGATTAAATCCAGCATAGGTAGCAATTGGTTTCTATTAACAGAGTAATGAGGACTTATTTCTTGGAAAAATATCCCAAAGGGCAAAACAAACAAACAAAAAGCATGAAACCATCTTTATTTTCTCCCCTCTTCTTTCCCTTCCAGGTCAATAATGAGATAAAAAAGCAGGATGAGAAGGTAGCAAAACCTGCAACTGACCAGATGATTGAGTTCAGCATTTTGATTGCTGGAGAAAAGTACAGTGAGGAGTTGAGTGATCCAGCCACTGTGAAGCGTCAGCTGCTCTCTGAACAATTCATTTCTCAGGTGACTACCTTCCCTGACTTCCTAATTCTTTCTGCTAGGCAATAATAGCATACAGCACCCTTGTTAGGACTGCCTTTCTCTCACAGGCTCTGCAGTACCAGCTTAGGGCTTCTGTTGCCTAAGACAGGTTGGAGAGTATACACCCACTACAAGAACATTGTTTAGTCTAACATGCTGCCCTTTTTGAAGTAGCGGTGTGTCATATGCTGTGTGTGGCATACCAGCTGCCAAAGACCAATTGCTCTAGTTTTCTTTTTGTGTTTTTCATGAAATAGCCTGCCTCTAGCAAAGAGGAAAAAGCATGCTTTTGGGAGGGTCAGAAAATTATGCCAAATCCTTGAACAGGGGCATAGTCTAAACAAGACCTTTCTGCGGGACAGCTATCTCTATTTATTTATTTGCCTCATATTAGCAAAAGAAACAAAGTCAGATGTTACTAATAAATGAAAAACATTTCCACTTCTTTTATTCCTTTTAAGGACCAACTTCCACCAGGACTAGTTTTGGCCATAGTGTTCTTTTGGAATTTTTCAGTACCTTTCCTTGTCAGTGCTACTGCAGAAGAGCTTTTAAACTCAGAGACAATTGACAAGATTCTTGTTAGCTGCTTGATGAAAATTCATTAGTTTTAGAACTTGAAAACCTTAAATTTTAAAGACATAGTCAATATCTGCGTAGAGTTTTTTCCAGCACTTTCTTGGGTCATTGTCCAGTTTGGATTCTTAGCTAATGTAGTTGGTTTGTAGCTGAGGAGTTTAAAAGATATTTTGAGGGTCCTATCAAAACAGCCTGCTCATGCACTCAAAATGACAAGATATGAGTCAGCTGCAGGTGAGAGCCATCTGGAAGGTGGCTCAAATACTTCTGCTACAGCACAGTGTTAGTGTGGAGCACAGGCAGAAGGTGTACAAGTACATCAGCAGCTGCCTATACGGGTTTGCTCTGTGTCTCCTACAGGAGTTGAGCACTAAAATGGGATTTAGGATATATAATAGATAATGCAGTGTCCAGATTTTGGACTCTGACGACAGTCTGGAGAATCTGTCTGTACAGAGTAGGTGATAGGTGGGAAACTTGAAACTGGAAGAAGTTATGAATGACTGAAGTCGTTCATCATTTCTGTTCAGGAGCAACATTTCAAACGAATTGCTGTGCACAGCAGTGAGATAATCACTGAAACCCAGGCTGCCAAGACAACTCTTGTTCCTCACTTATGCCCAGATCAGCACTGCATGGGAGCACATTTTAAAACCCTCCAACCTCAGAAGAGGTCTTAAAGGTGTGCTTTAATCCCACTGGCATCAGTGTGAATGAGCCATGGTTTAGACTGTTAGACAAGTACTTAGAAGAAACATACATATACGTAGACCCATGTAAGTATATACACATACAAGCATAGGCATGATTTCTTAAAATATGATTTCAAGTTAATTTTAATGAAAATGTAATGCTTTAATTTGTATGCTATGAAATTGCTGACCTACCAATATACACCTGAATATTAAAATACTATCATACTGCTATCTCCTAACTTCCCTCTCCCCATTGCTTCTGCTATTTAAATAATTTTTTACAATGATGGTAGTTTTATTACAATTGTTTCCTTGGGACAGAAAGTTTGCCTTTCCTTTCTCTTGAAGGGGCACCTAGGATGCCACACAATGGCACATCACACAGCTGACTTTTTTCTCTGTCTTTGAATCCTTTTTAGTCTACTTTAGTTGGGGCATTTTGTTGAAGCCATTTCCCTAGGGCTAACCTTGTGCCAGATCCTGGGCCAGATGGGAAAGAGATGTACTCTTCATTGCAGCCAGAAAGTATCACCACAACTGCTGCTAATTGCTTGTATAGGATAGACATCTTAATTTTCCTAGTTGTGTGGCCAAGTAGCCATGCCATAGAGTGTGTGTGTGGAAGAAATGTCAGATGGGAAAGAGTCCACCTGGCACATGGTTGTTCCAGTCCTTTCATCTCTTGCCTGGTTTTCCTCTGTGCTTGGATGAAGAAGCTCTTGAAAAAAAGACAGTCGGCAGCATTTTGATTGTTTAAGGTTCACCAGAGGCAGTTTAAAATTATGGAGACTGGAGAGGGGAAGAAGAATTTGAGGAGTGAACACTAATCCTCAACTGGAAGTGATCCTTTGGGAGGAGAATGCCCCATCTCAAACCAGCATGAATCTGCAATATTCTATTTCTTGCTTTTGTCTTGTATAAGACAGTTAACTGTTGAATTAGGCCTCAATGTGCTGCCATTTTTCTTCTCTCACTCATCTTTTCTTGAGTACCACTGCCAGTCACTCCTGAGATCTTTGTTTAGGACAGCAGAGATGAGCCATGCTTTGCACTATGTAATGCTTTAGTGCCTCTTTGATGCCTCTGAGGTCCCTGTTCCTTCGTCAGCCACTGCAGTTCTTGTTTAAGTTGCTAAAGTCCGAAATGTTTTCATCAATTCTTTTAATCCAAAAAGGTTTATGATGTAATGGAAATCTTTTGGGCAGAGACCTTTTGGGCAGCATAAATAGGAGAAAGAATGTAGTCTGCTGTGAGCAGTACGGATATCTACAGAGCCTGTTTGAATTTTACTCCCTTTGAATATTTCTATATAGTTCAATGTGAACAATGGATGTTGTTCACACTATCTTCTTCCTTTTTTGATAATGAAACAATGTCACCAAAACTCTTCTTCCATAAAGAAATAGAATGTTCAAGAATTTTGTATCATCTTTGGTGTAACATCTCAGATTTATTTTTTTAAAATGTTGAAAGTACTTCCTGATTTTTCACTAAGTGACTAGGGTGGAGGAAATACGGTTAATTTTTTTTTCTCCTAAAAATAGATGGAAAGTGTATTTGAAGGACTGCCTGGATACAAAAACATCCAAATCCTGGATTACAGGTAAAAATCTAGTGATGCATAAGTGGTGATTGAAACTGATCATGTATGATGGTGTGGTCTGCTAGCCCCACTCTCGTAAGAATTTTGGGCTTGTGCATAGAGGTTCCTAGCATGCTTTAGCAAACAAAAAGTGCTTCCGTATTTGGTACTTCTGGTATTTCAGTAGCTGAAACAGAAATACAGAACTTTATATAAGCTTCTTTTTTGCTCCTGGCATCCACAAGATAATTTTACACAATATGCTTGCCTTGATTTTAAGACAAGGCATTTTTCTTCAAGATTCTATTCTAAAATGAAGGTCTTTTCTAATTTAAATGTAGTATTGGATGCTTCTTCAATATTGTTGACATGTATTTATATAAAACAAACAACTATTTGAAAAAATCTAGTGTGCTTATTTTTTTGACTGCTTTATGTTAATTTAGGATGACTCTAAAGGTTGGCATTTGAGACGTGCAAGGGTTTTTCTCCCTTTAATCAAAGCAAAGGCTGGGGAATGTTTTAACTGTCTTTATTCTTATATTTTTTTTAAAAGACTATCTTTCTCAAGTCAATTTGTGCTTCAGATTTTAAGTTAATTAGGGAAAAAAGCAGATGCTGTATGATGTGTCAAACAGCTGATGCTTACCTTTTAGGGCACATTAGTCACAAATTATGGTTATTATTGAATGAACCTGGTATAACTTTCAGAATCTAAAGAGTTCATTAGATTGTGTTTTCTATAAGACATTGTAAGCTGTATTTCTTATAATATTCCAGCCTATGCATTCTAGCCAGAATACAAGTTGGAACCCTAGTCTGCATTCAATTACCACCAAAAAAGGACAATACAGAAATGAAATTACTAAATGTTTAATACAAAGAGGCTGGGATGTTCCCAGTGCTAATTGCCCAGATGCGTTGACAAACACCCTTTTGTCATGGACTGCTGTATTATTATCTAACCTAATAGACTACTTTGTAGATACCTAATAGTTGTCCCTGTGCCAGTAAGGGAAACAGAATACTGCTGTCTTTGGCCCTTGCAAGACCCCAGAGGCATATTTGACTTTTCAGCCCCTTCTTTCACTTGTGTCTAGAGCCACAGCAATCTGGGGCAATGAGATGGGAAGCCCTGCTGAGGCTCAACCTGGGAAGCAGCAAACCCTTCCATCTCAATATTTGCAGTCTAATAAATTTGCAAGTTCTTAGTTATTTCAGAACACAAAATTTCTGGTAGAATACCGGAGCTTTGTGTTCTGCTGTCAATGGCAAACCCCAAGGCACACTTGTAAACCCTTATGTAGAATTAGTGAGGCTTGATTTTCATGGTACTGTCAGCAGTTTAACTGAATTATTTGCAGTAAGATGGAATGGAAACATCTTGGTTCTCGTGCAGTGAGGTAAGATGAAACATCTCAGCTGGGTAAAAGTAGTTTGTTTTGTAGCAGAATGACTATGCAACTTCTAACCATTTTGATGTATCTTTGCTCAAACTTGTGAACCCTGCAGAATACTAAAGCACTTTTGTTAATGTTAGAAGACTTAAATTGTAGCATTGATTTTATAGGTTTTGATGTTGTGTTTTGTTTTGTTTCTACATGCAGCTCTCCCAAGGAAGACAGGTAAAGACCAATTTTTAATACATACTCTCAGAATATAGATCAAAACCCACATTTATTTGGAGGGTAGTGTTTAGGCTCCAGGTTGAGACAGCTAACCAGCATAAATATTATATGAGGGGGTTCAACCAGAAACTGAGTGACTGCTCTGTTTTGATTACAGATAAACCTGATTTGCTTATTTAAGTCTTAATAATGAAAAATTACTGGGGGAAAATCTGCCCAAACACAAGTGAGCTACTAGGCTGGCTTGTGTACAGCAGTCTCTTTTGGTGAAGAAAACAAAATTGCTTATTGATGACTCAAGGTCTTTATACTTTGCAGCAAAGTCTTTGATAGATATGGGGTGATTTTTAGTCTAGTAATTAAAGTAGGTAAGAAGAACATATTTTTACAGCAAAGGCAGTTGGCTTAGCTACTTCAAAGCCAATGATGTTGCACAAGTTAGCAGTAGTTTTACAAACATTCCTTACCAGAAGATGGCATCAATCTGGTCTTGGCTTCTGCTGCATGTATGCAGGTTAAGCATAAAAAATGTTCTTCTTTTCAGAGGTTATGCTGCAAGTACCAGATGTTTTAGCTCCTTCAAGATGGAAGAGTGTTACAGACATAGGATGTTATAGTTACTAGCTAGGAATTATTAACTGCAACTGACAGCAATTGTACTAGATCTAAATGTTACTTCTGAGGAGCATACTGTGCTCTGTATACACCGTGCCTTTTCACTACTGCTGTCCTCCTTTGTTTCTTCTGCTGACAGCGCACATGGTGGGCTCATCTCCATGACAGAGCCAGCAGCAAAACTCTGGCAGCCTGGTTTTAGTCAATGTGTTTGCTGAGTCCGTTGTATCTGGCACTGGGGCTTTAAATATTTCTCTGGACAGAGCTATTACTTCAGCAGTCCAGCTCAGTGCAGTGAGGAAAACCTGTCTCTGGAGCACATTTTTCTAACACTTCATAGATTACTTCATTTTCTTGCTGTGCCCTGTGAACAGCCAAAATACGTCTTCTAAAGCTGTCTTGTACTTTTGCACAGTGTATGGTAAACCTGTTTGCTATCTATGCTGTCATATGGGGAAGGATATCCAGAAATACTCAGGAAAATTAAGGAAATGGAGGGGAGATAATATGAAAAAAGCTGAGGTGTACACAGATACAAAACTCTTTTAAAGACTAAATTATCAATGAGTTTAGTAAAATGTTCCAAATTATAGGATGTATTAAATACCATTTATTGCTATCAAAGACATTATTTCAAGTAGATTGACACTCCACAGTGTCAATCGCTGACAGAGATCAGGGGTCCCCTCTTGCTACTGTATGTTGCTACTGTACATTGCCAATTTTTCCAAGCTGTTTTCATACCTCCGAGCCATTCCCATTACTGGCATGATCTTAAAATCTTCACTTGCACCACTGCATACTGACAGGCCCATTAATAATGCTGGCAGAAAGCCATGATTTGGTCTATTTGTGGCCTGTCTGCCATTCACTAGGAGAAACACAGGACTGGGAGCAGACCAGATGTCAATTTCTAATAGCCTTTTCCTTGAGAAGTTTGCAGTGGTGGAAAGCATGGATAGGTAGACGTGTGAAAAGAGCTGTTCTGTTTTTACTTAGAATCCCTTGAAACAATATGTTGTTATATTAAAAGAGTATTGACACAGATCCTCAGGGGAAAAAGAAAAAGTATTATAGTGATTGCTATGTGTTGGAAAACGTATCTCTCATCTGTATTCCCTTTCTCTTTGTGCCACTGGAGTGGGGTGGAAGTTCACTACGCTGTTACATTTGATGGAAAAGCCATCAGCAATGCCACCTGGGACCTGATTAACCTTCATTACAACAAGGTGGAGGACAACTCCTTTATGGGCATAGAGGATAATCCAACAGTTGTGTACACGATCAGTGATTTCCGAGATTACATTGCTGAAATCCTCCAGAAAAATGCCTTGCTTGAAAACTCTTCCTTGTCTTTAGACCCTAACACTCTCCAGCTTACTAACGGTGGGTATTAATTATGATCATAGTGATAATCACCTAGGCTTGAGGGGTCCCTTCAGATCACAGAGTCCAACCATCAACCCAACACTGACAAGCCTCATGCATCTAAAGTTTTAGAAAATAAATCGCAGAGCCGAGAGAATTATTCAGCTGCCCTCTAAATAATTAAAAAGAAGCAAGAAAAACAACAGTATTGTATCTTGTTTTGCTCTGATTTTAACCAGGTCAAGTCATTATCAGTAGTGTCCTAGTCTTAACCCATTGGATTGGCCTCTTTTTTTCTTTGTCACTAAGGTCTGTGACATGCAGTTTCCATAATATTGTAGCAATTAAGAGGAATAGGAGGAGAAATGTGGTTCACATTATGCATGTTGCACCAAGATGACCTTACTCTTGGTAGTTCTGTGTTGGCCATGAGCAGCACAAAGGAAATATCTAGTTTATTGTTGATTATTCAACAATCCTGATACAGCTGTCAGAGGAGTGCTGTCTATCCCTCTGTTCCCATCTTTCCTCTGTACTTCCTGAGATCTGGGGGCACTTCCAGAAACAAAATACCTCTGGCAAACTTTTTGAGACAATTTCATTCACAAATCTAAGATGAAGGAAGTTTTTTTCAGTCACTATTCCAAAACAGCTTCCTCACACTACTATTGCAGCCTTTATATCTTTTTATCTTTCCACAGTGAAGGAAATACTACATCCTACACCAGAAGACCCATCCTGGATTACTGAGCATCCGGTTGTGTTGGAACGTCCAGAGTTTGATGTAAGTGTGATGTAAGTTTGAACATTTGAACAGCTAGAGAAGCCAGAATGCTTGATGGTAGCTTTTCACTAAGTTCATGATGAGATAATGCTGTAAACTCAGGCATATTTAATTTCAGAACAACTTCTGCAATCTTTATGGAAGCAAAATTCTTGGGGACTTTACTGAACTCGAACATTCTTGTTAGAATGATCACAAGTATAAAATCCCTGGCTCAGTTTTCCCAGAGTTTTAAAAACTAATCATTGATGTCTACAACGCAAACTCATATGAATTTTCCATAAAAGGCACAAATTTAAGTTAATTTTCAGGGAAAGGCTTTCTCTTTACAAGAGTTATCTGATTTGACTGAAATGTTGCAGATGTTTATTTTAGTAAGACAAAGAAGATTTTAGAGTAGAGGTAAATTTTTTAGTAATAGGTTTTAAGCCAGTTTTAGGGAATAGTATATGGAAGAAAAATGTACGGAAGTTAATTTTTTCTAATAATGAACTATGAATAATAATAATATAATCTATTATATTCCAAAACTCTAATTATTTAAAAGATATTAAGTACATAAAAACAGCTGTGTAAAATCTGTAGTACATATAATTTGGGAAGTAATTTCAGATTAAGTTAATAAAATCATAAACATGCTTAAGCAGTAAACAAGACTGAAGTGATTACTCAGTTAGTTCCATAGATGCCAAACCATTAGGGTTCACATAGATACTATTAAGTGGTGCTATTACCTATGAAAAAGGTAATTTTGCTATTATCTTTATTAGATGATTTGAGAATAAGTTGGATTGTATGGTCATGCATACTCATGGCATAATGTGGAACTATCATGACTTCAACATCTAATTGCTAGCAGATGGTACCAACTAATCATTAAGTCTTTAAGTTTTACAGCTCTCTTAAAAAATGAAGAAAGGAATCAAGCCCAGTTTTCAAATCTGTATTTTCTTATTATTTCTGCTGAGCTGTAACAGGTAGAATGCTCTGGCTTGTTCAAAACAATGGCTTTCTGGCAGCAGAAAATGGAAAATCAGGGAGACGGTTCAGCATTTGCAGTCATCTGTCATATTTGTAAGCCTTTCAAAAGACATTAGTGAAAACCAGAGCTTGCCAATATGATATTAAACTTGTTAATGTAATATATTGCAATGTAACAAGAATCTTTGAATAATGTTAGTTGTCATAGAAACATCTGTCCACAGTCAAATAAATGATGAAGTGCAATCCCTGGCAAGTAAATGCTCATATAAAAAAAAAAAACCTACCAAGAAGCTATTGTTGATAATCCCTATTTATTCTTTATGGAATTTGTATGGGTTTAATTTGTTTCTAATCTTGCACAGTAATTTTTTTACAGCTTTATTTATTGTGGTCAATTTGGCCAAAAACATAATTGCTGGAGCACATGTCTAAACGGTATACATACAATTAGACTTATTGTTACCATATAAATGAAAACATGGGAGTAGAGATACTCATGGCATAACAAATGGCTCTGAAAATATGATTAATATAGGTAGGCAAATAATTTTAAAACAATACTTTATTTGCATCATTTCCAAAGCTTTCAAATGCAGTTTGAACCAAGCTGAAAACTGAAATCACTCATATTTGAATTGTTCTTGTTATTCATACTAGTCAAAAAGAAGGAGATTAGACAGGAATGGTGAGCTATAGAAATGGTTAATACAGTTTTGAACTGTAGTATGCATTACAGAAAACTATGTCCACTGTCCACCTTACTAGTCATCATCAGCAATCATTTAGCTTTTACTGGTCATCATCATGAAATCATTTAGCTTTCTGTAAATTGCTTCTCTTTTAAATTCTCTGGCAGCTTTTCATACCCCAAGATTTTTTTTTGTCCATTTCAGACTATTGCACCATATTGGTATGTGGGCAAGTATTCATGTGAAGCACTGATTCTCTAGTTTCAGGAAGTCAGCATGCTTTTCTAGCCTTGACTAAACTAGACTTAATCTCTTCATTGGTTTTTCCCAATATAATTACCTCATGAGACATGGTGGTAGTAGATTCAAAGATGAAGTTTGCTAAGCATTCCAACTGTATACCAAATAATGACTTGGGTAAGGAATAATAAATAAAGTGTGCAAATTGGAGATTTAAAATCAAGTTATGTTTTCATATTTCAAACAACCTGCAAATTCATTGTACATACTCTTTGTTGTTCATCATTTACAGCCAATAGATTGTTTTGTATTTTTTTCCTGCAGAGGTATCTCAGCTTTGAGACTGGAGGTATTCAAGGATCTAAATGCTCTTCTTTACATTATGATTTTTGTTTCCTTTCTGTATTCTCACACCTGCATATTGAAAGATCGCAATAAATTACCACGGGGCATGCATATATTCAAGTTCAGTTTATAAACTGTTTTTTGCATAATAGTAACTATGGTATTATAATTACTGCATTAATTATGTAACCAATGAATATATAGCTGCTAAGACCTCATACTTCAGGAAGGTGAGCAGTACAAACACACATTCGTTAGATAAAGAAAAAAAATGGGATGGGTGCAGACAATCAAGCTCTTAATGCCATAACTGAAGCTGCACTCCAAACAATCTCCAATGGATTCTTTCCCTTTTTGGTACACATGATTGGATGTAAAATGTATGTCACAAGGATGTGCATTTCATTTTACATGTACATGGCACACAGCTAGCAAAAGGTTTATATATTTACTGGTCCTCCCAGCTATCCATTGCTTCCTCCCAAAGGCAGGAGTACCAGACTTTGCTGTTGGCTGCTGCCTGTTCCCTTTATGTCTTCAGCCCAATGCAGACAGCCAACTTTTCCTCTCCAGTAGTGGAAATATTAATAGTGGGTTTATGTTCCAGGACAGCACCTTTTTAGCTGAACGGCCTTCAGCAGATGAATCAACTGTCAGCAATACTTTGCCCTTTGATTTCACCAAACCAGATTCCACTTCAGATAGTGAAGAGTCCATTGACAATGAAATCTGGCCAAGTCCAGAAAATCTGGACTCTGAATTGGCACCTGAAGCTCCACTCTCCTCAGAGGTTGATGTCACTTCTTTACCTGATGTGCTGAATTTAGAGGATGGAATTTGGACTCCTCATCTGGTCACTGCATCAGACTTAGGGCGTGATTCTGTGGACTCTCTGGATTGGCTTTCACGCCCCAATTCTTTAGATGGTAAGTTAATGCCAGTGGCTGAAGTTTAAATCTGGATGCCAGATTTAAGGCACTTGCCATAGATATAGTTCACACTTTTCAGAAAGTTCTAAAAAATTAGATATCTTTCCCTGTTAGTTTTTACCTCTCTTGTATGTATGCAACCAAAAACAATATTCTAAAGTAAAATATTTGTAAAAGCTAATATTGCCTATTTATCTCTTTGGGAAATGGTACACACATGATAATTGTTTAGTTACCCTGATGCAGTTTTGTATAGGGCATGTTATCACAGGAAACATACTGAATACAGACCTACAGACAATTAAAAAAAAAATAACACTTTTTATCACAGATGGCAACTAATTAGAAATTTGGTTTTAGTGCTTGAAGAGACTGGACTATCTGAAGACCTTCTTTTGCCTTCAAGTCCTCCTCACCTTGTGCCTGAAGAACCTCCTTCTACAGATGATTCTGAAGTTCCTCTGCTTTCTGCACCAACAGTGGCCTCTTCATCAGTGATAAAGATTGACAGTAAAGAAACAGTATCTCCTGAGAAAGAAGAAACTCAGGGTAGTCCTGTAGGTGATGAAATCACAGACGTCAACAAAGCTGACTCTCTGTTGCATGAGTCTGTGGAAGAAATTACTTTTCCCTCAGAAGTACACCCTATGGAAGATGAAACTGATGTATATCTTGGAGACAGAGTTATATATGAAGATGGGTCTGGTTCAGCTTTTGATGGTTCAGGAAAAGAAATGGAATCAAGTATTTGGCCTTGGGAAGAAGCAACACTGGAACCAGTTTTCTACCCTGGTCCTGGTAGCTGGCTTGAAGATGACAATGAGTCTTTGTTAATCAGTACAGAGGATATTCCTGAAGGTATGATCTTGGACTATATTCTTAACTCTGGGAAGAAATTAGATGATGATCCTTCCAAAGATGAAAATGAAGGCATGGCCAACACAAAAGAAGATTTCCTTGATGAGTCTGAAATACTTGTCTCTCCAGAGATTACAACTCAGCAGGTACCTCCTTTACAGACAGATGAGACATCATCTCTGGAACCATCCACACAGACAGAAATATTAGGCATGTATGATTCTTCTTTTGTTAAACCATCCTTGATTTTGGAGCCTTCGGTGGACCATTCCTCTGCGGACATGACAACCAGAGAGACTCCTGTTTCACCACACGATACAGGTCTGCCTGTGGAAGATAATCTCCTTACCTCTATAGGGACAGTCAGCATGGAGCAACCTGAAGAGTCCATTGTAGATCAGAACATAATTTCTGAAGTAGTTGAAGACCAAAGTAAAGATAAGTCAAAGGTAGAAGATCTATTCACAGTGGAGCAGTCAGAGGTAACTGAAGCTCCTACAATAGACCATTTGGACACAAGCTCTTCAGAAACTATTCTGACTGCAGATCCTTTCATGGTAAATGCTGATGTTTCCTCAGAAGAACAGCAAATCCCTGATTTATCATTGGCAGGCCAAGGTACTACTGGAACAGCAGTGAAGAAACCAGCTGATGCTTGGCCTACAGATACATCGCTGGAAAACTCACTAGATCAGATAGAGCAACCAGCAATGCCAACTGCCCCTCAGCTTGCAACTGCTGTCCCTTCCATCACAGATCAGACCAATGCTCTAGAGGGCTTTGCTGTGCACGGTGGTACTGACCACGGTATGGATGTCTCCATGAGCTTCAGCACTGTTACAGACCCTCATATCTCTCCCATGACATCCACAGGAACATTGTCTGTGGTTACCTCAACAAAGCTGGGAGAAGAAACAACAAGAGTTTTGGATGTTTCAGTGGATCTGGATCATGTCACCACTGTCCATTTTCCTCCTGAGCTGACTGAGGAGGGAAGAAGCATAACTGAAAGTCATGTGGAGCTAACAACTCACATCCACTCCACAGAGATGGCCAGTGTGGCTTGGGCCACACATGAAAATCGCAACAGCACACCTATCCCATCACGAGCTCTCGTTGTGTTTTTCAGCCTCAGGGTTACTAATATGATGTTTTCAGAGGACCTGTTTAATAAAAACTCTCCTGAATACAAAGCGTTGGAGCAGCGATTCTTGGAGCTGGTAAGAATCTCGTCTATGCTAAATGCCCATTATCAGGTAGACAAAACCTTGGCAAATAATAGTTTATCAGCTCTCTTTTGTAGAGAGTAATGAAAGACCGGTATTTACAGATACTATTTGTGTCCCTTGATGGGAAAATTCCAACTGAAAATGGGAGGTGGGGGGAATGGGTGTGATTTTGGGGTTTGACTTAGTAATCTAAAGCATAATTTTAGGACTCTGCACCAGATGCTCTGCTGGTGTTAAGAAATGTAGAGGCGTAGCTGAAGTCACTAGGACACTCTCCTTCCTTGCTTCTGAAGTGCTCTGTATTTTGTCTACATGGAGAGAAAAGGAAATAAATTTGGGCTGTGAAACTTTTCAGTGACATCTTAAGCCCATCCTAAATCAGAGGTAATTCAGGGAATAAAGTTGTTCCTACTGTTGGCTAGCAAAGCCTCACAGGAGTTATACAGAAACAAATGTTTGGTTTTAACCAGGAAATTCCCTTCTCCTGACTGAAATGAACATTTTGTTGTGTGTTAAAGGAAATAGTCAGTGAAAAGATGAGTACGCTGATGCTCAGATCAAGGGAGAGCATTATGTGTGTCCCAAGAAGTCTATTTCTGAATTGTTAGATTTTTGGAAATTGGTGTATTCTTAAGAACTGCTTGAAGTATTTGGGGCTCAACTGGGTAGTTTTAATGCCCTTGCTGTGGCATGTGGATAATTCAGACTTGTGCTTCTAGTACAGTAACAGTGCAACTGGCTTGAAAAAAAGATTAAAAAATTCATCTTTTCCCTGTGTTACAGCTGGTGCCCTACCTCCAGTCAAATCTGACAGGTTTTCAGAATCTGGAAATCTTGAACTTCAGAAATGGTAGCATTGTGGTGAACAGTCGAATGAAATTTGCCAAACCTGTGCCCCGGAATGTCACAAATGCTGTGTACCTGATCCTGGAAGACTTCTGCAACACTGCATATCACACCATGAACCTGGCCATTGATAAATACTCTCTGGATGTGGAATCAGGTACAAATGACAGGGAAATGCAGTTTGGAGCAAGGCATCAGGAGCAACTTCTGCTTCAATAACTTCCCAAGGATACCAGCAGCTCAGAGACTGCTCACTTGTTTTTCACAGCCTGGGCTTTAGAAAAGGTCTTTTATAGAGTTCAAACAAATAAAAATCTAGTAAGGGACTAAAGAGATGAAAATCCAAGTGGACCCAGACTGAGGAAACCATATGAGTGCTATAGAGAAATATGGGGACAAAAATGGTTCATGTAGTACTCCATATAATGCCACTCCACTTTTACTGGGCAGTGAGGGGGAAGGCTGGTCAGGGGTTCATGGGATCATTCCCACAGGTGGCTGTCAGGTAGGCATCTGCACATGTAACAGCAGATTACCTAGAATGTTAGAGGCTCTTTTAGTTCACTCTTCTGATATAGGGAGAAAGTTCCTTTGTCTGTCCAATTTACCCAGTAGTTTACTGTGGAAGAAACTCAGAAATATTTCCCATTTTGAGGTTGGACAAAAAAACCCCCAGTCTTGAGCTGCTGGTAAATGGTAGTTGGTTTTTTGAGGTAGCTCTCAAAAAGATGGCCTAATTAGGATGACAAATTTTCTCATATTGATCATTTAACTGTAATAGCAGTTCTCTTAAGCTTGATGCAAATGAGATACCTCAAACGCTAGAAGCTTCTACTCCTTGCAGACAAAGGCAAATCACCTTGTAGCAGGTGCTATTCCCTGTGCACTGACCTAGATTTTTCTATAAAAAAATACTGGAGATCAGTTTTGTTTTACTAATTTGCAAAATATAGTTCCAACAGACAAGAAAATGTCTGAGATATTTGCTCTTTCCAATAAAAAAGAGAACATTTTTAGACTTCTTTTTTTTGATTGGCTTGTTGGGTGGTCTTAGCCACACCACTGACATGCACTGTCCAGACAGGAACACTTCAGAGCACTTGCTTACCTCAAGGGAGCCTCTTTTTCTAAAGGAAAGATTTTGGTGGATTGTTTCAACTAAGGGACTATTAGAGAAAATGGCAGGAGACAGCCAGTGCTTTGCCTCAGTTAAAGTTCTCCTCAACCTCAAAATTTTGTGCCTATTGTTGTTCTTAGGTGAGCAAGCAGATCCCTGCAAGTTCCAGGCCTGCAATGAGTTCTCTGAATGCTTAGTAAATCGCTGGAGTGGGGAAGCTGAGTGTGTCTGCAACCCTGGCTATCTCAGTATCGATGGGCTGCCATGCAGTAGCATTTGTGACCTGCAACCAAACTTTTGCCTGAATGACGGCAAGTGTGACATCAGCCCTGGGCAAGGAGCCATCTGTAGGTAGGTCACCCCCGCTGTTGGAAGGATCTGCTTCCCATATGAAAACCTCTTACTGTCTCCTGTGCTGTAACATTTGTGTATATATCCATAAAAAGACATAATGATGATAATCATTATCATTCACGTTATGCTGAGTTGCTTTTGAAACTTTGTTTTCCTGTGTATACATTGGAGATGACATGGTAACACATCGAATGGAAGCATCAGGAAATAAAAGAGACTAGGGAAAATGGTAGTAATGGAACATACTAAGGTGTTTTAATCACCTTCACCTGGAGAATTAATCTCAAGAAGCAAAGTGTTAGATAATGTCCTAAAACATGAGAAAGTAAATTTCATCACAAAAATTCACATCTGAAAGGAATATTCATACAGTGTAAATATATTCTTTAAAAGTGCTCTCTTGGTTATGGAAAGGTCATAAAAGTAAATCATTGGCCATTCGGGAAAAATCATGTGTAGTTCGTAAAAAGATCTAGGCACAGGCCCTTGGTTCAAGTATTTGCACTTAAAAAGATAGAGATGCATTTGCACAGGATCTTTGTATTTCACAGGTAATGGAAAAGATTTAGTACATGATACAGACAAATTGATGCTCCCTCTGATACGGCACTCATTTTTTTTTCCTTTTAAGGCAATGTAACAGTATTCCAGAAACCAAAATACAGCTATCAAAACTGGTAGGAGAGATATTTCAAAAAACAACTGACTACTAGTAGATACTATTTATGTTACTTAAGGTGATTGTTTTCTTAAAGAAGCTTAGGTGTAGAACATCTCTGAAGTCAATCTTAGAGTCCTTGCAGTTAACAGGAGAAACTGACATGTTTTTAAAGCTATACAAATGAACAGTATCACAGATGGAGTACAAACTTTATCATATGTTGTATGACAGTGTTAATAGAAGCATGGAAATATCTGAACTCAAGCATGGTCTGGTGAACATTTATTAAGCGCTTCTAGAAAAATCTGAAGTATTCCTAACTGCCTTCACAAACTATGCCAGATATTTATCTTTGATGACTTAATTTACTCATGTTTATAATTAATAAGGTTCATTGCTATGAGAGGGCATAATACTTTACATTTCTTTGAGTTTTTATAGCAAAAGATCAGACAGTCACATACAAATATATTGTTTTTCTGGTATGTTTTAAGTCAGAACTAACATTAAAGCTCTCATGATCAAAACTGCAGCAAGGCAGATGTGCTGAATGCTGTTTTGGGCAACTGTTCCAAAGATACAAGCTTGGACATGCACTTCTTTCTAAAGTAATTTTATATTTTTATTTGGCTAACTACGGTGGAGTTCCCTGGACTATAAACTTTCTGCTTATTTAATACACCTTCATTTGCATTTAAATAACAAGATGATTAAGACAACAGCTTTTCCAGTGTTTGATATGTCATGTGCCAATTTCAGTGAAAGCTTACCTTTTTAATTAATCTAAATATCTTCAAGTTTTAACACATCTCAGGATACTCTACATTGCAAAAACCCACAGACTTCTTCCATCATAAGTGCATTATCCTGTTACCATCTTACCTAATTTTACTCAATTTAGTAGCTGGCATTGTTCAGCCTGCAGAAGAGAAGGTTCTGAGAAGACTTTATGGCAACCTTCCAATACCTAAAAGTGGCCTACAGGAAAGATGGAGGCAAACATTTTAGCAGTGTCTGTTGCAATAGGAGAAGAGGTAATAGCTTTAAGAAAGGGATGATTTAGACCATATAAATAAGTACGAAGTTTCTTTCATTATAAGGGTGATGAAACACTGCCATGGGTTGTTCATAGAGGTAGTAAATGCCCCATCCCAACATTTAAGGTCATGTTGTACAGAGCTCCAAGCAACCTGATGTTGCTGAATATTATTCTATACCAAAATGTCTGTTCACAATAACAGTAAACGTTAAGTTGGTGCAAAGGTGCTTATTGTGGTGACCTAACTGAGGGCAGGCACATTGTATAGGAAATTAAATACTTTTACATTAACAAGCTTTTGTTTGTGTTTAATTTCCCTGTGCATTGTAGATGTCGTGTGGGAGAGAATTGGTGGTACAGAGGGGAGCACTGTGAAGAATATGTGTCTGAGCCTTTGGTTGTGGGTATTGCAATAGCTTCTGTGGCTGGATTCCTTCTTGTGGCATCTGCTGTCATCTTCTTCTTGGCCAGGACCCTCCGAGAGCAGTATACAAAGAGTGACACTGAGGACTCACAGGGGTAAGTGACACTCTGCTACAGTAAGGATAATCCCATTGTAAGTCTTCTATTACGCAGTTGTCAAGCAACAGGATGTCCAGGTGCCTCCAAATGCCAGGTTTCCTAAATCTTATCTGCTGCCCTTCCAGGCTGCAGAGAAGCTGACAGTTTGTTTATTGCTCCCCCAGGCAGGGTGACAGCCTCTCATCCATTGAGAATGCAGTTAAATACAACCCCATGTATGAAAGTGATACGACTGGCTACAGCCATTATTACCGGAGATACCCTCAGCTAACGTCCTACAGTTCTACCAGTGCAGAGACATCCACAGACTACAGCAGTGAAGAGATCAGGCATATTTATGAAAACAGTGAGCTTACTAAGGAGGTAAATTACCTTGTTTTCACAGTGGCATGGAAAAGATCATGTGAACAATGTGCTTATTCCACACTTGTAACCCAAGAGACCCAATCTTTTCACAGCATTCATTCTTTAGGTAGACAAGTAGCAGCTATGGCTGATACATGTATTTAAGAGGAAAGGAATAATTTATTTCCCTGCTTGGTATTAGGTACAGGAAAAGGAATGGGTGTGTTCTGGCCTATAATGAATTTCACATGATAAAGGAGCTGACTGCTTAAGTAGCATCATGGGAGTTGGGATGGTTTGCTATATTGTTCAACACAGTCTTTAGCTTTTAATGCCAATGACCTTATGTAAGAGTAGTGTACTACAGGCAAAACCTAGAGATTCTAAGCCTTTTTAAAACAAAAAAAAATGTCTTTCTATAACCTGTAAGTTAGATCTCCTCTCTTCCTCTGTACAAGTATCCAAGGTTTACTCTAGAAGGCTCAAGAGAAGGGAGTTACATCCAGGAACTAACCACAGAGCCTTAAGCATCTGTAAGAGGTGTGAATCCAGTCTGTAGCTGGGCTTGTAGGCCAAATATCTATGCAAGACAAATAGGTTTGTTAAAGACTGTTGATATGTTACACTTAAAACAAAACCAAAAAAAACCTCACATAAAGAAGAATTTTAGCATTGGAGTGCCCAGTTTCAAGCTCTACTCTTTTAAATAGCAAAGCATGGGAGTTTTATTTTCAAAAAAACCCCAGAAATCAGTTATTTCAGTGGTATTCTAATTTCTGTTATGTACTAACAGTTGCATTTCTTGTCTTCTAGGAAATTCAGGACAGAATTCGAATTATAGAGCTCTACGCTAAAGACCGTCAATTTGCAGAGTTTGTTAGGCAGCATCAAATGTGAGTGAAATGTCTTGTCTGAATAACTAACTTCTTTGATGTTTTCTCATGCAGCCTTTACTACATCATTTTTCTTATAAAAAGTCTAGAAATATTGTGACAGTAGAGGTTAAAATTTCAACATTATCTCTGAAGAGGTTCAACCCTTTAAAAGCACTTAGCTGCTGGTAAAACTAGGTAGCCTGGGGAGGTAGGTTAAAAGCAGTGAAGAGGAATCCCAAAGTAATGGCTGTCAGAGAAGCACAGACATCTATTTAGGTCTTTAGAAGTACAGACAGAGCTTTCTTAACTCTTGTAGTGTACTTATTACTGCCTGATATTCTATTTAAAATAGAAGTTTTAAAAGCATATTAGTTTGAGTTCTCAAGTCTTGGCAACTAAACAAAACACATCTACAGTCCTGTCTGGTATTGTGGACATCTACTATAATAGAAAGCTAACAAGTCCAAACTATTAACTAGGTTGAACTACATTCTTTGATGAAAGTGGTCATCAAGAAATTAATTATTAGTGTACATACTCCTATCAATTGTACTCTCACTGTGGCATGAAGCAAACTACATGTAACTGTGTTAATTTGAAAGATACTGAGTAAAGTTCCTTGGTATCCTATTAAAAATAGCTACAGTAGCAAAGGTAGTGTGTTCCAGCATAGAATCATAGAATAGTTTGGGTTGGAAGGGACCTTAAAGTTCATCTAGTTCCAACTCCCCTCATCAACTATACTGGGATTTTAATTGAAAATAACAGCAGTTCACATTTTTCCATGTCAGTTGTTCTTTTTTTTTAATCTTGCAAAGGATTGGCATCTAAATTTTCCACAGCTGGAAAGTAGTAAGGGCTGCCTCATGCAAAGCCTTGAATCCAATGTTTGAAAGATACTAACTTAATCATTGCTTTTCTGTTTTTCATTTCAGGAAGCTGCTTTAAGAGAAAAAGAAATCAGTAGAACACACGTGGGAGATAAAGACTACCTTGTTGCCATAGCAATGGGCTCAGATGTAACTGCAAAGTTACTTATAGTCTTAACATTGCATGGATGAATACAGATGTTTTCTAAATGAATGGCTAAAATGTATGGATGTCTGTTTATCTCAATTCTGGCTTTTCTGTGTAAAGTGACATTTTTAAGAGGTGATCAGAAGTGGCAGAGGTTATGAAAGTTCATTTTTCTTTAACTCTGAAACAGACAGTGAAAGTTTGTGTACCAAGGCAAAAAAAAATCTCCTCAGGTAAGGGAAGATATATGCACAAGCAAAATAAAATGCACATTTTAAATTCCTGTCTGGCATTTATCCCCTCACTGGAGGCTACTGTAGTGATTTCACAGGTACAAAGCACTAGTAAAGTACTTGGCTTGCACACAAATGATTTGTAGGGAAGAACTATTGTACTAGAATATTAGCTTTATTTTAAAGCACACCCATTAGAAATACAAAAATAACTTTTTGTATGGATGCCTGATATACATTTAGTCACCTGCTTTTAGCAAAACAGAACACGGCACAGAGGCTGTAGGCCTCCTGAAGACTCTACCCAAAAAGAAGCATCACCATTGCCCGTCAGTGACCACACAGCAGCACCTCAGCAAGGCGTCTTCTACAGTGCAGAGCAGGGGTTCTGAATACAAGGTGGTTGGTTCTTCAGCTGCTCCTGACAGATGCACAGGCTCAGTTACAAAAGGGCTTTTATCACACAAACATTCTGTGAAGCTTAACTGACTAAAATTGACGTTTTTTTTGTATGTAGACAATTTGTTTGATATTTTATAAGTTAACACGTCTTATTTATTTGTTGTGTGTTTCCCTGCAGCTTATTTGCATGATAGATTTATTTGTTAAGCTTGAAATATGACTAGTCTAATGATCAAGTACTACAGTGGCATTTGTGCCCACCCTTTTTAAAAGTACACTTAGTGCTTACTCAATGTTAAATTCAGCCAAGTAATATTTGAATTTTCTTTACTAAACTGGGAAATAGGTTGCCACGAGCTCTGTTTGAAAACGTGGTATTTAAGTGCAAGCATATTTGGGGTGGCAGTACTTTCCTAAGAGGAAGGGAAAAAATGAGATTATTCTTGGCTTAGTGGAAGTCAGAAGAATCCCTTAAACAAGAGAAGTTCACTGAAGCATTAAAAACAGCTGTATTGAGATGGGGACCTTCAGAGGCCCCCATGTTTTACCTTCAAGTTTCAAAGATAGTAGTTTGTTTTGTTGTTGGAACTTCTGTTCAGTCACTCAGTGTCTCTTGTTTAAGGCAATAACACCATTGTCAAAGTTGGGGTGCTAATAGACTCAAATCAGCTTCTGCTAGGAAACAAGGCCAAGTTGTCTGTTGTTTTTACAGTCTTTAGATCTCGGCCCACATGTGCCAACAGCCATCTGATATTTTTTAGCATTAAATCATAGTGAGAATTACTTACTTGTAAGTAATTTCAATGCAATTCCTCTACATGTTCTGGAGGACCTCACAGATCACTTGTGTAGTATCTTCTTGCCTTGAGTGACAGGGAATGGGTATCAGAGCCACAAATCTGTCAAAGAAATGCTTACATAAACCGCTGTTAGTCCAAATAACTCAAGACAGCAGAGAGCAATACAGTGCTGCTGAATATTGTTGTGACCACATGTAAAAGACAGGGGCCCCATTCTTCTAGCTGATTCAAGGGTTCTCAGCTGTGCCAGAGTTTCTGAGGCACAGCCTGCTCCCTCCTGCCTTTGCAGCAGCATGGGTGAGCCATCCTGTTACACCAGGACCTTCTTATCACAGTAACTGTACAATGCAGGGAAGGCATCAGCTTGTGACTTTGATGCTCCTCCTGCTTTGTGCAGCAACGGATGGCAGCTGGGATCGGGAACATTCTGAAGGTATTCTGTGCATAAGCTGAGGAGATTCTTGGTCACACCAAGTATGAGTTATTTAAGTGTATATACAATGAATCTTTGAATCTTTTCTTTGTTTGTGTGTATACATATGAACATAATGGTATCTTATTTTCACAACAATAAAAAAATAATTTCCAAAATACTTTTTTTTTCTATAAAGTTAATGTAAAGACTGTGAGATTAATATGAAGATACAAGGTATCTTAGCCATCTTTGTACATGTAAGACTGGAGTTTTTTTAACCAGTTGGTTAAACTGTTAAATGCCTCTGCTAGCAACAATGCTAAACATAGTTCATCATTGCTTGCAGCATTCTATTCTGAAAATTCATGCTAGAAAGCACATGATTGAGTGCTTTCCTTTCAGTTAAGCTCTTTGCCCATTTTGAAGATGTTTCAGCTCGAGTCAAAGAGCTGAGTTATGTTGTTATTTAAGATGATCTTGTATTCTTAAAAAAAACCCCAAACAACCCTCACTTCATCTAAACTGTTCAATGACGCATCTTTACAACATACCAAGAAGAACTTCATGAACTCTTCCCAACCCAAGGCAGAGACAAAACACTTAAATTATAATTTAAAAAGACCTGAACCCAGGTCTATGTACAAATCTACCATTATTTGTTATCAGTTAACATGCAGGTTTTCACTTGCTTAAAGTAAAAAGTGCTAGACAAAAACAGGTCCATCAGTTTCTGTTCCCCTGCTGAAGTCTTGAAATTCAGAAGAAAAAGAGGACTTGCAGGACTCTGCCTGCTGCCCCTTGAGAGGATCTCAACCATACATCAACACAGTTTGGACCATAGTGATATTTAGTACAAAAACCATTGGGTTCTGCCTTGGGGTCTCCAAAGGCCTCTCCTTTTACATTTCAAGGCAACAGACCATAGTGGCAGAATTCAACCATGGCTGGAAATTGAAACAGCAAGCAAGCATTCAGAACTGATATTCTCCTGTCTCTTCCAAAACAAAGAAGCATGGATACAGTTTATATTTTTAAGAACTGACTTGCAGCTTAATTGCTAAAATGGAAAAAAGCCTTTGACAATCAACATTCACTCATGCTCCTCATCAGACGTATTTTAATTGGTCATGTTGTGAAAGGCTGAAAAAGGCACATGAGAACTCTGAGAACTCTACCATGTGGAGCTTGTGGAAAGGAAGCATTTAAGGTGCAAGAGGTCCAGTACAGGGACAGTCATCTCATCCCAGCAGAACACAAAGCAAAAACATTCAATTTATCTGTTTATCTGTAAGCACTGTAGGACAGATGTAGACTGACTTTTTACAGCATAGGAAACATAGAAAGCACAAAGGAATTTAATAGCATTTTGTTTACTTGAAGTGTACTGTAACACTAGAAACATTTACGTCTTACCTTTCCACTACTTGATCTAGATTGGGAACGGACACTTTATGTTCTATATAACATCCATCCATTTGCTTTGGTTTCTGAACCAAAAAAAAAGTAATTCCAAAGCTATTTCTGGGCCAGGAAAGGGGGTTTTTTAATTTGTCAGTAGAAACAAGAAAGTTTTGGTTTTACCGCATTCAACACTAGTTGGCTCTCTTACTCCACATTATTAATGATCTCCAGGAATTCTAGTTGAGTTCCTGTCATCTTGGACTCACTCCTGTGCTGCCTTTTACCCTCCTTGCTGGGTCACCCACTGCACTTCACAGTAGGAAACACATTCCCAGCTGGCAGCTCTGCTTGGAGGATGACAGCAGGTCTAATAGCAGGACTAATATGAGAGCTTGCCTGAGGTGCTACAGCTGCTCAGAAGGAGCCAGCTAAACAGAGCCTCAAAACCTGTGCTTTGGGTTTCCCTGCGTTTCCAATTCAACATGGAGACAGATTTCAACTCTTGTTTGTTTCAGGATGAAAAATACCCCCAGTAGTAGAATTCTGTGGGATACAATCCAATTTATTATTTTAAAAAATCAACTCTACTTTCAGCACATTAAAGACTATGTTTCTGTATTAAATATATAAGTTGCAGTAAACTCCACTTAAAGCCTGACCTTTATTAGGGAACTTCTCCTTGACAGTTCTCATTTATACAACAGAAAACCCATAAATTACTACCTGTCTTGAATCACTAGAGGTTGAAATGCTATTCAAAAGCCTGACATGAAACAAAAATCAGGGTTAGCATTAACTGGAGTTGTGATTGCATCTCCACAGCTGATTACCAGATGGGGAAACTATGCCTTTCTGGAAAGGCTGATACAGCTTGAACAGAAACAAAAGCAGGAACAATAGCTGATACAGCCATACATCAAAACTTTATGCAGGAATGCGGGCAGGTGGCTGGATTAAAGAGAGCAAGGGAAGAGGCAGACTTTTGGCAGGAAGCATACAAGCAATCCCAAGAATGAATGACCTCCATCTACTCATGGGAGACAGCTACAAGGAAATTCACTCGACTCCACCTAAAGTGAGGGTGTGGGATGCAAAGACTTCTTGCAGCAGTTCAGGGCTCAAGTCTCCAAGCATGACTTACAGGTGACAGTTTGCTGTTCACAGTTCCAGTCATCTGTTCATTAAGGGAGTGGCTGTTGTTCCAGTCCCTGTTTTCAAATGGAAAGATCAGAGGGTTTGATCCACAAAAATGGTTTATACAGCTCTCCAGTAACCAGATACCACTGGACAGCTTGCCTCTTTTTTTTTTTCTTCTTTTTCTTTTGTTATTTTTTATTTAAAGTTTTGATTAAAAATACAAATCAAAACGATACAAAAAACAAAACCAAAAAACCAAAATCCTCAAACCCCCACCTCTCCACACTTACTTTTTCAGTGTGTACTTCCCGTCTGCTCCCCTTAGGCATGGATGAAAACCCACAGCTACGGTGGGAAGACCATATGGTTCTACAAAGCTTCCCCAGAAGTTCTCACTTCGCCCTCCTCTCCCCCTACCCCACTCCCTGCAGCATTTATAATGTCAGGTCATGTGGATCTGCTTCAAAAACATCACACCAAACAATTCCACACAAAAGTATCCCCCCTAAGGCCTGCAGTGAACAGGACTGGGAGCTTCAATTTGAAAAAATTGACCTTTCAAGAGAGTAAAACCTTTTGCATTATGCTTATAGCTCCTGATGGGAAATGTCATGTCTAACACAACACTGAGTGCACCAGGCTAAAAGAAAACAGACTCAGTGGGTAAGTGACTTAAAAGAAAGCTGGTGCTAGATGTTTTGGATTTCACCGACATTTTTAAAAGTGCAAAGCATATAAAATCTTTGCACCTACCTATCCAGAAAAAAAGGAAATGGAAGCTGCTGGTAAGGCATTTGAAGCAGAGAATCAGTCTATAGTTTTCAGGCAACATAAACAAGTCTTCAAAATGTGATCATTTAGCCTGAAAAGGAAGAAGTAAGCCCTGTTAGGACAAAGGTTGTTGCTTTGTTAGCTTGTTTGGTTTTTTTTCCTATAGAAGGAAGAGAAGAAACATCCCATAATCAGTATGGTTTGATATATATTCAAGTCAACAAGATGATCCTGGCTAAGTATCCTTAATATTGCTTTGTGGAGGGGAGGAGATCAGAACCATTTTGCTCAGTCAGACCCTCTGTAACCTGCCACATCCAGAGATAAGTGGGAAGGAAGGATTAAGTACAGCTCATGTATCTAGCACAGGAGGATAACTGGAAAACTTCAGTGAGGGATGTAAGTGACTCAGTATGGCTGAGGTTCTACAGCTTCACTGCTCAGCAACTATTTGAGAACTGTCCTGTACTGAGTACCCTCAGCTGTCTGTGAGCAAACTTGTAAACCATCAACCAGTCCTCTCCAGCTGGAGCACTGCACAGTGTCCCTTGTCATGGTATAAAAAATCCTGAATAGCTGTACTGACCAGTATGTTCCATAAACATGTAACAGAACTTCCCACTGTTTAATTATTTGTGTGTGAAAAGCAGATGATTTTATAACATGAAGAACTAGACCTGGCAGATTATGGGGGAAAAAACACAAGGAAATCCAGCAAAAATTGGGGTGTTACTCATCCCTGTAATATAGAAAACCAAAGATGTGAATTCTTCAACCCTTTTGTGAATCTCTCATGAATGATTAAAACCAGTTTTAGTTAACTAAGACTCTTGACATGCTATGTTGAAGTGATTGAGCTCTATCCCCACTCTTCTTTGTGAAGCAGGACCTCAAAGCTAGCATAGCTCAAAATCAGCAGACAGAGGATGCTTTCAGCAAACAAATTTGAAAACCAAAAGTATTTATCCAGTTTAAAATGACAGACCATTAATTTTGGAAAACAGAGTTAATATAGCAAAACAGAAGTACTCTGATGGGATTTTTCTGTCCACACAGCTAGAGTTCCTAGATCATTTCAGGACCTATGCTTATCTACACAATGCTTACCAAAACTCTGCACATCCAACTTTCTTATCTCTTGTTAGTGGAAATAGGATCAAACGGTTTCATCGTGGTTCAAATCAAAGAAGTGTTCAACCCAGCCCACTATCTACAGGATTACTAGATGCTCTATATCCATGTCAGTCGGATCCCATTTCAGGATGCTTTTGTCAGTGGGAAAAAGTGGCAAAAGTTGGGGTGAAAAATGGACAAAAGACAAAGCTTGGCTACAGTCTGGGTCAGCAGCAAGACACAAAGGAAAACTGAAGAGCAACTGTAGCAATGGAGAGAGTCAGCACTCCCATACACCTCCAGTTTTAAAGGCCCTTATTAAGGGTGGGACAGGACAGAGGTATTTTCACAACAGAAGTGAAAGGAGCAGAATTCCTTCTGCCTTGGATGAAGCCTGGAGGGACCATTTCCACTGCGGGACATGAGACATCTAGGAAATACTCATTTCAATTTTGTGTCTGTTTGATATGTGCACTGAAACATCTGCATTGCTACAGAGCTTGGTAAAACTGGAGTTAAAAATCTAACCTCCAAAATGAACTATGAAATGAACTAGAGCCAAGTTAAAGAATACCTCCAGACTGGGGGAGGAAGGGCTGAGAGGAAGAGCACTTGAGTTTCTTGCTAGTGCCAAAGCTCACAGCTCAAAATCTCTCTATCTTTCCATATATTCTTCCATGAATATATAAAGAAAAATCAGGCTTTTTTCCAAAAATAGTCTGTCCTTCCTTAGCTTCCCAAATGAACTTTTTTATTTTCATCACCCTTTATGCTTAAGTACTCCACACTCCTGGAAACCTGCATGCCACTATGGCCAAACTTTTATCTGTAGCAACTTTCAGGTACCACTACAACTATAATTTTCCTTTCTTCAGAGGCTGAGAACAGAATGTCCTCCTACCAAGCCACTCTTATTTTAATTTTCAATCTTCCTAGAATAAAATATTGCAAGGGCTTCTCCCAGAGCAGGAGTAGTTGTTTTTGGTTTGGTTTGTTTTGAAAATTAAAATGCAGTGGAGATTTTTGTCAATGTACAGGATTGTTTCCTTGATCATAATTTAATATCCCAGATCTATATTATCATAATTCAGGGGTACAGATAACAGTCTGCACCTCTGTACTTGTTGAAGTGGGGCAGAGAGACTACACTTTCTCCATTTTTAAATGGTACCAAAAGGTAAACAAATGGCTACGTCTGGAGTCTCATTTTCCTTCCCAAAAAGCAGGAAGAAATGTATCAGCCTACTCTAGTTACAAGGATTTTGCTTGACTCCATCTGACTAAATCTCATTTGCAGCTGCCTTCAAAATACCATATGGACAAATGTGGTTCTTCTGAGTATCAGCAAGAAAGCCAAAAGCAACCACAGCCTGCCAAGCAACTGTCAGCTCAGTAAAGTTGCCACACAACATGCAGGCCACAAACAGTCAACATCATACTAAAAGGGAAGACTGTTAGCTTAGCGCAGATTCAGGCTTGTGGTTTGCATGTAAAGATCCTGTGCAGAGCAACACAGACTGAAGTCCAGTGTAGGTTAATTGGACTTGGATAAGCTATTCTGTATGAACTGTGAGGCCACTCAGGCTGCTTCTGGCACTGAGCTTGTTCCTGCATGGCAAAGGTGGTTCCAGGCCTGTAGCAGGGGAGCACATGGGACAATCCAAGTGAGGGTCAGGTGGTCACTCTCAAAGAGTTGCAGGAAACAACTCCATGTCCAAATGGAGGCCAGTGATGAGTGGAGCTCCTCAGTAGTTCATATTGGGACAGGTGCTATTAAACTTTTGTCAGTGACACTGACAGTGGGATTGAGTGTACCCACAGTGAATTTGCTGACAACTCAAAGCTGTGTGGAGCTGACAAACTGGAGGGAAGGAATTCCATCCAGAGGGACCTGAATAGGCTTGAGATGAGTACCTGTGCAGACCTTATGAAGTCCAGTGAGGCCAAGTGCAAGGTCCTGCACTTGGCTGGATGGAGAATGGATTGAGAGCAGCCCAGAAGAGAAGGATCTGGGGATGTTGGTTGATGCAAAGCTCAACATGGCCCAGCAGTGGAGACTCACAGACCACATCCTAAGCTGCATCAAAAGCAGCATGGCCAGCAGGTCAAGGGACGTGATGCTGCCTCTTTGCTCTGGTGACACCCCACCTGGAGTACTGCATCCAGCTCTGGGGCCCCAAACCTAAGGACACAAACCTGTTGGATGGGGTCAAGAGGAGGGTCACAAAGATGATGAGTGGGCTGGAGCACCTCTCCTATGGATTCAGGTTGTTTAGCCTGGAGAAAAGAAGGCTTCAGAGAGACCTTATAGCAGCTTTCCAGTACCTAAGGGGGGCCTGCAGGAAAGAAAGGGAGGATTGTTTATCACGGAGTGTACCAGTAGGATGAGTGATATAGTTTTATAATGAAAGGGGGTAGATTTAGATTAGATAGTAAGAAGGAATTCCTTACTCTGTCAGTGGTGAGGCACTGGAACAGGTAGCTCAGGGAAGTCATAGATGCCCCATTCCTGGAAGTGTTCAAGGCCAACCTGGATTGGGCCTTGAATAATCTGGTGTTCCAGGATTCTAAGATCATAAATAAGATTCCAGAACCTCAGAACAGTCTCAGCCCAGTCTGATAGGTTCTTGCCAGCAGTCCATTCTGTATATCATTCACAATTTTTTTTATTCTAGTAAATATTAGATACTCTCCAGTAGAACACAAACCACTGCCCAAGATATCAAACTTACAGCTTGTCTCTCTGCTGAGGCTGCCAGTGACAGGCAATATCCACTGGAGACTGTAATGAGATGACCAGCTCATTTCAGGTAAGCGGCAATTCGCTATCCAAGGACAGTTAATTTTCTAGTTGGCACTAAATCTTGGGAATGCACACATAAAAAGAACATCAACCCAAACACCCTAAGCTACACTTCATCTGAACATTGTCCACATAAATAAGTATGGATGTTAGCGAAAGAAAGACGTCAACACTAAAAGGTGTTGACAATTATTTTAGAAATAATGAATGCTTCAGGGATTAACAGTACCATATGGTACCTTTCAGCTCCAACTTACTTGTACAAATCCAGCTAGAGTAGCATGGATAAAAAACTTTACCATCTGGTGACTTATTACTTTATGGAAAATAAACAGGTGTTTGTATCACACTCATAAAATCCATAACTGGAAGTCCTGTTGGCTTTCTCAGTAGAGAGATAAAAAATGGCCAGAATACTCTTCTCCCAGTACAACTAGTCTAAGCACATGTGGAATGAGGATAGTTGTATGCCAAATACTGCTACCACCCACTACTAGAAACTGAATTGAGATCTACCATGTTTTCAGCAACAGTCTTTTTCAGGGAACAGCAGGATTTATAGCTTTCAAACTGAAATCTCATCTGCTGATTTCCCCCAAGACACTCCCCACTGAAGCAGTAGATATAACAATATTTTCCTTCCCGACAAGCTTTATCTTGCTTGTATTCTTAGACCAGCACTGCTATAACAGCCCTACTATGAAACATTTCACATTTAGCAGTCCTCCTGGCAACCTTAACATGGAAAACTAAAGTAATCAGCACCCATATCTCAGTGACTTCATTAATCCTTTTTTATTCAAACCTAAGTTACCCAGTTTGTTTACTAGTTTTCTCTCCCAGGCTACAGTTTCTTCCTATGAGTTAGAGAGATTTAAGAAAGCAAAAAAGATTATCATATGAAACAGACAAGCAGTTACTACTAGTTTTAAACTTAATATCAACAAGTACATAAATATTCTCTTGGGTTTCTCTTCTAAATTTACATGGAAATAACTTTTTGTATAGCAGAATTTACTGGCGATTTAGTATCTTTGTTAGTGGCATATGGGAGCTTCTCTGAATAACTTGAAACTGAAATAGTTAGAAGATAATTTACTTGCCTTCTTTAAAGTTCTATTTTTATCCTAAAGCGAGTAGTGTTTTTTTGGCTAAGGCTTAATGCAGCTACTTTCACATCGCATAATGACCAGATGCACAAATCACATCAGAGAAATCTCTTAAGTTTCCTTGGCAAATCTGCACCTGTTCCTTTGTAGCCTCTTAATCAAAACCCCCGGTAAGTATTCTTATTTAATTACCTCAGGTACACTTTGAACACTGCAGATCAAAACCATGGTAATTCAGGCCAGAAACTTTCTATTATTCCTCCTTCTAATGTTTTATCAGTGTGATTAACACACATCAAGTAGGGCAAAGCTAGAAATAACTAAGAGAGATTTGTTTATCCAAAGATCTGCCAGAAACATCATCCTACAAATCCTGTTTTGTCTCTTCAAACACCAGTAATGCTAGCTCTCGGGTTTGACTGCCTGTGTCTGGACACACTGTCTGGCAGGGCTCCCCAGTCAAAACTTTCATGCATCTGCCAGACTCTTCTAGGTATTTCTGAGCTTTTATCCTTGCTCTGCAAAATACACACACACTAAAATTAAGTATCAGTGACTAAGTTCCTAAATATTCAGGGCCTTGTACAACAGAGTGTGAATTAGTGCAAAACGACCAGGCTCCAGGCCCTAGCTTAAATACAACAGGCACCTTGGTCTCTGTTCACAGCCTCTCCATTCACTTCCAGTTCTTGTATGCTATTGAACCCAGTGGAGGTCCTGGGTGAATTGTGTGCAATGCTTCCTCAAAAATAAGAGTAATAATACATAAATTGTTACTGAAGAATTTAAAAAAGACCAGAAAGCACACAGATCCAGATGCTGTCAGATCAGCCACTGCCTTCTAGAAAGGCTTAACCCATTTTAGGATTTGTTTTATCACTTACCCATCTAATATTTTAATCCACCACTTTGTCCTTTAGATTCTTCTATGTATTTTTGGTACAGACAGAAGGAAAGACTGCTTAATTTGAGCCTTGCTTTCAGACACATTTCCTTGTGAATCCTGCAAGTTTCCAGTGTGCCTTCCAGAAGAACAGAGAAACACAGACCAAAACCAAGCACCATTTGATGCATGTTTAAATGCAATTACAAAGTGGCTAAAGCTGAATGGAAAAAGAGGTAAAGATTCAAAGTCAGCTTTGCAAGAGGTCACAAAAGATCACAAGCTTCCAGCACTCTAACAAAACGTACGCCAGGAGCTAAAGTATGTAGAGGGGATTCTGTATCATCCCACAAAACCAGCCCAAACCACAGTGCAGTGTTATCTGCAAGACAGAGCAGGATGGAAACCTCCCAGAAGTTTTGGTAAGCTGTCCACTTCGCAGAAAGAGCCCAGCCTAAGCTACCAGTGCCTTATTACAATTTCCAGCTCCTCTGGGACCATGCTTCTCAAAAGACAGAGAAGCACTCAATTCACTGAAAACTCATCATTAGTTCATCTGTACGCTGCAAAGACAACTGCAGTTGTCTCTTAAAAGCTCTGCAATCCATGTAGGAGCACACATCATCATAAACATGCAGTAACATTCTTCTGGGCAAGATAAACCCAGATTTCAGATTTAGCTTCTGATCACTTAATCTAGTTTTGTAGTAAAATACAAAGAAAACTGCCTCTAACTTTGCAATTAGGGTGGTCCGGAAGCTACCTTTATGGGCCTTCACTTTCAAAGGAAACTACCCATGCATCAAAAGATCCCTCAGCAAAGTTAGAGTGGAACCTACATGTAAAACAGATCACTCAAGTGTTCAGTGTCAGCCACTCTGGTAACTTTGGGTAACATGGCTGCAACTGCAGAGGCTACTAAACATACCTAAAAGAGCCACTTTGCACCCTCTACCTGTGCCTGCCTGGACACTTCTGCTGCCACTGTGCCATGGCAAGAGGTTACAAAACTATGTGCTTGGCTGAAGAGGGGCGTCCAAGCCAGCAAAAGCCCATGCTCTAAGAAGCATTTCAGCTACATCATAAGCAATTGTCTGCCAATGCTGGCAGGGAGCAAGGAATGCTTTTTGAGGACAAGTGGTGGTGGCAATTCTATTTTTGGCAGTGACCCATGTGTTTAAGGTTCCTAATCAACATAAGTCACAGTGAATACCTCATACCTGACCACACAGCCAGCTTTCTGCATGCACACTACAGCTATCTGCCCATTGGCTTCTTCAGTATTTGACAGTATTCTCCTACAGCCCCCTAAGCGGGGTTCCTATGGGTGCCTCAAGCTATAAGAACATCTGTGTAAAACAATCCAACTCCCAAATTCAGCATTCTCCTTTTCTGTAGACAGAAGGGAAACTACAAGGGAGAAAAATACACACTGGCTGTACACATGTTGAGGCTGGATCACCCTCTTTCATAGACTGAAGACAAAGTCTAAAGGACAGAAAAGTCTTTTCATGCATTAATGGCTGAAATACATGGATACAAGAGCGCCTAGACTTTATGTGTTCAGTTAACACTTTTAGCTCAGTCTCCAGATGAAAATAGATACAGAACTTTGAATGTGGAATTATTTTTTAAAAACACACTGTGCCAATAAAAACAACTTCAGACCACAGTGCTATTAGGTGCACCAGAAAACACTTGCAGGAAGGTGTGTACACTAACAGTATATTTTCTATTTCTCGATTGCCATTTTCCCTGTGCTGGTTTCTCTTTTAGTTCCTGATTCTTTGTGATATCCCTTAATTTTCCCAAATTCTCTTCGCCCTTAGCTGCTTTTCTTACAGTATCAGTGTAATCTTTCATTATCTCCCTCCAGACAGGGTGACCTGAATAAGTTCTGGACAGTGAATGGCAACTGATCTGATTTTCTCATGTCCCATGTCCGATATTTCAACTTCAAACATTACTTTGTCCCCTTATATCCAGTTATCTTTTAGTGATCACATTATTACAAGCTAAGTTCAACAGCACAAACTTGGGATTTAAAATTACTACAAGGTGGCCAGTTTGCTATCAGGTGTAATGAGAGAAGCTGTCTGAAACTGGGGGGCGTTTAACAAGATCTAGAGACCCGACGATGAACTTAGAAAAACTGAACAAGTGAGAAGCAGTACTCCTGCATTTAATCACACAGTGGCTCTGAAATTGCTGCTCATATCCTGGACTTACTCCCACTCAAACCCAGATAACTCTCCCAAGCAGCTTTCTAAAAAGGATCATCTGGACATAACTTCCAAAAGAAAAATGTGATGGCCACTCTAAAAGGTATCTGATAGAAACCCCTTTTAGCATGAACATGTGTACTTCATCCTTATCCTCATTTGCAACCCCAGTGCAGCTGACCACACAAAACTAACATGCTGCTTTAGCCTTCATCATCTGTCCTCATCCTCTTTTGACAATTCTGCCTTAAATTTTGTACATGAACACCATGGTACAGATGAGCCTCAGGGTACAGGAACAACATGAAAACCAGGTTTACCAGGCATAAAAGTCAGAATGCCAGATCAATGCATTTAAAAAAGCATAATTTTGTGCACAGACTATTTCGGCCAGCAATTTTGTTCTCTGAAACAGAGATGGAAACAAGGACCAAAGGGGACAAGACTACTGAAAGTTAATGGATGTACACACACACAAGTTATGCTGGAAATATACCCTGTAGCTCAGATTCCAATTTCTGCGAGGGCCAAAGAGGGTTTCTTAGCTCAAAATTTCACACACTTGCATGGCTTAAATATGAATTACACCAAATCTTCACAAAGGAAGTCACAAAATAATTAATCTTTTATCAAGTGCTGTATCCTGATCTGAGTTACTAAATATCTGTAAGTCTGGAGTACCTGGTTCCTCTTCATTGGAATCAACAGAAGTACTCAGTTCATTTAGATTCATGAGAGGGCAAAGATTCATGAGAGGGCAAACGATTTGGAAAGATGCCTATTTCCAAATTTATTAATTTTTCTCCCCTAATAATTAGAAAGGGATAACATTATTGCCTCATCCATGTGCTCAAGAAAACAGTTAAGCACTTGAGGAAATTTTGCACAAAAGCTGTACAATTTAATTGCAGTAAAAGAACTAAAACTAATACCATAATCCAGAAACCATGGCAAACAATAAACATAAAGCAAAACAGAGAAACACCTCAAATCCTAATTGTGGAGGATCAATAAAGGCTTATATAGATTACCTCTCTTTCAAGCAACATCTAGAAAATTCTCTGTGTTGCTCACCTTCCTCAACATTTCACCTTGTGCCTTAACCACAATGTCAGCACTAATTATTGCTGCACTAGAAGTAAAAGAGCTTATTAGAAGAATAAAGGAGAAAGCCTAGCCAAACTTCTCTTTAATTTTCATTTATCCTTTAAGGACAATCAGGGCAGCAGATGGTTTATCATTCCAGCACAGCTTCTGAGTAAAGAGAGCTGATGCACTTATTTAAGAGCCTTACCTCCTGTCAGCCCTTTGTTTGGGAAATGGCATATTGCAAGATTTCCCCTTATTAGAAGAATGCTTTCCCAACAGGTCTGGAAATATTTAAGCTTTCCTGTCAATCAGATGAGCCCCTTTATCCCATTTGGCGACAAACCTTGGATAAAAATAGACTGTCATCTGACTAAGCAACTGTAAGACCCAAAGACACATGCTGGAATGCAACTGATCTGAGCATGATTTAATTAGTTGATGCCCTTCCAGCAACATGTTATGGCTGCTCGGAAAGCATATGAGACTGTCTTCAACAGTGCATTTAGAAAAAAAGTTTATGCTTTGGTACTTGAACTTTCCATTTCTGACTACAGAAGAACCTGCCTTTCCAACACTGCTTCTACTACTTCACTATTAAATATATTTAAGGAGGTAACCTGCAGCACACAGTTACCTCTGCTGGAACTTCTGGGCTGGTACTTAATAGAGAAATTGCAATATTCTCTTGCTCACACTTCTCCAAGTAATTTTATTATACCCTATAGAAGTTTAAAAGTAAAAGTCTTATATTTTTGAGTGTTATCACTGTGTCCTAAAAGTGCATAAGATAGGATACTTGCACTTCAAAGAACCATATTATTTTAGTTAGGAAATAACATATTATTTTAGTTAGGAAATAGGACAAGTTTGGATGCATCAGGGAGAGAAAAATTCAGGGAAGTATCAATATCTACTGCCTTAAGGACAGGCATATGCTAAATTAGATATGAGAAAAAGCAAGTTTCCCAGAGAAAAGTAGAGATGTAGTGTTAATTTAGTTTTTTTCTATCATATGATGATCCAAAATGAAGGTAAGAGTGGAAAGAAGAAGGTTCCTAACTTTTATTACCCACTCTGTTATTACTAGATTGCCTACAAGGTGTGTCATGTTCCTCAAAAAGACTAAATGAGAAATTAATTCAACACATCTCTAGAAAACTACTACATATTTATGATATCTCAGAGAAACATGAATTATAGAGGAAAAGATGTATTTTAGTCCTCTGCTGAAGTCTTTGAAGAGAGAAAGACATCACCAAGATGTAACTGGAGTCAGTTTATGGGTAAGCTGCCACTTTCTATTCAAATTCCACAACAGAAAAAGTCTGACAGAAACTGTGCATCACTGACTGATCCTTTGAATGGTACTAGAAAGTAAAGCAAACTGTTTAACATTTTGAAACAGAAGAGAGTCAAGTTACTTTTCACAATACATTTGCCACCAAGCAGGAAGTTTTTCTTATTTGTCTGTTTTTTAAAAACTAATACAGGCATCCTTCTGTAAATAAACTGGTAGTGACCAGCCTCATGCAAATGTAGAACTTAAAATTCTTTCTATTCTGCCTATTTTCCATGCACATTTTTTTAAATTGGGATGCCAAAAAAGCTTTCAATTTTCTTTCAGGAATCATTTGCTACCTAGAAGAGGAAACTCTGTAAAGAGCAAATATATATATTAAAAAAAGAGATGTTCAGATCACAGAAAAAATGTGAGAGCTCCCCATTTTTCCAAATGATGCTCTAATCTGTTAAAAGAAAGGTCATTTTAGGATTACTGTAGTATGTACTTTCCATTAGCTGAGAGCCTCCTGCTCACCCATATGCTGCTTTTCCTTTTAAGTGCAGCAAGAACTATTCATTCTAGTTGTTGGGCTTCATGCAGTCAAACTAAATTATTGCATTTGTGTTGATGAAGATCAAATGAACATGTAAGGTCAAAAAAACCTGTAGCTGTTGAGCTAATTATAGCAGGGAGAGAGTGTGTGTGTGAAGGGGAGGTGAGAGTCGGCATGCTAGACCTAAACAAGGGATGTGAATAAACCTGCACAAGTATAAATTGCAAGGATTTATTGCTGTGCAAATACTGGCATGAGATCTTGCAGCAGAACTGTCTCCAAGCCCAAGAAGATAGCATATGTGAGCTGCTGTTTGTAACATGACTTCATCTTTCATCAGTGTGAGTAAAAGGAGCATGTCCTATTGCTGAATTTTCTTCCTTTTTCTCTTAGCACCTATTTTTGGGGGGATTTTCTTTCCATCAGCTCCCAAAGCTGCCCTTATCCATATGCTTTGAGAGTCAGCTGTCAGGAGAAGGGAAAGTGGTGTCTGATTGGCCATACAAATAATAAAAATTCAGTGAGTTTGTAGTCCAGAATAATTATCTAACTTTTTCCTCTCAGTTTGAGCACATATTGTCTGGAGAAAAAAGTCTATTACAAGGAACAACTCCCATAGTCAGCCTGGTCATTCTGCCATGTGCTAAATTTCAGTAACTTTCACCACAGAATAAAGAGGTCTAAGGGGCATTCTGGCCTCTGATTAAATAACACGCAGCCTAAAAAAAGTTTGATTGGTAAGCTTGCCATTATTTCAAAAGGGTGTGTTTGAAGCAAGCTGTACTTGAGATTATGCCTTGCTGACCCATAGATCTCCTTCCCATAATAACTGGAAGGCTTACTTTACTCTCCAAGGAGTTCTGTATGTTGGGCATGGAAGTCCAATAGCACCACAGCAGTAGTGCATACGTGCAATCACTCATCTATAACCCCATTCTGGTTAATTTCTGCTGTTTTTCTTGAGGATTCTGGCAGCCCAATTGTTCTAATGACATGTACAGAGAGTAACAAAAAAACAAAACCCATCAACAAAAAATCATACAGGCAAAACCCCAAACATAAAGAAAAATCAACAAGAGCTCTTGCTGTCATGTCCCAGTTAACAGAACACGAATCCTAGAATGACAAAAATTCCAAAGCACCTTTTTTGTCACTTAAGCTTCACTCATTTTTAATGAGCTGCACAACAAAATCCAATGTAGAAACACCTGGCTGGTCCTTCTAGACCATGGACAGACTGCAGCTCCCACTGAAACACAGAGACAGACAGCAGGGAGACTGACACCAGCAAAGGTGGGGTTACTAACAGCATGCTGACAGTGACATTGCATGCAGTTACAAAACAGGAACAGCCTCTGCCTGGGTGAGCATGCTGTGCCCCCTTGGCGTTATAAACATTTGTTTCCTGAGGTGCCTGGCAAATGGAGTGCCTCAGAACTCAAAACCTCTGTCAGAACTCACCAAGTTGTGTCATACTCACAGCTAAAAAGCCTGCAGCAACAAAGCACCAGAAAGCCTCATGCTTTAAGTTATCATCCAATTCTAGGATTAGGGACTAAAAACACAGACTTGTGGGGCAAAAGTAAATAATCTTGTTTGGAGAGTTAGTTAAAATTTCACATGAAGAATGGACAAACCAATACCGGTTCTTGACAGCTGGATATGTTAGAATACTGGGAAATTTCTTCAGACAGTAGTCTGTTGCACAAAGAGAGTAGAACTTCAGAAAACCCTACGTCTTGGAGCATATGGTAAGAAAAGGAGGATATCCCACTTCTGCAACTTTGTTTTAAGACTCTTATCTCTTTTTGCTTCCTGAAGTTCCATCTTTCATCTAACTCTCCTCCCTACAGTCAAGGGATGCTGTTGTAGTTCTCAAAACCACCACTGTTCTCACTACCTTCTCTCTGCTTCTCAGAAGTGCTAGGTAGGTTAAAAGCCTTTGCTTCAAATTCTTTTCCAGGTTTTCACAGAATCACAGAATATCAAATATTGGAAGGAACCTCAAGAGATCATCTACTGCAATCCCCCTGCCAGAGCAGAAACACCTAGATCTGGTTTTGTTGACCCAGCTTGTGTCCTCTGCACACTTAAACTTCTAACATCTCCCACAGTATTAACTGACATTAATTCCTGCCTAACAGTTAAAATTGTTTATTGTTCAGCTCACACACTCCAACAAATAGTATCTTGTTCTCCCTACAACTTTTTGAATTGCACTAAACTCAACCAGATGTAGCATTTTTGACAGCCCATAAAACATATTACCACAATTATGTTCTTCCCATTAAAAAAAGCATCTGCCTTTGTCATCTCCCATTTTTGTCCCTTAAAATTAGCTGAATTGCTCATCGCTCTCTCACATTCATGAAAAGATTCCCTGTGTGTTAGTACAGACACTGCATGGATCAAGTTTCATCTGGTAAACAAAAAAAACAACAACCAATATAACAAACAGAACTTCAGGGAATCCCTGCTTTGATTTCACTGAATTTTTCAGCAAGTAACTTTCACCTTAACAGCAAGGTGGTCAAGGATAGCGTGTTTGACAATTTGCAAGTACAGAACTAAGGAACAACCTACACAGAGTGTTTCAATACATAAACAGCAGAGAAGCAGAAACCACTGTAACTTTCATATAAGTCAGAAGAAGGACAGAGTTTCTTTAGCACAGTATTGTCAGACAGATAAAGTGTCGGAGCAACACGATTGGTGGTTCTGACCTACAAGGTTTTCAAGGAACTGTGACTACGCAGAAGACATCCACACCCAGCCATGATATTCCTGTGAGTGACGCGAATAGAAAATCTTGGACAGGAAATTTCTGCATTACCCTTTCGACCTGGCAGCTTAGAACAAGCTGGGGCAACAGTGTGTCCTCAGAACCAGAGGCACAGACGCGACCATGCCTGGAAATGGTTTAGTCTGAACTAAAGCTACAGGATCCTGCTAACAGCTCCAGAGCTACCGACAGGAGCAAACACCAACCGAGGACAGACGGTAGAAGTCAAGCAGCTGCCACCTCCTATAGCCAAGCAAGGGACCGGGCTGCCTACAGGGAGCGCCCTTAGGTGGAGAAGGAGGCTCTGGCCACACTGGACCGAGCCCCGAGCGACCGAGCCGGTCCCGGAGCCCAGTCCTCCGGGAGCGCCCTGCGGTGCCGAGCGCGCTCCTCCCGCCAGAGGGCGCCAGAGCCTGAGGCGCGGTGCGGCGAGGAGGAGAGGGGAGGGCTGGGCGCGGCCGGGGACACCCGCAGTGTCCGGCCCGATACCCTGGGGTAGGGCGGTCCCTTCCGAACCTGGCCCGCTCCCCTCCGAGTCCCGGGGCTCCCGGCCCGCTCTCTCCGTCTGCTCCTCGGCCCTGGTGCTGAGCAGGGAAGGCCGGGCCGTGCTCACTAGGTAGTGACGCGGTCCTGGGCCGTAGGGCTGGGCAGTAGTTTCCAATCAAAAATACAGTGCCTACTGTATTATTTAAACAATCCTAGCAACGCTTACAAATTAACTAGATATTCAAATACCTCTTTCCAGATAACTATGTGAAAGTAGGGTGTACTTACGCTATACTCAATGCAATTCAATGGAGCTTGATTTTGCTAGCTATGCTTTGCAGCACCTCTCTTTTGGAAACCTGGTCACTCACAGGGTATGTGTTCCGGTGGCTGAATTAATCCTGTACGTTAGACTCTGGATGAGAACCCTAAACACATCCGTTCAAATCAGCAACAACGTCATCTTACTGGGAAATAATTCTCAACGGGAAGGGCAGGATGATCCAAGATTAACGTGTATTGAATGCGAAGGAGCCAAAGCAGAAATTTGCCTTACAAACAAGAAAAAGGAGTTGTTTGAGTTCAGACCATGGCTTTTATGCACAGCACACCATGCATTTGTAGGACCTCGTTGTCAGCCAGCATCACCTTCATGTGCCGGTATGACCTGAGATACTATCACCTGCTCTCCAGAAGAGTGCGCTAAGTGAGGTTAATTTCGGCACTGCGCAGCTTCCCCTCGGAGCTGGGCTGCATCCATCTGGCACAGGGCTCGGGCAGAGCAAACCTGTGTCTGCCTGCTCCATACCATGCAAACGACCCTGTACTTTACAGTTTTGGCACAAAAGGGACTACACTGTCCAAGAACATGCAATGAACACACATAATTGCACAGTAGAAATAAAAACACTATGGCTGGAGATTTCAGGAGACAAGACGTATTAGCTGAACTGCATTCAAGCTGGGGGACTGAGGGGAGTGTCGATTAGATTAGTACATTTTATCCTACTACTACTACATTGCACAACTTTAGGACAGACTCTGGTTGAATTTTTATAAAATTGCTGTTCGAATGACACATAACCTCTATATAAACTTCAGCTAATTGCCTGAGGTACCTGTGGTTGACCAGAATTTAGAGGCTTAAGATACTTGAACTGTGAGGAATGACCTTTGAGGACTAACTAAAGCTATGCACTTGTCTAGCATGCTGGCAGCTTGCTAGATTTGACCAACATTCTGTACTTGGTGGAAAATATCCACTCCATTAGCATGCACAAAGTTCAGCTGCTGATGTAAACACAGTTCCATTTCATTAGCTGCTCACCATATGAGAATAAGAAGAAAGACAAATTGCTGCCCATTGTGTTTAACATTTTATTTCATTAATCTGCATTACTAACCTCTCATACTTGTCTCAGGTATGCAAGGGTTTTAACTCAAATGCAACAGCATTGAAAACTCTGCAGAGTCAACTCATACCTTACAGCAATTCATAATGGTATCTCAGTTTGAACATACAAGCAGTTTAGTCTTTGGATCTTCTCAGTTTTACACAGGAAGTCTATTTCAGGTCTTAAGAATCTCAAAAACTCTTTCTCCTCATACTCCCTACAATGCCCAATAAACAATCCAACCAAAAATATGCACAGACAAATATAAGCGGCTTTCCTGAAGAGAAGGCTGATGGCATTTTGAAGATTTTACAAGTTAAGATCTTTATTCAGACTAGTCAGAGATAAAGCCAAAAACCAAGTGAGCAATAAGGAGTTGACAACAAAGGTGCAGTTCGTGTTTTTTTCTGAGGTAGTTGAAGAACTTACATACTTCTTTCTCTCCATGACAAAACAGTTACCAATACGTGTTTTCCCAGTCACCAAGTCTCATAATCAAGTACTCTGACATCCTACATTGCTAGCCAGAGATTACTTCACATGTTTGGCCAACGAGGACAGCTTACTAACTGTCCAGTCCTCTCTCCAAGGAAGATATTCCCATGTCAAGTTCAGGCTACAGTCCTGAGAGTCCTATTGCTTATTCCCTCCTTGCTCTGAAGAGTCTGTACTGCCTCTTTAGAAACACACTGGGTGCCAGTCAAAATTGTCATCCTTACTGAAAGTCCATTACTGGAGGGGCCATTTGCCTTTCCTGACTGAAGTGGAAAAGGAAAAGCTCCTTGATATGGCATTGCTTGTTCCTTTTCATCTGCAAAGACAAGCTGTATGACATACATTGTTGCTATGTAACTGGGGTTTGGAAGATCTATCCCACTTAAGATATCCCACTTAAAAAGAGGAACGAACTGGTGTGTTCAGGACAAGTCTAGCCATGTTTTCTGCAAAAAGACATAATTCACTATGCAGAATGAAACCCTGCAATGCATTATTCACATTCATGTGAACTGCTGATGAAGTGAGTGGCCAGAGGGCTATCATACACTACTGCAAGACAAGTTGTCACGGAGTTTTAGTCTGATGCCTGTATCAAAGGTTTTTTTGCTAAACAAGCTAGTGTCTTTAGATTAAGTGGCACACCTAAGCTTATTCATTGCATTCTGAACACTACGCCAACATCAACCCAAGTTCAACTGCTGTGGATAAAGTGTTCCTGTATTAATCATTATAAAACTTTTCCAGTGCAACACCTATAGCCTGGCAAGATGTAGAGGGCATTAGTGTAAGTATGAACTGGAAATTCTCCACCTATTTTATAGCAGCATCCCGGCTCTTTCTCAGAATTTCATTTTGGCTATATCATTTGCTCAGGAGGAATGGACATTTCATTAGTAATTGATAAATCCACCAACTCTCCAAGTCTCTGTTGTTAACTCAGTCTGCTATACTTCTATAATAATAGCATTTTGACTAATTTGGAAAGGGTAAGTGAGGACACATTCTATTTTGACTGAAATAGTGAAAAGGTATTATTTATAGTGCACCTATCATAGTGGTATCTGAATGATAATAGCATTAGCAGACAGGCTTCAAAACCAAATAAACAGAATAATTTTCATTCCTTTCTTAGGCATGCTATTTGGATGTACTACTCATTCCCCTCTCCTGCAGATGTTAAGAAAGCAACTGAAGAGAAAACTCAATTTCAATGCTCCAGAATAATGTGCCTTCTGTGAGATTTATTCTTGCACTGATAACAGTATTTTATGTGCAGCAAACTCCAGATTATTTGCCTCACAATTGGAAGCAGAGAAAGACAGCTATTTCTGATCCTGGTAATTAAATCATTCTCTTCCTTATAGAAAGGAAATAAAATGTGAACTATGAAATTTGAATTTAGTTCACACTAAAGTTCTTGAGGTGATGGCTTTGAGAGAGAAGTGCTATGGTTTAACAAATGATACACCCAAGCAAAACAAAAAACTATATAAAATCTTGGTGAGTGGTTTGTTTTTTTTTAAGAACCCTGTCTGCTCTGAACAGGATCAGTTTCTTTTCTAAGCTAGAGTGGTATTCTGAAAGTGTAAGTACTTTCTGATCAAAATACCTCACCAAATGCAGTTAAATATAGAAATGGGCTACTTAATCTGGAATCTTGGCTGACAAGAGCTAGCATCAGAAAATTAACAGAAGACAATAGAAACCTCATATTTTGGAGATCAAATCTGAGCAATATTTCAGAAAAATTTGGACCTAACAGTGAAAAAAACAGCAACCCCCCCACAAATATAGACAGAGATATCTGGTTCTTCTAAGTCTTAATATATCATCACTATGTCAGAAAAAAGAAAAATCTACCTTCAGAAGTATATTCACAACTGTGCAAGTGTACAGCAGTTACTATGTAGAATAAGAATATTTATGCCTGAAGAACAGGAATGACTACTGAGAGCAACTTTCTATTATGTCATTCCATAAGTCTGATAGCAAACATGATTACTGTCCCCAAGGTAATTAACTGCAGTAATAACTTCCCCTTAGTTTCCACAAGCATCCATAAAGACAAACCATCTCCTTCCACATAGCTGTGTGTTACTCTTAATTTTAAGATGGCTAATAACTTAACATGACTGGTTATGGTTTTGTTATTTGAAAGTGTCAACTAATGCGGCTGTCTTTGGAAATTACACAGGGGATAACATCTGTTAGTGTTCCTGTTCCAGCAAGAGTCATGGCCAATGCAGCTCAGATATATAAATAAGTAACTCAGAATCAAGTTCATGCTTTGCATTAAAGCTTACTGGAACCCTTAAGCTGATCCTCAGGACTGGGAAAATGAAAGTTATGGCTAGGAAATTTTTCTGTTGGAAATTTAGCAATCAGCTATGCACCAACTAATAAACCAATACTTGTGAATCACAAAGGTCCAAAACTTAACCAAGCATGTACTTAAAAGTCTGCATGATGAAGCCAAAACATGTAGTCCACAAACAAGATATCCCGCAAGACTTATATGGTGTCTGGCATCTCAAGACTGGCATCTCAAGACAGGCATCTAATGTGCTGAGATCAACCTGAACAGCGCTGAAATGGCTTCCCCGTGCTTTCCCTCACTTCCCAAAATCTACACTGTTGTAAGCTTAGAGTACTTTTAAAAGTTTTCAATCTACAGTATCTAGGTGTACTTTCTGGCATCTCAAGATTATATAGGTTTGTATCACTGTGCTTTTATATAGTTCACCTCTGATGGGAGGAAACAAACTTCAAAAATTAAATGAAATACAAGAATCAGATAGAAAGGGCTATGGAAACAAAGACAAGCAACCTGGGTATGATAACAGAATAGCAACAAGTGGAAAGACACTGATGAAAGCTTGATGTGATCTAACAGTGGCTCCAGGAATTGTTATTGAAGCTGCATTTCACATTGACAGAAGCACAAGGAGACTCCCATTTCTCAGAATCTGCAAAATGGATGTTCTAATAATTAAAACAAACTAAGGAGAGCCTAGAGAAAAGCAGGTCATCGCAGCTGAATTAGGAAGCTCTATCATAACAGAAAGAACTGTTTAAATGTCAGACAATAGATTTGGTTTTCAATTCAAAATAATTAAATGATTGCTTCCCACTCACAAAGAGAGGCCACAATGAGCAGGACTGGGTATATAAAAAGACAGATGAACAATTTCTGCAGGCCAGACACTATTGTTCTAGATAACTAATAGCCCACTGTGAAGAGGGAAAAAAAAGGTAACTCCTAATTGTTACCTAGATATGAGGTCCGGGGTAAAGGCTTTCAGTACAGAAATGTACCTTGACCATGGAAGTGAATGACAGGTAGAGTTACAGCATAGATTCTCTACAGTAACCAAAGAGGAGGTGGATGAGAGACATCAGGTTTTGTGTATGTTTCTGCAGCTTATTCACAAGAAATTATCAAAGCAATTGGGTAAGATTTCAGTGTTGACAAGGACGCAGATGTCAGGTCTAAAGGTTAATCCATGACTTGTTATCAGACAGGGAAGCTAAATTTCTGTTAGAAAGTGAGGTTCGTTGTAGAAAAAACAATCTTCCATAAGAAGAGTGGCTGGAGATGTAGAAATTGAAACGACACATTCACATAAGCCAAGAGAACATTATGCTGTCAGTATTGTAAGCAAAAGATGGAGCAAGGAAGAGAATGAAACACCACTTCTGAATTCTGAGTTGGAAAACATCATGGGAAACTTTCTGAGTCCTTTCAGCAACACTAAGGGAAGACAACAAATTGGAACTAGCAGGCACAACCAGTGGTGCTGGGTGTATGGAAAGACAGAAGACAAATTACTGTAGGCAAGCTGATACAGCTCTGTATAGCTCACTATGATGCTTAGAAATGGTTAGTTGATAGGAGGATATTGCATGGGCAATTTATATCCAAAGAGTCATCCTGCATGTGAAACACAATACACTGTTTATATTTAAGTCAAAAGACATTTGCTGTCCTAAAAAGTATTCATCAAGTCTGCATATTCTCTAGAAGGCAAATTTCTGTTAACCAGATATTGGCAGACCTCAAAAGAATTTGCATTGTTTTGAAGGGAATGCAAGAAAGGAACATAAATGAAAAACTCTTGCTGAAAGACTGAGGAAAGGAAGCAGAAAATATTCAACAAGAGACAGAAGCAGAGGGGTGTAGAGAGTAGCCAACACCAGAATCTCAGAACACAGACAGGTGTCAAACAGAAGATGTTCAGGTAATGTTCAGAAAGATCCAAGATGGAGTAAATAAAAATATTCATGTGTCAAAACCGGGATAAGCACTACTTCCAATGATATAAGAGATTCCATACTAATCTTTTGGGGTATAATGAACTATATAATAAGACAGCAGAGTTCAGACATGAAGTCATCAGGAATTCAATAGTGTAAGCCACAAATAAGTCATTCTGTTCACCAAAATATTCAACGAAAAAAAGCAAAACCTCCGTAAATATCTGCTTCAAAAATGAACTCACAAGTTGCCTGAGAATCCAAAAGAAAATAAGGGCATGAAATCTCTTGAATAAAAACCTCACAATGCTGATGGCCACTTTACACTTCATGGTTTAATACCAAAAGACTAATACGATTGGATCAGATCCTTGCAAAACTAGGTGGTTTATTCCTGACAAGTTTTGAGTTTGAAAAAACAAAATAACAGCCATGCTATTCAACATTTTCTCATCTGAGAAACTTTAACTTTCCATCACAAGAAGTTTAGTACATTTTTTTCAACACAAGAGCAAGAAAAATTAAAGACAGTGTTTTCCTTAGTAAAAGCAGAAGATATGCTCCAATCAAACTTTAATATTAACCTAGATTTTGAGTTTTGTCTTCATTCAACATCTGATGTTAACCTTACTGCTTAAAGATATACTTAAATCAAAAGAATTAAGAAGAGACATGTACAAAATCCAGATACTAGCAGAAACATATAAGCATGAAATACTTTAACCTTATACAACAGCTTAGGATGAGAAATTAATGGGAAAACTGGAAACATATAAGGCATGAGCAAAACAGATCTATCTCAAAAAAGTTGGAAGAGGCCTTTAACCAAAAAAGAAAGTTGTATTTGGTATCTTAAGTTGAAATTTGTGAGACTAAAACATGAAGTAGCATAAGATGTTTAGCAAGCTGACAGTCCTAAACTTGATGCAAAAAACTCCATTCTGTGGTTTAATTTTACCAAAAGGCAAAAATTTGTTGTAAGGAAGCTCTGATACTCTTCAGGGATGTAACATAATCTCCATTTTAGGAGAGGATACTGAAATGAACTGTTCATCCTGTAGTAGGAAGCATTAAATTGGACAAAACAACCACATAAAAATTTCTGAGTAAGGCCTAACACGATCATATTTTTAAACTATTCTGCTTGTCAAATTTAGTATAACTATTTCACAGGCTCACTCACATTAAGCCTTCATCGCCTTCTACATACTGCTTAATACTTCGTATTACGTGACAAAGTGCTACGTGCTGTATTTATATAGAGAGATTATTAGTCATTTATCTAGAACAGAACTTAATTTTTCTACCAATTGAGAAGTGCAAGGAAGATGCAGCATACAGATCTAACATTTTAATATCTCAAATTGATAAAAGGAATGAATGATCAGAAGGAAGTTGTACTTGCTCTTTTGTTACTCACAGTGAAGTTATTGGGAAAAACAATTATTTGTATACTACACTGTACTGCTGGTTTATTGAAAAAACTCTGTAGTAGTTTAGTAGAAATAATCACAGGCATAATGAAAAGTATATCTGTATTTTTTAAAATTTATTTTGTGCTTTCCTTGAGGTAATGAGTGAAAACCCAATAGTTTGGTGAGAAAAAATAATTGGCATATGAAAGGAAAGCCCAAGCTGCTGTCAACCTATTACAACTAATCTTATCAATCCATTTTAGAGAAAACTCTAAGACTACAGTCTTGAATACACTTAAGCAATCAACTGTTTTTTTGAAGTCTTCAGAATCTTACCTTTATCTTATGCACATCTAGAACGTCTACTAAAGAACTGATCACTAAATCACAAGAACAAACTAGTAAAGAATATTCTGGGCTTCAATCTAAGTAAGAGTTGCATCATTGCATTTCTCCTGTATTGGTGACAGAGCTAAGGAAAAAACCTGTGTTTTTATTTAGCAGCTATCTGTGTCAGAAAGCAAACAAATATTGGGATATAATTAGTACTCCATCTTCAAGTCTTTTCATAGCCCTGACAACACCAGGAAAATACTGCCTTCTTGCAAACAGTCATACATACACCTTCTAGAAAAATACATAAGGGCTGTCTGCTGAGCTGCTTACACATCCATTGCCATCAGCAGTTGCCTTTGACTTACTATCAGTCCTTAAATGTATACTACCCAGAGCTGCCTTTCAATTTACTCACTAACACAACTGACAGAGTTCCTATATTTCACCATGTTACCATCATACTTAACTCGCCATCAGTTTCCAAAATGAAGCTCCACAGCTTACTGCACATTGCCTGTGAAGAGAAGTGAACACCATACTGTAACACAGTCCCTCTGTACAATCCTGTTTTCATTTCTCAGACTTTCCACTTGCTTATTTTATGACCTCCAAAGCTTATGAATACATAGTTAAATGGCTACAGTTAGAGATGAAACAATTAATTGTTTGTGAGAACAATTGGGTGTTTTAGGAAGATAAGAAGGATTGAAATTAGTCAGAGCTGGCATCATCTGGGAATGTTTGGCAGCCCATCTGCAACCCATCTGCTATTCTTCCTCACCAAGAAAAACACTGAGGGGTTTTTGCTAAAATAGCTGGAACAATGTCCTGGAATGCATTACTCTTCCCTGCGTAATGACTTTTTTAACCAAATCAGTTTACACATAGATATATAATATTTTTAAACTCTTAGCCCTAAAATTGCAACAGAGGACCTTGAAAGTCAAGCTATGATCTTTTTTTTTACTAATTTCTCAAAAGCCACTAAAAGAAATCTGCACCTGGGGCTCACCTAACAAAAGGAAAAGTACAAGCATGGTCCCACAATCTCCAGTAAGAAATAACTAAGAGAAACATCTTTGTCAGTAACTATTACTAAGACCAAGCAGGCAGACTTCTTAACATGCATACCTTTGTTTATGTCAAGTCTTTGCATGCCCAATATGAGTGGTAATTGTCATTGACCTAGCTACACATGAATGCAACTATGCTGTCAATATACATGATTTTACAGCATACTGGCTTTGAAATTCACCTCAGTTTAATAAACTAAAAAGTCAAGCTTGTTACACTTCTAGCTATTATCTGTTAAGTGAAATCTGTTAAGTGCAGCAGGTCTCATGTATAATTCTAGAGCACTTTGATCATCCTCAGGGCACCAAAAATTGTTTCTTAAAAAGCCCTGCTTGCTCTCTCAGAAGTAAACTTGTGATTAAAAGGATGCCCAAAGTTATAATAAACTCTGTGCATCTTCAGTTCAGTTTTATTCTATAAGAGATGAATGTAATTGTTATTGACAGAAAACTTGACTATAACAAAGGGATTGTAGAAAGCTTTTGGTCTGATGTGGAGCTAAACTGTTCACAAATACCTGTGTGATATCTGAAGATGTGATTCCTGGTCATTTTAAAAGTGAACAAAAGAAAATACCATCTTCAGCTTTCGATAACAGTGCAGGAGTATTCTGGTGGTGTTGAGATCCAAAATTAATTAAGACAATATTGTGTTCTTTTAAAAGAATTATTCTTAAAAATGGATGCAGGAAGGTTTAGAGATAACCACCAGTTCAAGCAGTTAAAATTATTTTTAAAAAATAAAATACTAGCAATAGAGGTTATGTAATCCCTTTCGAACAGCCGGTTATCAAGTTAACCCAGTTTTCTTCCATGAGACAAGGAAGGAAATGACTGTGGCTTCTGATTTTGGATAAAGCCATGCTGAACTCATCTCAAAATTCCCTTGGTATCAGTAGATTCCAGCATATTTTTGGCTTATTCAGCACCATTCCTGTGCACAGCCATGTATTTATCTATTAGTCCTTCATGGAAATGTGACCAGGGGATCCACTGGCTGTAGTCCATGCCTGGCCAACTCAAGGTAGTTTGGATGCTTAAGCACCCTCTTGAGGACATTTTAGTTTGCAAACAGCTATTCCATAGTTATATTTTCACTGAAGAAAACAAACAGATGGCCTTTGCAAATAATGCGACTTCAGGACTGAAAATGTGTTTCATTTCACCAGAATCCTGATTTTTCAGCATGGTAAGTTTGGTAAGATGTCTTAACAGTCAGCAGGTCTCAGAAGTCAGCTTAGAGCAATGGGTCATTACTCTCTTTATTTAGAGAGGATGCACTGCATCCAGAATGGATCTAGTGGCTCCATAATCAACCTCTAAGTCTTAGCAATTCAAAGTTTAGATGTAACAAACTGACAGTGCTTACCTGACTCCAGGTTTGAAACAGTTTTAAAAGTAAGCCTGAATATAAGTAAGGCACATGATTGCTCATATATGAGTATATGAGTGTATCTCAAAGGAATTTTCAAATTAATTTCCTATGTGGCTCTTAGCTTGATTAGTAGAAACATTTTATTGAAACCATGTTGCTGAGCCTACACTTGACATTATTTTTTTTCCTGCTGCAAGAGACAAAAGTCTTATAGCTGCCAATATAAAAGCTGAAACAGAAACTTGCTTTTAAGTGTATCAGCTGGCTTTCCAAATCAAATTCCAAGCAGCCAACACTTTCTCAAGAACAGCTTTTTCTGTCAATTGAGCTATTTCCATAAAATTGCTTTTAATAAGTAAGACAAAGACAAACAAAACCCCTCTGAATTAGGCTGACCTAGTTTATACATGGTTTGATCTTTGTCCTGTGTAGCCAAATTATTTTCATTCAGAGTCAAATTGCAACATTCCACATGGTGAAATCCTACGATCTTTTAATGCATTTTCTGAGCTTATGAGACAGCCAGAAAGTTGTTAAGCTGAACTTATTAAGATGCAAATTAATATTTTATCAGTTTATGTACATCTGCTTTCTAAAAAAATCTAGATATTATGCTTTAAATAATTGTCCCAATCACCAACCAGACACATTAGGCATTCTCTGAATACCACAATAAAAGCCACACATTCAACATCTGACTGAAGCCATAAAAGATTATAAGGCAGATTGTCATAATGGATGAATAAACCACCTTTTACCCTTAGTTATTAAAATACATATACTAAATTACTTGGAGTATGAATAATATTTACCAAATAACTTACATACCATACGTATATCTTTGTTAGCTTTGATGCAGTAAGAACTAGCTTCTATACTCCTTGTTACTAGACTCCCTCTCCTCTATCCTCTCAAATTTGCTGGATCAATGGATTGTCAGGTGTCTCTTTAACACATAGACCAGTCAAAGTCTTCAATCAATATAGAAGCAAGTAGACTGCCTGAAACTCCAAAGAGACTCACAGCAGAAGAAAAATCGAATGTCTGAAGTTCCCATTGCCCCAGGGCATCAGCATCAGAGGCTGAGGGTCTGTTGCTGAATTACCAGTTCTCAGCCTAACAAAGATAAACTATTCACATCTGGTAGTGAATGTTAGAGCAAATGTTTTTGTATTCCAGAGACAGACATCTTTTTACTGTCTGTTTCAATGCACTTCTGACAGTTTGTCAGATCCTTAATCATATGATTGTACTATCATCATATAAAATCAACCTTCTTAAGTATTATAGTTAAAACATAAGTATTGGCTAATGGTCTTCGTAAGGCACAAAAGGTTCACCAGCTTAAAGCAGGGATTTAAAATGCCCTTATTATGATGGCTTTCTCCGTCTGTGGGGAAAACTTGAAGTAGTAGTAAGAAAAATACTTAAGTCTTCCAAATATATCATCATCATATTGTTTTCTAAAGAAATTACTTTTTACCAGATTTTCTGGTTTGATCATATACAGCCATTTTTCCGTGAACACGATGTCAGGGCAAAGGAGCACAAAAGGCTAAGGGATAGTGAGGGAGAATAGACAGCACAACCCCAGTATACAAATTCTCAATGGGTTCAATAGACTCTGCAGATGTTGGATTCTCCATTATTTCTTCCAAAATCCTGCCAGTACTGCATTTGTTTGCTTCCTTTCTTTTTGTGCCTGCCACTGAGTATAAGAGCACAGCTGCTCAGAAAAGACTTGCTTTTCTGTAAAGCTATACCAGATGGGATGTTCATTTACCGACTTTGTCCAAAACAATAAGGTTTAGAGCAAGACAGTTTTCCAGATATTTACATGGCCAAGTCTTCTCTGCCTTCCACAGTTCTTTGCTTATAACTAAGCTGAATTTTACATAAACTGTTGATTGTTAAATGATTTTGGAATAGATTTCTGCCACGTCAACTAATTGCAAGTTCTGCTTTTAGTTTCTTTATAAGCTAGTGAAGTATTGCTAGAGAAATATACAGTGTTGAAATAAATTTTTATTATTGATAAAAATCTAGTCATTATATTGTTGCTAAATATTTATTTAAAGAGAACCTACTAGGTTCAGAAGAAGTAAAAATACTGCTCTGAATGTTTCCCTTCAAGTATGGGCAACATCTTTGGCCTGTATATCCAGCATGACCTCTAATTGATTTCCATGAGAGGGAATCATACTGAATTTTTCTAAACAAGCTTCCCATAAACAAACGTTAGCACTGTGAGTTGCATTTTATGGCTTGCTGTGGATATTGGAACAGAAACTACTTCCATAAGCAGACTCAAAGCATTTGCTAGTTATTAGCCTCAGAATTTACAGTCTCCTATCTGAGAGCAAGACATAAACATGGAGCAGTTCTGACTGATGTTGTATAGGGCAGGCTCAAACACTGATACAGAGAAGGGGTTAATTTGAGACATGTTCCATCAATAGGTACAGTGGCACAATGTAATTCCAGTGGAATAGACTGATAAACATATCTTTTCTTGAACCTATATTGATTCACAATTTCTTTTTTGGTTGCCATACAGACCAAAACATAACTTTCCTTAATTCCAAGGGACCTGTATTTGGAAAACCACTCAGTTACAGTGCAATTTAAAAGAATAAAATAATCCTGACTAATTCAGATCAGCTGCTTTTAAGCCTAGAGCCAGTCATGGAATTGAAATCTGCAGAATGATCACACTACTGCCTGTCATACTATGATACAACAGACAGATAACCAGGTGCCCACAGAAAATGCTTGCTGAGCCCCATTGTGAATTTACAGCATATCAGGAAGAGTTCTCCTGTACTTGGGCCAGAATGGAGAATGTTTCATGGGGTAATGGGCTGGAGTCAGGCAAGAGTAGAATGCATCAACATGCACTATGGAAGCACACGAGGCAAAAAAGATTCAAAAGCAGACATTCCCCACTGTGTCTCTTCCTCAGTATAAATCTATATATGTAGATGTGCGCAGCATAAATTCTTCAAATGACTGCTTGGGTTCATCTGCTCAGAGGCTGATTTAGCTGCTGAATAGTGCGTCACTACCTCTGTCACACTTGCAGTCTCCAAAAGTAGCCTGCATTCCAGAGAACATTTCCTCTAGTATCCATTACAGCTGTGCAACACACATAGCTAGCTATGCTATGTGTGGCTATAGTTGTCCTACTAGAACCTGCAAGATGGGTAATAATGTAATGCCCAAACTCTCATTATTAACATAAAAAATGTCAGGTGGTATTCTAGTGCAAGCTCTCTTATCTACAGTGCCCCACTCCTAGAGCAATAGTCATCTCCCTCCTCAGTTCTTCCCTTTCCATTCTCCTTCCCTCTCCATATAGTACATTCTCTTTTCATTACTGTATGCAATAGATGGCAATAATTGATATGCCATAGAGAGAAGACTTAATTTCAAGTTTTCTATTGTCAAGCATAAAAGAATCAAGAGAAAAAACATATCCATGTTTCTGGTCAGATTGAAACCATCTTTGCAGAGTGCTGTAAAAAATCCACACATGTTAAATGCATACTAAGAAGTTGTTACTACATTTAATATAAATAGTAGTATTGCTTTCTTTTTAATTTGAAGTATGTTAGCTCATACACTGGAATTGATGGAGTTGTTTTATAGGAAGTGGGGCCTTATGGAGTTACTGAAGCTATCTGGTGTTGCTCTAACAAATAAGGCACGTGTTTAATTTGCTTGTTTTGCTGTGTAGCTATGCTATAAGTACATAAAACTCTGGTTGTGCAAATTAGTTTGACAGTCCAAATATCTGGAACACAGGTTTCAGGGGGTCTAGTGTTTTGGTTTGTTTGATTTTTCTTTAGGGTGCTCTTTTACTGCCTTTTTTTTGTAATTTGTGCAGCCTTCTTGAGGTCAAACAATATTGTTTAAAGTGTACACATTATTGCACTTTTTCCTACTCAGTTTTTTTTTCCTCCTCCGTTCATGAGTTTCCTTTGCAACACATTTTGTTCCAGGTTCAGCAATTCCTTGCTCTTTGCATTTTCATCACATTTTCCATTTCTTTACAACAGCTGTTCTTTGCTCTGATACAGAGACAGAGCTCATGTCACAATAGTGTGATACTGAGACCCTAGGAAAGCTCCCTAGGTGCGTGACAACTCTGAAAATCTTGTTTTGGTACATTGAAGCAAGTGAGGACAAGTTTACAGGAGAGGAACATTAGTACTTTTGTTTTCACATGCAATCTGAACTCCTATTTTTGAGATGGATTTAGAATTTATATTCAATCTCAGTAGTTCTATGGATGTCTGACCAGTGTTTATAGGACATATAGTACCAAATTTGGGATATCGTCAGACAGCCTTGAAAAGCAAGTGCCTCTACCTGCTTCCTCCTTACAATCATACTTATCAAAGAGTCTACCACAGTCTAACTGAAATGTTTTGTTTTTTCTTAAGAGTGTCTCTTGAGACTTTGTGGAAAATAAGTCCTTTCACTGGGGACTGATACCTGAATTCTAGTTTTTGGAAGGCACTGTCTGGGTTGAAAGTATGATCAGTTTATTTACTGTTACTACCTTCTCTGTATTTCTAACTGCTATAAAAATCTAAATGTGCATTGATGCGTTACTTTGGAATCTTACTTGATACACTCAGTTACTTAAAAATGAAAATTGGCTTTGCATAATGCATATTTCAGTTTTTGGAAAGCTCCTACTTTCTCCTTATCCCAAAAAGCAGATAGATCTTTTATAACACAATCCATGGAGAGAGCAGTATAAATTATTTTCTAATTTCTTCTCTTGAACTACACTTTAACCATGTGGAAAAGTTATTTAAGGAACAATTGCATGATAACTAAGATGTGAGAGAAACTTGTTACCTAAGTTAGGATACATTATAAGAATTCAAAGCGTATGTGTGTATAATAGCTATATTACATTTTCTTCTATCAATATTGTTTAATTTCCATCTGAATGTTTTGTCATTGTAATGTTTTACTTGCATATTTATATGGCTGTCCAAAGATTACAATAAAGTTTACTCAACTATTTAGCAACTCTGTTGTTTACTCAAACAAGGACATCTGCAAAATCCAATACCGTGCAAACATAAGTATGATAAATTACTATTTTCCAAATACAAGAAGTAAGAGGACACTAAAAGAAATGAAAGTGAAGGTGGGTCATACCCAGTAGCATTCCCGATCTTTGCTAAAAGTCTGACTAGTATGTTCCAAATTCATCAAGGAATTAAGACAGCTATGAGTTCTTTGATTAAAGGAAGTACATGAAGTAAAAGAACACATATATTAAAAAAAACCCAAACTGATTGCCTAATAAGCCTAATACGATAATATCAATTATGTGAAGGTTAAAAGATACCCAAGATAAATACTTAGCTTGATGTAATTCATATTTATGTTTAGCTGAGATCCTATGTAGCATCAACTCAAGAGAAGTGAAATAATCCTAGATAAACTTTGAACTCAAATGTAACCCAAGAGTTTAACCACTGCTGGTGAGTTTGGCTTGGAAGTTTACTTAGCAGTGGAAAAGTAACAAAATTAGGAAAAATTTAAAACTATTTCTTTCCTAATTGTATTTTAAATTTAAATAGAGAGTAATCTGTATAAATGCTAAAACACGCAGCTGTTAGACTGAAGTAGTGCTAGACATCACTAATACTGTGGTAGAATATTAATTTGGAGATGTGATTTAGGCTAAATGGGCCAATGGTTGGTGCTCTCCCTTCTCTCTCACATGCAAAGAAATGAGAAGAAGAGCTAAAGATTCTTGAGTTTAGAAGAATCTAAATGACATTCATTAAATATTAATAATAAAATAAAAAGAATGAAAACATTAAAAATGTATTAAACTCCCAGGATAATGTCACCAGCAGGCATCATGGAAGTCACAGGCTGGACTCAGCAATGTGTGAAAACTGGATTCCAGGGCTGGAGTCAGCAACACAGGGATCAGAGGCAGATGGACAGACAGAGACCTCATAGAACATCTGCTGTGGTAGGAAGAGAGCTGACCCTCAGATGCCTCAGCTTTTATACTGAATATCAGGGCAGATAGGATGCAAGACTCTTGTTGGTCAGTTTTGGACCACCTGTACTGTCTGCTTCTCACTGTGTGTGGGACCTCTCTGTGGTTTTTCATTTCCCACTCTCTGATGGCACAAATAACAAAATCAGCTGGCCTTGGCTGTTAAAGTAATAAGGATAAGCTAGGGCCTTTCTGCATACCATTCCTTGGCACAGACTACGCAAGTTAGTCTTACCACTGAGAATGAACAGCTTGTCTGCACAAAATGCTTTTAATTTCAGAGAGTTAGAAGAGGCCTAGTTAGGAAGTAAAATTACTGAACATGTAAGTGGTTGTTTTACCTCAAACCAAGATAAGAAAATAAAAACAATTTCCAAAACTTGAAGAAGTGTAGTTATATGTAACAAGTCATCTGCCAAGAATAAGCATTGATAAGTAAACTAAAAGTAATTCTTTCTCATTTTAGGTAAGGATACAGATATAAAAATTAATGAGATATAATAAAGATGACCAGCAGATACACTTAGCTGTACACTTAGTTGCTTCATAGCCTCTATATGTATGATGTACACATTATGATACCTGAGATGTCAAAATGTGCATCATGACTCTTGGACCTTGTGCTGACAGAGTAAGAGATTAAGCTGAGAACAAACATCTAAATGCCTTAACTGTCCAGGGAGTTACCCAATGGGATTTCCTTTCTGCCTTATGACTTTGATGGTATTTTGGGAAAATTCACCATGTGCCATTTTTCCTATTTATATGAGCATAGCATGCCCACATCTCAAATACTGAGTGTACTTTGGATTGTCGTGTTTCAAGAAGGACATTGAGAAACTAATGTAATTGGGAGCATGGAAAGCTACCTTAGGGGACTGGCTTAAGCTGGCTGGAGCACTCCATACTGGAGCAGATTAGGCAGAAGGGAATATGATTGAGGTTTGCAGATGCTACTGAGATGGACAGAGTGAATGAAAAATCGTTGTTCAACAAATCCCATGCTACATCAGTAGAAGTCACTTAAGGAAATAAAACTGGTGTAAGATGTGGCCAAGGGACAGATACTTTTTATAAAAGTTTTGGAAATTACTGCCACAGACAGATGTGAATAGTACGACGAGATTCAAGAAAAAATACATACATTAATGGAAAACAGGCTCAGAAACAGATACAAAAGGGACCAAGCAGCAATTTATCTTCCAGCATCCCTAATAAACGATTGTCAATCCTGGCAAAGCAATAGGGAAAGGATTGCAAAAAGACAGGGCTGCATGCTCTCCCTATAAAGCATCTCTCTTTGCTACTGCTGTTTCCAACCCTTACATTGGCAATACTGCATCACTACATTTAGCAGTGCTTGTAATGAAGCAGGTACCATATATAGCATGTAGACAGATAATGGTTGCTAGGTCTATTGGTTGCACAGTTGGGTTCTGCTTTATTACACTCGTGCCATTCTACAAGCTTATTTAAATGCTACCTGCTATAGAGAAGAGGATATTAAGCCCAGAATATAAACATAAGTAAATGTAAAAATCAGTTCTCTAGAGGTAACACCCATGTAGTATAGCAGAAATTAAACAGTCCTGTTGGATTTTCCCCGAGAGGAAAAAAGAAATTATTATGTAAAACAATGCAACACTGATCAGATGTAGAAGAGCACAGGGAACAGTTAACAGCAAATTAAATGATGGCTAAATAGCTGAATGCCCCAGATTTTTTTTTTTTTTTCCCCACTTAATAAGGTTACTGGAAGAAATTGAATTTCCAAAGAAAATAATTAACCACGATGCATTTGTCCTTGTAGAGAATGAATCAGCATTTTTGGACATCTGCAAGATTCCCCTGGTGTTTGTTTGTGTGTACATTTGGTTCATGGCTGAAAAACTCTATAATAAACATTCAGTCAAAACAACTATATTTAATTCATGACAGAGCCAAAATGTAAATTTTGTTAGCTTTTCTTGTCTAAATTATATTTCATTCAGTATGTTGCTTGCTCCCGTTTGTCTGAGTATTAACATTTGGACATTCTAGAGGGAATTTTGAAGCCTCAAATAAAGCTTGGGGTTTTTTAATATGAATATTAAACCTAATTTTAAAATTACAATGGTAGTATATACTAACTTCTTTGTGAAAACATAATGTATGTGCAAAATTATAACACTTTGTGTATTGAGCACAATAAGGCTAATTATGCTTGTTATGCTATGGACTTCATAGAGCTACGTAATCAGAGTTTAATTTAGATGTAGAGTAAAGGCATCTGCTCTTATACTAGACCAGACACAATGCGCTCATTGAATTGCCAGTTGGGAATACACATAGCAGAAATGGGTTAGAAAAGAAAAGACATATTCAAGAATATTAGTGATCTGCAGCATAGGTAAGTCATCAGTATTAGAAAATAAAACAGAATAAAGCATTTAGGTTTTTAAAAGAACAAATGTGCAACCAACTTCTACTTTAACTTCTTGGAAAGTATGTCTGGCTTTCAGGAATTCTGGCTGGACCATGGTGCTAATCTCAGCATGGCAACTTTCATGAGCATTCCTTTTTCATGGGTCAGAAGCGTCTTGTTACAATATAGTAGAGTAGCAACAGAAAGCCAGGAAATTCATGACTTTTTATTGGCTAAGGTAATGATTCTGAACAAAATACTGGTAGAGTAATCTGAGGGTATGGAAATACCAAACTACTCCTAGAAAATAATTATTGATTTCTGCCTGGATAATTATGCCTGGATTTCTTTTGGCAGAGGCCATAATTTATGGGATGCTGAATAGAATTTCCTGTAGTTTACAGCCTCTCAGTGCTAACTAGATCAAACTATCTTTACACAGCACCAGTGGAGCTTTTAAATTCGCTAGAATTTCTGTAGAACACTACAAGTACTCAAATCAAATCTTGATTACTTCCATATGACCTTAATTTTCACTACAGAAATGTAATAGAAATGGCTTAGAATTGTCATAAAATGAAGTTGAAGAGAGCATTAATCCTCTGCAGAAGCTACTGGAATAAAATCAACAAAATCAATTTTTTTTTATTTGCAGCAGATTTTAATTTTTTTAGATATCTATCTTTTTAAGATTAAAATATAATTTCAATTGAAATAAAAGATCTTATATTGGTATTTAGATTAAGAAAAAAAATTCTCTTTGCTTTTACTAGATTTTGTAAAAAATACATTGATGATTCATAAACCTACTACTACTATAAAAACATCTTAAAAATGTAAAAAATAGGTACATTGGTAACATGCATGAATCTTAACTTAGATTCTCTACACACTGTGTGCAGTATATTCGTTTTTAAAACACTACCTATTGAGGCATCCAAGCAAAGAACTCTCCTTCCAATTAAGATTTGCTATCTGTATCATACAGTAACATCTCATTTTCAAAGACTCTTTTAGAAATTTCTATTGCACTTACACTTCAGAAAATGGAGAAATGTTTCACAGGCAGGCATTAGAAATCCAAAATCTTGGCTATAAAATAATAGTTTTAAAAAATGCTTTTTATATGTGTACTTCAAGCACAAGAGCACATACAAACATTCAAATTTAAAATACAGCC